>VWYH01004025.1:834666-863408 GCA_013399365.1 Pampusana beccarii | reverse complement strand
CTGAGGGTCTTTTCCAACCGAAATTATTCTGTGATTCTATTCCATGATTTTATGATCTCTCCAGCCGTCAGTGGAGGCGTTGGAACCGGATGTTTCGTAGGAAGTGCAGGGATGTGGTAAAGTCCAAGTTCTTCTACTGGCTTGTCATCCTGTTGGTGGCACTGAACACCCTCTCCATTGCCTCTGAGCACCACTTCCAGCCAGAATGGCTGACACACGTGCAAGGTGAGCAAAGAGCCTGAGGGAGAGGGGTAGCTCAGGTCACCCTGCTGCCCCACAGACGTGCGTGAAGTCTTACTGGGCGTGCACAGCCACACTGGGGCTGTTAGACACACGCAGGCTTGCTCATGCACACAAACACAGCCTGCACACGTGTGTGTGCACTGTCCCCACTGCACTGTCACACAGCTGCACATTGAACATGTGTGGTGCCCACAGTTATGCACATAAAGTGCATATCTTCTTAGGGACGTGGTTTTGCATGGTGAACGCACACAGAGCGTATACGTTTACACCTATACATGCATAGTACACACAAACACGCATTGCACGCACTGACGCAGCACAGCCACGCACATCTATGGGTGCCGTCACGCTCCCTGCGCCGCCCCACGTGCAAACACACGGAGCACAGCTGCACATACCTGTGCACAGCTCAACCACGTGCACACACACACAGCCCAGTAGACATGCACGCACTGCATGCACTCATATGCACAGCGCAGCCACATCGTCACATGTACAAGCACACAGTTGCACATCACCCTTCTCCTCATCTTCCTCTCCTGTGTGTTCCCTGAAAAACAGCATTTGCTGCAGCTGCAGCTCAGGGCTTAGTGGTGGGCAGAGAAGGGATGTGCTATGCTGAGATGAAGAGGTCCATGCTCTGATGGGCTGGATCTCCCACTCCAGACAACGCCAACCGGGTGCTGCTAGCACTCTTCGTGGCCGAGATGCTGCTGAAGATGTACGCGCTGGGCCTGCGCCAGTACTTCATGTCTCTCTTCAACCGCTTCGACTGCTTCGTGGTGTGTTCGGGGATCTTGGAGACCATCCTGGTGGAGCTCGGCACCTTGTCACCCCTGGGCATCTCCGTCCTGCGCTGCATCAGGCTCCTCCGCATCTTCAAGATCACGAGGTTGGGGAGGGACCTCTGTGGGTGGTGGGGCTTCTCCTGGTGTCACTGGCCTTGTCCTTGAGGAGGGCTGCAGCATAAGCAGAGCTGGTAGCTCCTGGATGGTGGAACAAGGCCAAGCTGGGGATTTCTGTCTCCAAGACTTGGTTTGGGAGTGGCAAGAGGACAGAGCAGGGCTTGCTGGAAGTCTCCTGGAGTCCTGCCCTTGCTCTGAATTCCGGGCCATTGTAAAAGGGAATGCTGTGTCTCTCCTCTCCCCAGGTACTGGACATCCCTGAGCAACCTGGTGGCGTCCTTGCTCAACTCGGTCCGCTCCATCGCCTCTCTGCTCCTCCTTCTCTTCCTCTTCATCATTGTCTTTGCACTTCTGGGCATGCAGCTTTTTGGGGGCATGTTTGACTTCGAGGACATGGAAGTGCGGCGCAGCACATTCGACAACTTCCCCCAGGCCCTCATCAGTGTCTTCCAGGTCTGGCACCATGGGAAGTGCAGCAGGGGCTGGACAATGGGGTGCTGGGAGTCTCGCCTGGGCTGTGGGTCCCCTGGCAGGAGCTGGGGCTCAGAGAGATGTGGGTTTGTGGGAGGTGATGTTGCTTTGAGGCAGGAGCAGGGAAATGTGAATGGGGTCACGACTGGTAGTGCAGGTTCAGGGCTGGAGCAGAGAGGTGGGGTCTGGCCATGGGGCTGTAGGGTCTGTGAGGGTTTGGGGCTGGAGCCAGGAGGGCAGGATCAAGCTGTGGGGTTCCGCTGTTCTCTGCTGTGGAGGGTCTTCAGTCCCTTTTTCTGCTCTGCTCCCAGATCCTGACCGGAGAGGACTGGAATTCAATCATGTATGATGGGATCATGGCCTTTGGGGGCCCATCCTTTCCCGGCATGCTGGTCTGCATCTACTTCATCATCCTCTTTGTTTGTGGGAACTGTATCCTCTGCCTGCAAAGTCAGGCCCAGGCTCCCTTTACCCAGCCCTATAGCATCAGCTACAATGGACTGTCAAGAGAGGGTGGAGCAGGGGCTTCCTTAGGCTTTTCACTGCTTGCCTTAAGCTTTTCAGTTTTGAACAGCAGTGGAACAAACTGTAGGCTTCAGAGCTTGCGTTGGTGGTGACTGGGGTCTGGAGTCTGTGGGAAAGCACCCCATGGGGCAAGTTTGGATGACCGGCAGGGATGGGTGCAGGATTAGGGATCACCAGCCAGGGTTATCTCAAGGGTTCAACTCCAGGAAGGTTTCTCAGAGCACCCTGGAGACCATGGGAAGCTCTTGCCGCATCCTCCAGAAGGAAACCAAGTTCATATCCTTAGCGCTGTCCCTCCAGATATCCTCCTCAATGTCTTCCTGGCCATCGCGGTTGATAACCTGGCGGAGGCTGAGAGCCTGACCTTAGCACAGAAGGCCAAAGCAGAGGAACGCAAGCGGCGGAAGATGTCCAGGTGAGTGCTGCTGTCCCTGGCAGTGGGAGCTCCCAGACCAGGTGCTTTGGTGTGAGGGGACGGAATGGCATCACCCCTGCCCAGAGTTCAGCTCTCCCCTCCTCTCTGCTCAGAGGTTACCCAGAGAAGTCTGAAGATGAGAAGCAGATGCTGGCAAAGAAACTTGAGCAGAAAGCAAAAGGAGAAGGGATTCCCACAACAGCCAAGGTCAGTGCTGGTGGGGCTGGGCCTTGGGGAACTCCTTGTGAAGGACCAGGCTCCTCCTCCCACCAGCCAGGACTGACAAAGACTTGGAGCCAGCCTGGGTCTGGACTATTCTGGGCCAAAATTGCATTATGCTTAGTATCCTCTGGTGGAGGGGGCTCTTTGGGCCCAGACAGGACCTGTTGCCTGGTTAAACAGGTCCATTTCTGGGGATCCTTTTCCTCTGATTCATTCCCTTGGCCACAGCCAGTTGTCAGTGGTTGAGATGGGCACACCAGTGTGGAGTGGAGCAGAGCAGGTCAGCAGCATCCCCACAGACCTCCTTCATGTCTGCACCAGCACCCCCTCTATGCAAAACCCTCTATTCAACTGTGCTGTGTGCTGAGCTGCCTTTTATAAGCATCTGGCCAACACTTATATCCCTATCCACTCTCCAGAGATGCCCCATGGGAACTCACCCAGGAGTCACCCCATATCTTATTCCACCCACAATACAGGTGCATGGCCCCAGGCTCCTGCCCAGCATGCATTCCCCTGTCCCTGCCTCTTGGTGTTGCTCTTTGCTCACATTGCAGCATCCCTGAGATGTTTCCTCTCACCCTGCTCCATCCTGGGCCAGGACTCCAGGTGCTTGGTGCTGTATGGGCCCAAGGCAGGGGCACTGCTTGCCCCACATGGCTTCCAAGACGACAGGGCCTGGCCACCATAGAACATTTGGCAGCAATACTGGCACACTGGCACGTCCTCCTTTCTGTCTCTCCTTTCAGTTAAAAGTGGACGAATTTGAATCCAATGTCAATGAGATCAAAGACCCCTACCCGTCTGCGGACTTCCCAGGTAAGACTTGTCCCCAGCAGGGCAGCGGGAAAGCTGGGGAGGCACTGCAGAGGGATGGTGCCAGAACCCTGGCTGCATGGGGAGCAAAGGATGTGGTGACCCTTCACCAGCCTTGGGGTACTGAGGTCCTTCTGGCAGAGGATTGTCCATAAGGTCACTTTCCCTCTCCCTCTCTGGGTGACTTTTCCCCTTCCCTCTTCACGGCCACCCTGCAGGTGACGATGAGGAAGATGAGCCTGAAATCCCCCTGAGTCCTCGGCCACGTCCCCTTGCAGAGCTACAGCTGAAAGAGAAGGCTGTCCCCATGCCTGAAGCCAGCTCCTTCTTCATCTTCAGCCCAACCAACAAGTAGGCACTGACCCTTCTCCCTGCCCTGTGCAGCCAGGCCTGGCCCAGGTGCCTCTTGCACTGAGCCTTCCCAGTGGGGTCCTGCTTGTACCTAACAGCCGTCTCTGAGACCAGTTCACTGGGAAAAGTCTTCTCTGGGAAGGGCTGGTACAGGCATCCCTTCATGCCTAGGGCCTTCCTGTCCTCAAGGTTTAGCCATGAACTTCTTCCATGCTACCATGGTCTTAGGTGATGTCCCTCTGGCCCTTCGCAGCATCTCATGCTGTTTCTGTCCCTGGCAGGTTTCGGATGCTGTGCCACAGAATTGTCAATGCCACCTGGTTCACCAACTTCATCCTGCTCTTCATTCTGCTCAGCAGCATCTCACTGGCAGCTGAGGATCCCATCCGGGCCGAGTCCTTCCGCAACAAGGTGCCCGTGTATCTGTGGAGGGTTGGAATGGGTCAGGGAGACTTCATGGAGACCCCCAGCTCCCCAATAAGCAGAGACCAGTTTGCAAGATGTCATGCCTGGGCAGGTAGCTGTGATTTCATCCCTGCCTCTGGAAATGCAATACACTCTGGGAGGAGAGGCCAGTTGTGTTTTCCATTCAGGGCATAGCTAGGACAAGATTTTACTGCCCCATGTCTCAGTTTACTTCTGGATGAAGAAATCCACCTGACAGGGTGTGTGAGATTACCTTGGTTCACGGCTGTGGACTCATAGTTAATCATAGAATCCTGAAATGCTGCCGGCATGGAGCAGTGGTAGCCACAGGTCTGGCCACAGGAGGCACAAATGAATCTGTGCCCGTGTGGGGTCTGACAGGGATGGATTCGTCTCACATGGGACAGCACCCAGGGCACTCAGTGCTTTTGGGGATCAGATGCTTTCAGGTGACTCAGGTCAGGCCTCATTCAGTTGGAAAGAGAGCTTGGCCCCAGGCTGCAGGTTGGATCATGCACTGGGGAAAATCAGCAAAGCTGAGTGAAGTTCAAGAGTCTTCTTGGCATTAGGTTTATAGGCTCTAACGAGCTGGAGGAACTCCCCAGTCCACAGGGTGGAGGGCAGAACAGCAGTGCTGGGATGTTTGAACACACTGGAGCATTGCCCATGTCACCCAAATCTCATCCAGTTCTGATGCTTCCATCCCCAGATTCTCGGATACTTTGACATTGGTTTCACCTCTGTCTTCACAGTCGAAATCGTCTTGAAGGTGAGTCCCTCTGCCCTGTGGTCCTGTCCGTGTCCTGTCTGTGCACGTGGCCCAGTGCACAGGTCCAGACTATTGTGGCCGTGGGCACTCACGCTTTTTGGGCATAAGCTTGAGGTCCCAGCCAGGAGGAGCTGCTGGCCGATCCACTTGTCCCCAGAGTCCATGCAGTCCGGGTGGTGCGTGAACTGCCCTGGAGCCCACACGTTCCCTCTGGTGAGGCCAGGCAGCCAAGTCAGCTGTGCTGTGACACAGGGATAGATGGGCCATGGCACCAGCTTTTTTGTTCTGAAATGCCCTTAAGAAAAGCTTTGAGAAAGAGAAAGCAATGGAAATCCGTGGAGTAAAACAGTGATTCAAGCAGCTGCTGCATGTTGCTCCAACTCCAAGTCCCTTTGCTCGTCTCCTCTTTAATTTGCTAAATGACTGGCAAGTGTTTTGTCTCCAGCCAGTACAGCACAGAGGATTTACAGCTCAAGTCAGCTTCCTGCCTGGCTGCAGAGGTAGAGGCCTGAGCAGGACAGGGTTCGCAGGCCATGGCGCTGTGAAGAACCTCTTGTGTGCCTTATCGTCCCAGGGCTGTGGAGGAACCATGCCCCTGAGCCCCGCCTGGCCTCTCTCCTAACTCCTTCTGCTCCCCAGATGACAGCCTATGGTGCTTTCCTGCACAAAGGCTCCTTCTGCAGGAACTCTTTCAATATCCTTGACTTGCTGGTGGTCGCTGTCTCCCTCATCTCCATGGGAATCGAGTAAGCACCTCCACGCTTCACGGGGTGGGCACCGGTCTGTTTAACCTGGAAGGGCAGCTGGGGTGCTGCAGCTCTCTGTGCTGGGTGGAGAAGGAGCAGCCAGCCCAAGGGCTGGGTGTTAGTCCATTTGTCAGTGTCCATAAAGTCATGCTTAGGGGACAGGGCGTGGATAAATGGGAGGCAGGGAGGCAAACTCCTTGAGTGTCAAAGGCAAAGATCTGGGTAGGAATTCAATCTGGAGCTGCTTTCTCCAGCTGCCAGTGTCCCCTGGCCTTGTGTGGGGTGATGACTTGGTGACATCCACGTGCCTCTGCCATCCCTTGCCCTTCGCTCCTGTCCCCAGCCTGGTCCCTGGCTGCCCAGTAGGGCTGTGCCAGGCTTGCCTGGGTGGTGAATTGCCCCATCTCAGCTCTGCCTTCCTCCTCAGGTCCAGTACCATCTCAGTGGTGAAGATCCTCCGGGTGCTGAGGGTGCTGAGGCCTCTGCGAGCCATTAACAGGGCAAAGGGGCTGAAGGTAAGAGAGAGGCTGGGGCAGAGGGTCCTTGGCCCACAGGAGTTCTCCTGGGAGGTTATGTGGCAGGCATCATGCCCTGTGGGGTTTACGGGGCCAGGAACCCAATTCCCATTCCCTGTCTGTGGAAGGGTTCTGCCCCATCCCACTGCTCTCAGCAGGCTCCCACCCTCTCTGGGGCCCATCCCTGCAGAGAGAAGGTGTGGGACACAGAGCAAGGTCTTGTCCCACACATGCTCATGTGTGTACTGTCCTCAACCTCTACAGCATGTGGTCCAGTGCGTGTTCGTGGCCATCAAGACTATCGGTAATATCGTGGTCGTCACAACATTGCTGCAGTTCATGTTTGCCTGCATCGGGGTCCAGCTCTTCAAGGTGAGAGGTGTCTCAGATGGGCAGGAGAGATGTTCTGCTCACTCACATCCTGGACAGGCTTTTCTAGTCATAGCCCTTGGGGATGGTGTCTCCCAGGGTTGAGGGCAGCACAGGCTGTATGGTCTGTGCTCTGCAAGACCTGCATGCACCAGACCTCCCAGCAGAGGAGCCTGCGGTGCGAGGAGGGCAGGAAACACCAAGGATGCTCTCAAGTCCAGACAGCACATGTAAAGGGACCAGCTGCCCCACTTAGTGCCTCGGTTTCCCCTTTCTAAGGCAGCAAGTGCTTCTGACTTCCTCTGTGCTTTGGATACAAAGTGTTTCTCATGGCACTACTCCTGCTCTTTGGGCTTTGGCTGCTCCAAGACGGAGCTAGCTATGGCTGAGCTCAGCTTTGTTCTAATAATTGAGCTTAAATTCCCAGCTGACATGGCGAGAGCTTTCAGGAAACCCTGCAGACTGAGCAGACCTGTCCAGCATACCTTAAGTTTCAGTTAATTCTGTGGTTACTGTTTTCTTCCCTATTTTCCAAATAGTTGCCTCCCAGAAAGGATGAGCTTGGTAAGTCTCAGCACTTGGCCCTGAGAGATTTATTTCCATTACTAGGCAAGGTTTTCTTGTCTCAGCCTGGGGTTGACCCCAGGGTCTGCCATGGCCCATGAAACACCCTGTGAAGGGTGAGGTTGGATCTTGAGGTTGGATCTTGGGAACAATTTCTTCCCAGGAAGGGCTGTGGGGCATTGGAACAGGCTGCCCAGGGCAGTGGTGGATTCACCATCCCTGGAGGGGTTTAAAAGGTGTTTAGACGAGGTTCTCAGGGACATGGTTTAGTGCCAGAGTTAGGTTGTGGTTGGACTCAATGATCCTGAGGGTCTCTTTCAACCGAAATGATTCTATGATTCTATGATCTCTGTTCAATGCAGGGCAAGTTCTATAGATGCACAGATCCATCCAAGATGACGGAGAAGGAGTGCAGGTAAGAGCTCTCTGCAGCTCAACCCCAATGCAGCAGTGGCTTGGGAGGTGAGAGGTGTGTGTGGTGGGGCCACTTGTGTTCCTGCATGAGGATATTGCATCCAGAAAGTGAGGCTGGGGTCTTCTGCTATTCTCCCTCATGCTGGGGTAAATCAGAAGCAAGCACAGGGATATCTCCCCCTCCTTGGGACCAAAGAGCACTGGGCCGGTGCTGCAGCAGGTAGGCTGAGCGGGGCCGTGCCCAGTGAACACTGCATCCCTTCTGTTGCAGGGGTTATTTCATCAACTATGTGGATGGAGACCCCACACAGATTGAGCTACAGGAGCGTGTCTGGGTGCACAGCAACTTCCACTTCGACAACGTCTTCTCAGCCATGATGTCGCTTTTCACTGTTTCCACCTTCGAGGGCTGGCCAGAGTGAGTCAGGTTGTGTGGGACCCCCTGAGGGATGGGGCTGTGCTGGGAGCAGGTCACTGCCACAGGCCTGAACCATGGTAAAGAAAGAGCTGCCCAGGCTGGGGAGCACGGCTGGCCACCCTGGCAGTGGCTGTGGAGCTGACAAAGTCATCCCAACAGCCCTGTCTCACTGTTGCTCGATTTGGAGTATCCCCAGAGCTGTCCATGACCTTCAAGAGGAGAGATGGTCTTTCCCACCTAATTAGGATCCCTGTTGCCTTGCTTTCCCTCCTGTAGGCTGCTATACATGGCCATTGACACTAATGCTGAGGATACAGGCCCTATCTACAACTACCGGGTGGAGATTGCAATGTTCTTCATCATCTACATCATCCTCATTGCCTTCTTCATGATGAATATCTTTGTGGGCTTTGTTATTGTCACCTTCCAGGAGCAGGGGGAGAGCGAATACAAGAACTGTGAGCTGGACAAGAACCAGGTAATGGTACTGCTGGGACAGGGTGAGGTGGACGAGCCCCAAATCTGGCACTGCTGGGGCCGGCTGGTTTGCAGAGCCCTCGCTGGTGGCACTGCTGGCGCAGATGGGTTTAACCTGGGGCAGGGTCAGCTGGACCCATGCCTGGCACAACACAAACCTTCCAAGGGAAGGGCAGAGTGGACCAGAACCAAGGAGTTGCCCTTCTGGTGGACGTGGGGTGTCCAGACTGAGCTGGAGCAGAGGGCTGTGCCCAGATCTGGTCTCCCCAATACAAAAGCAACATGGATGTACTGGAATGAGTCCAGCAAAGGACCAGTGAAATGGCAGAGGGTCTGGAGTATCTGTCGTACAAGAAGAGGCTGAGAGCTGGGTCTGTTTGGTGCTGAGAAGGCTCATAGGGATCTTACCTATGTGTATAAATAGCTAATGGGAGGGTGTAAGGAAGATGGAGTCAGGCTCTTTTCAGCTGTGCTCAGTGACAGGACAAAAGGCAATGGGCACAAACAATAAATTCCATTTAAACATAAAACCCCCTTTTTTATGGTGAGGGTGATCAAGCACTGGAACAGATTGCCCAGAGAGGTCGTGAAGTCTCTATCTCTGGAGGTATTCAAAACCAACTGGACAGGGTCCTGGGCAACATGCTGTAGCCCTGGTTTGGGCAGGGAACTTTGACTAGACCATCTGCAGAGATACCTTCCACTGTCTACCCTTCTGTGATGCTGTCCTGCTGTGATTCTTGGCCAGCCCTGAGAGACGCTGGGAAAATGCCATGATAACCAAGCAGGCTGAGGACTGGAGGGGTCAGGAGAAGGGCAGCACGGCAATCTTTGGAGGCAAGCGATGGTTTTGAAAACTTGGTCCCGTGTGGGTGCTTTAGGGGTGTATTTGCAGAAAGCACAGCAGATACTTCAACCATCACTGTCCCTGGCCCATGTTGCTGGGCTGAGAGATGTGGGGAGGGATCCAGCTTCTGTCAGTGGGGATGTGCAACACTGAGGTGGTGCTGACTCTGTGCTTGCACCCCTGGCACTGCCCCATGCCCTTCTGTGGGGTCACACGTGCCCTCCTCTCCCCAGCGCCAGTGTGTGCAGTATGCACTGAAGGCTCGCCCGCTGCGGCGCTACATCCCCAAGAACCCTTACCAGTACCAGATCTGGTACGTGGTCACCTCCTCCTACTTCGAGTACCTCATGTTCTTCCTGATCTTGCTGAACACCATCTGCCTGGGCATGCAGGTAAGGGGTGCCCAGCACGGGTGGTGGAGGGGTTTCCACAGGCTCGCTCAGCCCTGCCACCTCCGCAGAGCTCCTGGGGAGGAGGCCTTTCCTACACAGCAAAGCTCACGATGTATGCGCAGCATCCACGGAGACAGGGGCAAAGTGGGACTGATTGGATGTGGGGAGCCCAGAGAAGGGGCTGTAGGGGGCAAATTTCCTTTTTGCTGACCATTGCTGAGCCGTATGTCTGTGGGAGGGGGGGTCTGCATCCAGTACACACCACTTAGCTCACAAATGGAGGGTGGACCTGCCGTGGGCTAACACAGCTCCTCCTGCCTTCTCCTCAGCATTACAACCAGTCTGCGGAAATGAACCACGTCTCAGACATCCTCAATGTGGCCTTCACCGTCCTCTTCACCCTGGAGATGATCCTCAAGCTCATGGCCTTTAAAGCCNTGCTTTAGGGGTGTATTTGCAGAAAGCACAGCAGATACTTCAACCATCACTGTCCCTGGCCCATGTTGCTGGGCTGAGAGATGTGGGGAGGGATCCAGCTTCTGTCAGTGGGGATGTGCAACACTGAGGTGGTGCTGACTCTGTGCTTGCACCCCTGGCACTGCCCCATGCCCTTCTGTGGGGTCACACGTGCCCTCCTCTCCCCAGCGCCAGTGTGTGCAGTATGCACTGAAGGCTCGCCCGCTGCGGCGCTACATCCCCAAGAACCCTTACCAGTACCAGATCTGGTACGTGGTCACCTCCTCCTACTTCGAGTACCTCATGTTCTTCCTGATCTTGCTGAACACCATCTGCCTGGGCATGCAGGTAAGGGGCACGGTGCCCAGCACGGGTGGTGGAGGGGTCTCCACAGGCTCGCTCAGCCCTGCCACCTCCGCAGAGCTCCTGGGGAGGAGGCCTTTCCTACACAGCAAAGCTCACGATGTATGCGCAGCATCCACGGAGACAGGGGCAAAGTGGGACTGATTGGATGTGGGGAGCCCAGAGAAGGGGCTGTAGGGGGCAAATTTCCTTTTTGCTGACCATTGCTGAGCCGTATGTCTGTGGGAGGGGGGGTCTGCATCCAGTACACACCACTTAGCTCGCAAATGGAGGGTGGACCTGCCGTGGGCTAACACAGCTCCTCCTGCCTTCTCCTCAGCATTACAACCAGTCTGCGGAAATGAACCACGTCTCAGACATCCTCAATGTGGCCTTCACCGTCCTCTTCACCCTGGAGATGATCCTCAAGCTCATGGCCTTTAAAGCCAAGGTAAGAGAAGGGCATAGTCCAGAGAGCAGGAGAGGGCTTCAGGCCATGCCAGGGGGTTCCATTTACCCTGCACTGGACATCTCTCCAGTAAAAGCACCCCCAGGCTTGCAACTCCAGAGAACTTCTTGTGAGACCATTGGGGACCCCCGTGCTCAGGACTTGTGTGTTTCTGGAAGGACTACTGTTTGTCATGGGCACCGTTATTAACCAAATCTAACCCAATACAGTCATCTTTGGGGTTATCTGTCTCTGGTGGTGTCATAGCTAGCTGTCTTGATCCACCCTCCTCATTTCACACCACTGCAAATCAGGACCAAACAACTGACCAGGTGGTACGAGGTCTGACCAACATCCCTGTTTTTTAGCTCTCCTTGAGGTGCCAGAGGTCACCAGTGATGCTTCCAGCACTCCTACCTCTGGGGTCCAGCATCTCTCTCATTCTTGGCTTGACCCTTGGTTGTTCACTCTTTGGCTCTTCCCTGACAGGGCTACTTCGGGGACCCCTGGAACGTCTTCGACTTCCTCATAGTGATTGGCAGCATCATTGACGTCATCCTCAGCGAGATTGACGTAAGTGTCAGGCTGCTCAGGCGTGAGGGTGTCCCTGCAGAGCAGCCACTGAGCCTGCGCCGCGGCACCTGCCCTGGGGCGAGGCAGGGATGCGGCGTCCAGCTCTGCAGAGCGTCCGTGTCCTCCTCCCTCCCTGCTCTGCTTGGTGCTGAGGAGGGACAAGCCAGGATCGGCCCGTGCCGTGAGTGTGTGCAGACCACAGCCTGTGGATCTGAAAGCACTGTTTAAACACAGAGGCCATCCCCAGCTGGCTGGCATGTCACACTGCCCTCTCCCCTCCCTCCCCCTGAATCCGTAGGCACTGGGATCCTATGGAAAACAGGCTATAGGGCTGGACGTGTGCCAGCCCCTGCACCACTCACCCTGGACTGGCAGTAACCCGTGTGTCCAGCCTCAGATCAGCGCAGGTGGGAAGAAAAAGGGTACCCACAGCTCCCTGTACCCACAGGACACAGCTCTCCCGTGCCAGGGAAGGGCCAGACACATCAAATTTCAAGGCATTTGCTTAGTGTGTGTCCCTTTATACAGTGATCCATACATATACACATACTGACTGTATATGTGTGCATGTGTGTACTCTATAGACTATTTCAGAAGCTCCACACCATATAAACTGCACGGCTGGGTGGCCGCAGGCAGTAGCTATATGGTAAGCGCTCTGCTGAGAGCATTTTCAGAGCAGTGCTAGGAAGCCAGCCTGCCACTGCATTTCATAGCACTGGAACATCCGCACCCAGTGTCTAGCAATGAAAATGCCCCTTTGTACCAGGTGGTTGTGTGCTGCATTTAGCAGATCTGATGGTAACTCTAGAAGCAGCTGTAGGATCGGGTAGATTATAGATTAACCCCCCCGCTCAGTGACTTTGCATGCCACCTCCTCTTGGGAGTAGGGTTTGCTAGCTCTGGTGCACTGCGGGGCTGCTGCCACTGCTACCCCGTGCAAGGTAACCTTTAGCTGTTCTCTGTGATGGGGAGGAGAGGGTCTTCAGGGCCCCTTGGTGACACTCAGTTTCCTCTCTGGAGTGGTCCAGACCTCACAGAGCTGGGATGAGCAAAGCCATCCACTCTTCTCCCCCGTGGCAGCAACATGCTCCTCCCTGCACATCAACACTGCCATCCTCTGGGCTCCTCAGCCTTGACGAGCTCTGAGATTTTATGCCAGTGCCAGCAGCTTTTGTACATCACCACATCCTCCAGGACCCCGTCCTTGGCCCCCTAGCTCTCTGCACCAGTGACTTGGTGTCACATTGCCTGTACAGTGTCATTTCTTAGTGCACTGCCTCCTTCCCCATCCTGTTGTTACTCAGAAATGAAGTTCAAAGGGTACTCAGGGCCCTGCCCTGGGCAGAGGTTTTCGATCCCTGTAGACCAGATGCCAAGGTGCTGCTGTACCCAGCCGTGGGTTGGTGGGGATGCTCAGGGGCACAGGTCACAGGCACCCAGAGGAGTCTGGTGCCCTGCTGGGCTGGCAGGGACTGACCCAGGTGCTGTGCTGTTTGTGCTACAACACCACAGGGCTGTGCATAGGATTTTAAGAATGGTCTTATATGGCCTGAGCTTCCCTGGTCCTCTCCCCCAGGTCTGGGGCACTGAGAGTGCTGGTCTCCCCTCGCAGAGCCCCTCATGCCTTCCACACCCTTCCTCCTCCATGTGCTTTTCTCTCCATCCAGCCCACATCTCTCCAAGCATCACCAAGCATTTCCCAGCCATCTGGTGATGTGCAGGGGGATTAGGATTAGGAGGTGGAGGGCCAACCTCACCTCCCTTTCCAGTACGTGTCCTCCCTGCCGAAAGGTCAGTGCAAGGTGGGTCTGTTAGCTCTGGAGCCCAGGAGCTGTTTGCAACCACTGCACCCACCACAGCTCACCTTGCCGGTTTCAGGAGCGTGGTCTTCACCAAACCAGCCTGCACCTCAGTGCAGGGCTGGCAGGTGACACCTCGCAGCGGCCAAGCCATTCCTGGTGGCACCCAGGCATATGACTCTGGTTTGCAAAGTCTGTCCTCTCCTCCTTTTTCTTTCCGTTCTGGCTCTTTTCTCCTCCCTCTTGTGTCTGTGTGTGGCTGTCAGGGTGAGGCAATGAGGAGCGTTGTGCCATCAGGAGCCGGGCACCACAGCCAGACCCTCACAGCTGCTCAGTCATTGAGTCTGCCCGGATCCCAGGGAGTATTGAGGCGTGTGGGGCAGGAGGGAAATAGGAGTGGGGGCCCCTCTGGCAGTGCCACCCCAGGCTCTGAAGTGCAGGGATGGGCAGCGTCCATGCTGCTGTGTCAGCCCTGCCACTTCTGCCCTGGAACTCAGCCCCTCACTACGGGACGACCCTCCCAGCCTCCCCAAATTCTCCTGCAGCCACTGGCTGGGTCCCCACGGGGACACAGGGGACATGGGGGCTGAGCCGAGGGGCAGGTGTTGGTGTCTGCATTGAGGAGCCTCCCTGCCCCAGAGCGTGTGTGCACTCCTCTGCGTGTGAACGTGCGTGCCCGGCGTGTGCTGATGACCAGCAAGTCCTGGGTGAACGAGCCGCCTGCCGCAGCCCTGGGCTTCCCCTGGCAGCAAAATTACACAGTCCTGAGCTTTGGCCCACACACCCGTGCCCTGACATATACGTCACAGCAGGTGGGATGCAGTGGGGCATAGAAGTGGGTAAGCCCCACATGATCAGTGTTTTTCATCTGCTGCCTCTGCCCCTCAAAAATCGTGTTGCCTTGTCTGTGAGCCTGAGTGATGGTGAGTCCTGTCCTTCCCCTGTGCTCCTCCTCCTGTCCTCAGTTTCCATCTTTTCTTTCTTCTGTGTCTTTGTCGTCTTCTGCAGCCATCCCTCCCTCTCATTCCTGCCTCAGTTCTCCTGCTGACTCTCTTGTTCTCTTGACAGACTGTTCTTGCACCCAGTGGCGGATTATACTGCCTCGGCGGAGGCTGTGATAGCATTGTAAATATCAGCTGCATGTGCTTGCAGTGTGCCCTTCTCCCTTTGCTGCCCATGGCCGTGCCAGCGTGCCCGTGGCCGGTGTTTGCATGTGTCCTGCATGTCATGAAGACGCACCAGACCCAGCTGCTCTCTCCAGGGCGTAGCTGAGAGGAGCTTGGGGTGAGACACCCCGCACACAGACATGCTTTCCCACCCTGAGATGGGCCGGGCTGTTCCTCAGCACTCCTGGGTCCTTCTGCTGGCCCAGCGCTGCTCTCCGCCACCACACACCCCGGCACAGCGATATCTGACCTGAATGGGGCATCTAACAAAGGTGCCCTTGGCTGTTGAGGGCAAGACAGTTGGTCCTTGTTCCTCTGACCATCTCTCTGTCTCTGTAAGGTCCAAAGGGATTCGCCTACACGAATGCAGCCTCTGACACCGTTAGCTGGAAAAAGGCATAGAGGGGCAACTTCTACCCTGTGCCTTCCCCCAGGGAGTTGGATGTGTCCCGTGGCTGCTGCCCTGATGTGCTGGGGTGCTGTGAGCACCAAGCCTTGTGCTGGTGGCTGAGCCCACCATGGGGTGCAGGGGATGCCCTGGATTGGCCCACAGGAGCTCCTGTTGGAGCTCTGAAGATGCGGAGAGCCTGGCTCTGGGGTTCCGTGTGCTGGAGCCTCTTTCCAAGGGTCCCAGGGCCCTAGTGGTGGCAACTGCGGAGGGCAAGCTGGCCTTCATTGGGCACTGTCCGGGTGTCAGCGGTGGGGACATGGTTCACTGGAGCCGATGAAACGTTCCTGACCACTGCGCTTGCTGGGCAGGCAGTAGGAGAGTGAAAGGCAATAAAAAGAGAGGTGGGGAGGGGAGATGGTGTTTTCCAGTGCGGCGCTGGGAACTCAGACGTGCAAAACCAGGGAAGCTGGAGCTGCTGGGAGGGTTTTTTACAGTTGAGTTTTGTTGCCCTGAAATAGCTGTGGGTGGGTGGGCTGGATGCTGGGATTGAGGGGGATCCAGTGGCAGCAGCAAAGCTCTGGGTGGCCAAGGAGGCAGTGGGAAAGGTATCCCGAGAGGTGATGGAGTTGGGACGGACAGTTCCTGGCAGAGACCAGGAGGGTCTGCTCATGGTTCCTGGTGGCAGAGGCTGTGCCGAGATGGAGCAACCAAGGGAGCAGGTGACCGAGCTCCCGACTGCCAATGCCCCAGGTGGTCCCAGATGAATCCTGGCCCTTGGAGCCCAGGAGCTGTGGCTGCTCGTTCCCTTCCTGGCTGCCCGTGAACAGCACAGCTCTCCCAGCCCGTGTTACAGCATGCCTTTCTCCCTGCAGTGTCCCGTCCCCTGTCTAACGGGATTGCTCTCGCACCCATAACCAGGCATTCCCCAGCAGCCGGGGCGGCAGATGTGAGACAATGGGGCTGGGGAGATGAGCTCATTGGGAAGGCTGGAGGAAAAGTGCCAGCACATCCCCTTTGCAGTCTGGTCCTCTATGCAGGCAAGGGTTGTGGGGACTGGTGCCTTGCGGGGGGGCGGAATCTCCTTACCCTTTTCCCCCAGGACCTAGACCCCCGCTTTGTCTGCCTGGATGCACCAGCACCCGCTGCCCTCCAAGTGTTGTGCTCTGCCCGCAGGACTCCGATGACAACTCCCGTGTCTCCATCACTTTCTTCCGACTGTTCCGGGTGATGCGGCTGGTGAAGCTGCTGAGCCGGGGAGAAGGTGTCAGGACCCTGCTGTGGACCTTCATCAAGTCCTTCCAGGTGAGGAACAGTGTCCCCCTCCCCGGTAAGCACGTGCCCTGGGCTGGCAGCGTGCTCTGATCCTCAGGTTAGCTGGGTGAGCAGCCTGTCCTCACTGGGCAGAGGAGGAGAGCTCCAGCACTGGCAGGCTGCTGGCCTCAGATTCGACCAGAGGCTTGTGCTGTGTAGGAGAACATTGCCTGGATGGGTGAGAAGATGAGGGGTTCACCATGTCTCAGAGCCTGAGACACCACTGGGCTGAGCAGGCAGGCAGAGCCTGCCCAGGCACATCACACTGTCCCAGCAAGGCCGGGCTCTGCGCCGCGTGCGCAGCTCAAGGGCGTGCTGCTAAACATCAGGACACGGCGCCTGGGCCCTGGACATCCCTGGACTGTGCTCAGCCTTTGTCCCCGCTGCAGAGACGCGCTGCTCCCTTGGGGGTTGGCCTAAGCCTCCCATGCATGAGAACTGGAGAGCAGGGCTGGTGGGAGTGTGGTTAGAAGAACAGGCAGAGATAAAGCTGTTTCCCCTGGTTGCTGGCCTCATGTGGTAGCTCCAGACCCTGTCTCCTGTCCCTGGGTTGCCTTGATGCTGGGCTGGTGTCTCATGCAAGCTGTGTTCCTTTTGTCACAGGCTCTGCCCTACGTAGCCCTGCTGATTGTGATGCTTTTTTTCATCTATGCTGTGATCGGGATGCAGGTGAGAAGCACAGGGGTGGGATTTGGTCTGCAACAGATGCCTTGAGCCTCACAGCATCTGGCGAGATGGGACAGAAGGGGACTAGGTCCTCTGCCAGGCGCTCCCTGGGACTTTGGATGTGATGGGACCATTTTACCCTGGTCTCCAGGATGCTTACAGCCCCAGCAGCCTCGTCTCGTCCCCAGGCTGCAGCTAGGGCAACTGAGGCACGCAGTAAATAGCACTTCCAGAGTCAGCAGCACAACCTAGACACTCAGTTACCAGTGCTTGTGCCTGGTTCATGAGACCTTGTCTCTTTGACCCAGGTGAATTGCAGCATAGACAAGGGGCGTTTTCAGCATAGACGGGAATGTCCAAGGAGTTCATGAGCCCCAGAGCATGCACAGCCCCATCTCAACCACTGAAGGCCAAACAAATAAGAAGGAAGAGAATCTCAGGGGGAAGGTGGTCAGCACCTGAGAAAAAGGGTACTGGGGATCTGACAATGTGTTTTACAGATGTTTGGGAAGATTGCCATGGTGGACGGGACCCAGATCAACCGAAACAACAACTTCCAAACCTTCCCACAAGCTGTGCTGCTGCTCTTCAGGTCAGTCTTCTCTTGGCGAGTGAGCAGCTCCAGACGGGGACTGTGAGCCCAGCAGCTGGGAGTGAGGGAGACCAGCAGTTCTGTAGCTGATTGTTCTTTGCCCTGAAGAAAAATGTCTTGCAGCAATGGAACCATTTCAGGGGTGGCTGTCGGTCTCCCTGGTGTGGCTGAGCTACAGGAGCAGAGCACTTTAGGGTTTCTATTCTGCACGTTTCTCTTCCAAACTGGATTTTAGTTTGTGAATTGTGAGGAAACTCAAGGGGAAGCAAGGGCTGAGCCCAAGGCTTTCCTTGGTTCCACTCTTCACAGAGGAGCTTTCAGTAGCCGAGTCCCCACAACAGCACAGCAAGCCCCGTGTTCTGCCGCTCCGTTCGCAGTGGCTCCCGTTGCCCTGTGCGCCGGGCTGGCCGCAGGACAGGCAGGGACCGGCAGCCGTCCCCTCTCCGCAGGTGTGCGACGGGAGAGGCCTGGCAGGAGATCCTGCTGGGCTGCAGCTACGGCAAACTGTGCGACCCCGAATCAGACTTCGCCGAGGGGGAGGAGTACACCTGCGGCACAGGCTTCGCCTACTTCTACTTCATCAGCTTCTACATGCTCTGTGCTTTCCTGGTACGCTGACTCCCACAGGGCTCCCTTTGGCCCTGGGCAGCCCCTGGTGTTGCTTTAGCTTTGCATCTTGCGGGGCTGAGCCCACAGTGCCCTCTTCCCATGCCCATCCACCCAGCCATGCTGTAAGCCTGGCACCGCACTCCTGCAGGGCCCAGGATCCCCCATTAAGTTCCTTTCCCCAGCCCCATGTGCTGCTGTCCAGATGTGCCTGTGCTGGCTCTTGCAAAGGTAGAGAGGGAAGAGCTGCCCTGTGCCTGCTGCAGCCTTTCGCGTGCTCTCCTTGTGCTCAGGAGGCCCATCCCTGCAGGGGCTGACCCACAGCATCCCCTGGCTCCAGGGGAACCCAAGTTCATTCTCCTCCTCAACATATCTGTCTGTGTTTTCCCATGGCAGCGCTGCCCTGCTCTGTGCTGTCGGCTTCAGAGCTGTCACTGTCCCTCTGCCCGAGGGCCTGCCGAGTGCTTGGCCCTGCCCTAGCCGGCGTCGTTCATACCCACTCCTCTGCCCTCAGATCATCAACCTCTTCGTGGCCGTCATCATGGACAACTTTGACTACCTCACACGCGACTGGTCCATCCTCGGGCCCCATCACCTGGATGAGTTTAAACGGATCTGGGCTGAGTACGACCCCGAGGCCAAGTGAGTGACAGGGGGTGAGTGGCACGGAGGGGAATGGTCCATGGAGAGCTGGGTGGGCTGCCCTGAGACATGTGGGGCAGTGTGAGCTGTGGCACTGTCTGAGAGTTAGATCCCAGCGCCTTGGAGATGGATGTGGACTTGCCAGTGTGTTCCAGGGCTGATACAAGCTATCGGGATGTCTGGGGACACTAGACTTCCAGTAGCCTCTTCATCCAGCCCTGTTGATTCTGCCAGCTCTTCCCATGCCACTGCGCACCTTTATCTGCTGCCCGGTGCTGTGGGGACAGCTGCTTTCCCCAGTAGGAGCGTAGGGAAGTGTAGGGATTTGCCCGGAGCACGGGGCAGGCCACAAGGATGAACCCACCCAGCCCCTGAGTGAACCGCTGTCCCCCGTGTCTGTCACCACACTGCTGATGCAGTTTGTTGCCTCCACAGAGGCAGGATCAAACACTTGGATGTAGTGACTCTGCTGAGACGTATCCAGCCTCCCCTGGGCTTTGGGAAGTTCTGCCCACACCGTGTAGCTTGTAAGGTAAAAGCCGAGGGGGCGGCAGGGTGTGCGGGCACAGGGGCACCTTCCCCAAGCGGTTTCTGCATCTTCCAAATCCGGGGCCTGTGTGAAGCTCACATGTAAACCACCCACCTGGGTCTTGAGCAAACTCATGAGGAGGTTTGATCCCCAGATCTCTCACGGCAGACTGGGACACTTTTTGGAGGGTGGAGCGCAATGCAGAATGACTCCCATCTCCCTGAGAGCAATGCTGCGTCTCTCCTGGCTGATTGTTCAGCCTGGAGAACAGGAGATGAGGGGAGACCTCACTTTCTGCAACTGCCTGAAAGGAGCTTGGAGCCAGGGGAGTCAGACTCTGCTCCCAAGAAACAAGCGCCAGGACAGAGGAAACGGCCTCAAGTTGCACCAGGGGAGGTTGAGGTTGGATCTGGGAACAATTTCTTCCCCAAAGGGCTGTGGGGCACTGGAACAGGCTGCCCAGGGCAGTGCTGGGGTCACCATCCCTGGAGGGGTTGGACAGATGGAGATGAGGTTCTCAGGAACACGGCTTAGAGGTGAACTTGGCAGTGCAGAGTTAACAGTTGGACTTGATGATCTTAAAGCTCTTTTCCAACCAAAATGATTCTATGATTCTACGTTTTTCTCCCGTGCCACCGGTGCCCTGTAGAGTGGGTTATTCCCACAGATCTGACCTGGCTCTCCCCACAGCTTGCTCTGGTTTAGCTGGCTGGTTGGGTGAGGGATGTCGCTGCCCCTGGCCCACGTGCTGCCCAGCAGTGGCGCAGAGTCCTGCGGGGCAGAGCGGGCAGAGCTGCGAGGGCTCCCTGGCTGGCAGCTCAGTGCCCCAGCAGAGCCTCTCCCTGGCCAGTGTGACCATCCCCTGGCCAGTGTGACCGTCCCCTGGCCAGGACAGGCTCTGTGTTTGAGAGGAGCTGCCAGCCTGGGCTCACGGTTGTTGTTTGCTGTGCAGCGTCTGGTGTGCATGAACATGCCCCTGAACAGTGACGGCACAGTCACCTTCAATGCAACCCTCTTTGCGCTGGTGAGGACAGCCCTCAAGATCAAGACAGAAGGTAAGCCATGCTCCTGTCTGCCTCTACGGCCTGATGGGGAAACCTCTCGTTGTGCTGCGGGGTTCTGGTTACACACCATTCCCCCACTCTGTCTGGACCTCAGGGCACACCCTCTGTTGCAGCCCTCGGCTTCATGCCATTAATTATGTCATTGAACCAGAGACGATGGGCACATGCATGTGGCTGCTCAGGCCAAGCCTAGAGGACATTATTAGTTGCAGGCACATGTGTTGTAGCCCTCAAGAGTGAAGCAATGCTACCCCAGCTGTGTAACTTCACCCTGAACAGCTCAGGGGCAGTTCTGGGCCAGTTCCCTTCCTTGTCACAATACACAGCCACCATCCTCCCTTCCCGCACTGCTGAGTGTAGGCTGATCTCCCCCTGCCCCAGTGTAGCACCACCTGCTCCAGTTTTGTGTTTCCCCATGCATTTATAATCTCAGAGTGGAGTGGAAGGGGATGGAGCCTCTTTTGATTTAGCTGTGCTGGGGAGGAGTTGTTTTCACCCCCTTCTTTGCCAGCAGCATGGTCTGCAAAGCCCTGCTTTGGGGAGATGCCACATCAGCTTGTTTCTGTGCCCGTGGGTCAGGCACTGTCACAGGAGCAGCTCTGACACACTGACACACATAGTTAAACAATAGTTAAAGTGTTTTTGCTAAAATCAAAGCCCCATTCTTACAACGCTCATTTTTGCTGGGTAGGAAGGCTGGAGAGGTGCTATCACACCCTGGAGGAGTCTGGCCAGCTTTTAACGTGCTTTGTCTTCACTCATGTTCACATTGCCTTGGGAATGAACTGCTCTGTCCTGCTTGCTCTTCTCACAGGTAACTTTGAACAGGCCAACGAGGAGCTCAGAGCCATTATCAAAAAAATCTGGAAGCGAACGAGTATGAAGCTTTTGGATCAGGTCATCCCACCTATTGGAGGTCTGTCACCTGGTGGTGCTTCCCAGAGGAGCAGAGTGACACCTGCTTGGGGTCTCAGCTGCTCCGACAACTCGGGGCCTTGCAATGAGCAGTATCATCAGGTTGGTTTCCTCCCCTCCAGATGATGAGGTGACGGTGGGCAAATTCTATGCTACTTTCCTCATCCAAGAGCACTTCAGGAAGTTCATGAAGCGCCAGGAGGAGTATTACGGGTACCGGCCCAAGAAGAACCCTGTGGAGATCCAGGTTGGTAGCGTGTGGGTTGTGTTGGAGGGATGACCCTCCCTGGGGCAAGCAGGGTGTGCTGGGGAGCCCTGCAGATAAGGGAAGAGGCTTCACCCAGCTCAGGAAAGTCAAGAATGACTTAGAGACAGAGCTGCCGTGACACACAGGGACCCCTGTGCCTCAGACTCTGGAAGTGAGGCGGCCCCAAGTGAACCAGTGCCGTGAGCATCCCACCACTGAGGGTGACCTTTTAGTCTCCAGGGTGCAGGTGGCTACAGAAGCAAAGGAGATTTTTGACTCTGCCTGGATGACTTCAGCACAGAGAGGGCTCAGCAGGGCCTGATGCCTCAACAAGCAGTTTTAAGACTTGGAGACCTGCATCACAGACCAATGTCTGGGCCGAATGCTGCTTGTCTGGGCCCTTACCCACCTACTCTTCTCCACTCCCAGGGCTTTCTCCTTTGCCTCACCTCAGCAGTGTTGCAGGTAGTTCTGTGTGCCTGGTACTTTCTGTGTCCTCTCCCATTGCCTAGTGCAACGTAAGGTGGAGAGGGGTTGAGGTCGCTGATCTTGAGCTGGACCACTGCAGTCAGAGAAACCCCAAAGGATGCTGTCAGGGTGGGATGGGAGAGGATTTATGTGCCTGGCCAGAGCAGCTGGGTTGTACCCAGCCTCTCCTGATGTTATAGGGAGGAAATCACTTGTACAGACAAAAGACCAGGTCCCAAAGATGCAAGGCAAGGAAAAGAGCAGGGCCCTAGGTCAGATGTCTCCAGATCAGGGACAAAGGCACAGCTACCTCTTGGGCATCACCAGCCTGACCCTTCGCCAGGCTGCCCTTAGCATACCCCTTGGTGGGACAGCAGTAGCCCAGAAGCTGTTTCGCCAAGCACAGAGCCAGCCAGCTGCAGGGTGACCCACGGCCTGGCCTTGGTAGGAGACGTGTCAGGGCAGCATGGCTTACCAGGTGAGCACGCTTCATCACGTTTCCCTCTCCAAAGCCTGAAGTGAGATAGGTGGTGGGGCCAGGCCACATCCAGCCGTGCCTTCTTGTCCCCACCAGGCTGGGCTGAGGAGCATTGAAGAAGAAGCTGCTCCTGAAATCCATCGGGCCATCTCTGGGGACCTGACTGCTGAGGAGGAGCTGGAAAGAGCAATGGTGGAGGCTGCCATGGAGGAAGGGATATACAGGGTGAGTGCAGCCCTCTGGGTACCCCAAGTGGTGGTGGTCCCACCCAGCCCCTGTTCCAGTGTGTTGGTGGTGGGTCAGTTCCAGCGTGTGGTGGCTGTCCACAGGTTTGGCAGATTTGTCATGCACAGGGCTGGCTCTCATCCCAGTGCTGCTGCACGGCCATCACCCCTCGGTGCCTCGTTTTCCCCACCGGGGCAGTCAGGCCTTCAGCACCATGTGGTCTGCAAAGCCCGAACACAGAGATGAGCAGAGAGACCGCTATTCTCATGGGCCCCCCCACATGTCTCCTCCCATGGGAATGGCCCCAGAGCAGCTCAGAGCTCCAGGCCTCCTCTGACGCCCTCCCTCTTGGTTGCAGAGGACGGGCGGCTTGTTTGGCCAGGTCGACAGCTTCCTGGAGCCCAGCAGCCCCCTGCAGCCCCACGTGGCCAGCCAGAGGCCCCTGCAGTTCACAGAGGTGGGCAGCGAGGACCTCGACTCCCCTGTCTTCCTCGATGACTTCCCCCAGGAAGGCAACACCAACGTCAACAACGCCAACAGCAACGACTGGCTGGAGGGGTAAGGGCTGGTGGACTTGGTCTTGTCCAGGGGCTCTTCATGGATGGGTGAGGTCTGTCTGAGTCACTGAGTTGCAGCAGCGAGGTCCCTGCAAACTTGCAGAGGAGTCAAGGGCTGGCCATGCAAGTGGCTCCATGGACACAGAGCTTTATGTGGAAATTCAGCCCTTGTGGCATGAGGCAGGGCTCAGGCAAGAGGGCAGGGAGGGCAGACAGTTCTTACTGGCCCTCGGGCCCCAGCCTGGCACTCCCAGAGGTGTCCCCAGAACATGCTGGGTAGCTCCAGGGCTGGTGTGTGGCTCCGCATGTTAGCGTGCGTGAGTCCCTGCACACTCTTCTTGTCCTTCCTATCACTCCATTTTGGTGCCATGAGGCTCAAGGTGGACAGCAGGGCACCAGGGATCACCTTTCCCCTTCCCCACCAAACTGAGTGCCAAGGCCCAGGTAGGGGCCACCAGCAGGCTGTCTGGGCATGGGTACAAGGGACAAGGGTTACTGACGTAGGATATTCTTAATCCTACTTCTTGGGGTCTCTGCCTTGTTCATGTATCCTAGGTGCCCCTCCTGGTCTGCCCCTCAGCTGCATTCCCCAGGGTGGAGAAGGTGGGGAGGCTGCACCCCTGGGTGGAGCTGGTCTCTGCACATGGTCCCTGCTCAGGCTGACCCGCCTGTTTGCCATTGCAGGATGGAGTACGAGGACGAGGTGCTGAGGAAGATGGTGCCAGCAGCACCCAGGCGTCCAGTGCGGGGTGAGTCTGAGCATCATTCTTCTGGGGAATCTGGACCAGCCCAAGGGCCAGGGTGTGGGGAAGGGGAGGTTAGCTGAGGGTCTCGAGCACAGCAGGTACTGGGTAGGGAGCTGCAGTAGACCCTTCTCCCACCTTTTCCCCCTCTGGGGTGATGGAGCATGGAGCCAGTGCCTCAGGCTGGGGGAGTACTGGCCACTCTGCAGGCAGAGGGCCACAAGACTCTGTGTGTTTCAAGTAACAGGGACTTCTTCCCTGCCATGAGTGAGGAGCACGGGGCAGTGGTCAGGTGCTGGGACATTGGTCGGTCCTGAACTCCTAAACCCTTTGGTTCCCCCAGTCTACTTAACGCATTCCCAGATCTGGGAGGCGGCGGAGTCCTTGCTCTTGTGCCCATCTGATGTCCCCAACTTTCCTCCTCCCAGAGCGCAACCCCCCCTTACCTATGGAGAGGCTGCGACGGAGGCCGAGCAGGAGGCGAGGGGCCACCCCTGAGGGTCACCTATCGTCAGGACTGCACCTTCTCCCCCAGGAGGTAAAGGGGGCAATGTATGTCCAGAAGCATGGGAAGGGCTGTCACAGCCATGCTGGGGAGGAGCTGGTCTCTAGGGCCCCCACCATGAAGCCAGCTGTGCCAGAGCTTTCCTTTCTGACCAGCTCAAGGAAGAAGCCGGTCACAGGTGGGGGGCACAGGCATGGGGTGCTCATCCAAGCTGAGATAGCTTGAAGCAGCGTCTCTCTGGCTCCCCGCTGCCTCCACAGCCGGGGCAGAAAGAAAGGGGTGCATCGGGTTCACTCCCACACTCCCCTGGTGCCCTTGGCTGGCCACGTTGCCTCATTGCCTGGCAAGTGCAGGGTTGATTCCCAGCTCTCTTTGCCCATATGGCCCTGCTGGTCCCATTGCGGGTGGTGCCCTGGACCCAGGCGCTCCAGCAGAATGGGAGTGCGTGTCCAGCCTGGGGACGGTACCTGCAGCCCTCACATTGACGTGGGAGAGACCTTCCATGGGCATTGCCCAAGCCCAGGCTGCAGCTCTTTGCTCCTCTTGCCCAGCTGCCTGGAGAGGATGGCACTGCGACGGCAACGACATCCAGCTCAGGGTACCAGCAGGGTGAAAGCCATCACCCAAGCACGTCCTCCACCCCAGCCATCACCTTCCTCATTCAGGAGGTAAGACATGGGCACAGCCTGGCAGGGCTGCCAGGGAGTGAAATAGGCTGGCAGAGGTGCCGTGCTTATGCCAAGTTGGGAGGCTGGAAGACAAAGCTTAGCTATGAGAGTGAGCAGCAAGTATGTGCCAGTGCAGAGGGCAGCAGGGGACACTTCTACAGACCGAGCACGCACTGGGCTGTGACCTCTTCCTCCACTGCAGGCTCTGATTTCTGGGGGCCTTGCGTCTCTGGCCTGTGACCCATCCTTCGTAGCAGTGACCAGGGATGAGATGGCGGCCAGCAGCCAGCTGGAGATGGATGAAGTGGAGAAAGCAGCCGTGGAGCTGCTACAGGGAAGAGAAACACTGCAGGGCACAAAAACTGGCTCTGCCCCTCAGGACCCCTCGGCCGCATCACCAGCCAGCTCCCCAGGGCTCAGTGCAGCCCCCCCGCAAAAGACCGTCACTGCCACTCACCTGTGAGCCGCCTGCTGATGCAGCCTAGTGGGCGCAGTCCCATCAGGAGCGTGCAAGGGGTCACTGGAGCGATGCTGCACTGCTCCCCCTCTCTGCCTGGTGTCCTGGTGGGCTCTGTCCACCGCAGGAGAAATTTTGGGCCGAGCCTCCAGGATGCTGGTGCGAGGCAGGACAACGCCGTGCCAGCAAGGTCGTGCAAGATCTGGACGGGTCATTAAAGTGTTTCTGCTGTGTGAGTCCGTGAATCCTCCTGTCCCCTCCTTTCTCTGCCACCCTGCCCGCACAGCCTGTGCCCACGGCTGCTGGCTGCCCAGCCTGGGGAGGAGGCTGCAAAGGCGAGACTGCATTTAACCAGAGCTGGCAGTGATTCGTGTGCCAGCATGCACTCCCCATGCTGAGGGAGCTCTGTCCCCACTCCCAAGTGCTCATGTCTCAACCAGCCGTTCTGAGGGTGCCAAGCTCTGGGGGTCTCCTGGTACCTCAGCAGCTGGATCCAGCATCCTTACATCTCTGGTGGAGCCTATTCCTCCTGCTTGCAGTCAAGCCTGTCCTGTGAGGAGGAGGACAAGTGGCTTGGGCAATCTGCTTTGGGCTGGGGCAGCAGACAGGCACAGGCAGAGCTGCCTGCACACTGACCACTGCTGCCAGGTACCAAGCAGCAGCTGGTTATTCCGCTCTGTGAATGAGTTTCCCTGGGGGTTTTCGCTTTATGGACCTCAGTGCCCCAGGCAGGGTCTGCATGCCAAACGCTGTGTCCACCCTGACTCTTTGTTGGGATCTTGCTCCCAGTTCAGCCAAACTGGGCCACACAGGGCTTTCCCTTGCCTAATATATATTAAAATGCAGCAAACCGATGGGTCCTGGGGGAGGTGCTGAATCAATAGACCATGCCTTCTCTCCAGCAGGGCATTTATTTGTTAACTTAATAAAAGAGAAATGGCTGTTGCTGAGCTCCAGCTGCAGCCTGAGCGCCAGAGAGCCCATCTTGTATGGGGACGTGGCAGCGCAGACAGCTTTTCCCCGCGGGGATGCAGGCAATCAGCAGGGATGTCGTGGGGCAGCCGCACATCCCTTGCTCTTGCTTCACTGCCCTGGGGCAGGACGTACACCCCCTTGCACACACACAAACACATCTCCCCCCTCCCGAGGAAGGGGCACTTGCCCATGAGGCGTCTGCTCTGCCAGGGGGATGTCAAGGACGTGCTTTGTTAGCTACAAGGTGAATGGTGACGGTTTCCCGGTCCCTTTAGTGAGGTGTGGGACTGACTGCATGTGCTGCTTTCAATGGTAGGTGGGTGCTCAGCAGACTCCAAACGCAAAGGGTGACACTGTGGTGGGGATGTACTGTGGGAATAGGGCAGTGCCTCTGCACCCTCTCCTGGGATCTGGGGCTGCACAGGGGCTGGTTTTCCTCAAACTAGCGTCTGGGGGGGTCTTTCTGAGTTGATTTCTAGCGGAACTGGGGGACAGATCTGGCTTGTGATGTGACTGGCACAGGGGTGGGAGTAGGAAAATGGGGCCAGGAGCACCGTGGCACGGTCACTGCCCTTCTGTGCACGCAGCTTCGGTGGGGAAGGGTCCAGCCTCAGAAAAAATGGCAGCTCAGGGTCCCCCCTGGCCCAGGGGTCATAGAATCATAGACTCATTTCAGCTGGAAGAGACCCTCAGAGGGAGGGTGCTGGGCTCTGCGCTGAGCACAGTTTGACTTCATTACCTGTTGGCCGTCAGTTCTGGTGTGTCCTGCTGTCCTAGACCAGAGAAGCAACCTTTCCCAGGACACAGCCCGGTAAAGCGCGGGACAGCCCGGTACGGCCCAGTACAGCCCAGTACGGCCCAGTACAGCCCATTACTGCCCAGTACAGCCCAGTACGGCCCGGTACAGCCATGTACAGGCAGCAGCGGGGCTGCTGGCTCGGCAGGGGGCAGCAGGGACTGGCGAGTGAGAGTGTGAGAGTGTCTGTGTGTGTGTGTGAGTCTGGGGGGGCGGTTCTGTGAGTGTGTGTGTGGGGGGGGTGTGTCAGTGTGTGTGTGCATGTGGGTGTTTGTCAGTGTCCGTGTGTCTGTGTGTGTTTGTCAGTGTCCGTGTGTCTGTGTGTGTGTGTGTCTATGTGTGTGTCAGTGTGTGCATGTGTGTCTGTGTCAGAGTGTGTGTGTGGCAATGTGTGTGTGCATGTCAGTGTGTGCGTGTGTGTGCGTGTGTGTGTCAGTGTCCGTGTGTGTGTGTCAGTGTGTATGTCAGTGTGTGTGACAGTGTGAGCATGTGTCAGTGTGAGCATGTGTGTCAGTGTCTGTGTATGTTAGCGTGTGTGTCTGTGTGTCTGTATCAGTGTGAGCGTGTGTCTCAAGGTGTGTGTCAGTGTGTGCACGTGTGTGTGTTTGTGAGTCACTGTCCGTGTGTCTGTGTGTCACTGTGAGTGTGTCTGTCTGTGTGTCTCCGTGTCCATGCGAGTGCATGTTAGTGTGTGTGAGTGTGTCAGTGTGAGTCTGTGTGTGTGAGTGTCAGTGTGAGCATGTCTGTGTGTGCGTGCCTCCGTGTCTGTGTGTTTCAGTGAGTGTGTCTGTGTGTTTCCGTGTCCGTGAGAGTGCATGTCTGTGTGTCTGTGTGTCACTGTGAGTGTGTCTGTCTGTGTGTCTCCGTGTCCATGCGAGTGCATGTTAGTATGTGTGAGTGTGTCAGTGTGAGCGTGTCTGTGTGTGTCTCCGTGTCCGAGTGTCTGTGTGAGTGTGTCAGTGTGAGCGTGTCTGTGTGTGTGAGCGTGTCTGTGTCTGTGTGTCTCCGTGTCTGTGTGTCACTGTGAGTGTGTCTGTGTGTGTCTCCGTGTCCGAGTGTCTGTGTGAGTGTTTCAGTGTGAGCGTGTCTGTGTGTCACTGTGTGTCTGTGTGTCTCTGTGTCTGAGTGTTTCAGTGTGAGTGTGTCTGTGTTTCAGTGTGAGTGTGTCTGTGTGTGTCTCCGTGTCCGAGTGTCTGTGTGTGTGTGTTTCAGTGTGAGCGTGTCTGTGTGTC
>VWYH01004025.1:738973-834174 GCA_013399365.1 Pampusana beccarii | reverse complement strand
CCCCGCACCTGGGCCCGTCCCCTCCCGTCCCCTCCCCTTCCCCCCCGGCCGCTCTCGGCAGCGCGGTCGCGGTGCCCGTTGCGGGGCATGGCGGCTCCGGACAGCTGTGTCAAGGTGGCCGTGAGGTGAGTTCCGGCCGGGCCGGGCTGTGCGGTGACCCCTCGGTGCACCCCGCGGGGGGCTGGGGGCTGCAGCTGCGTGTGCGCGGCGGGGGGTCGCGGTTGCCCATCCCCGGGGCAGCGAGTCGGGTTTTGCCGCCCCCCNACCCCCCCGCTGTGCAGCGTTTCGGGGCTGCCACCCCCCCCACCCCATCGGCTCCCCCGCGATGCCGCCCTGGCGGCTGGGGGGGGCGACACTGGGAACCCCCGGCCCCGTCACCTGGGCAGCTGGTTGTCGCCCGGTTAGTGCCGCTCGGCATCTCCTGCCTGCGTCGCGAGTGGGTTTGGCCCCCCCGGTGGTGTCAGGAAGGATGCTGGGGAGTGGGGAGGGGGGGGTCCCTGCCTGCCCCCCCCACCTCCCGCTAGGTGGTAGGGAACGATGCGGCATCTCGGTGTCCTTTGTGCTGACTCCGGAGTGGGAACAATGCGCCTTCCAGATCGTGCACCTCAATAAAGGAGCTGCCGGCGGCGCCTCATTCACGCGGGGCTCGGGGGGGGCTCGGGGGGCGCTGGGCTGGGCGGCAGCCGGCGGGCTCGACCGCGCATCGTCTGCGGAGCCCCCCGGGTGGGTGAAAGCGGGGGGCTCTTTGTTAGCGCCGTGCCAGGCTGGGTGTATTCTGTGCACAGCCGCTGGGGTCCCGCAGACCGGCGGCGTTTTGCTTCTTTCTGCCCCCAGAGGAGGAAGGAGCCCCCCGAGGACGCGGGGTGCGAGCCCCGCCAAAGCCGGCGGGTGGGGCAGGGGGGGACCCGGCCCTGCTGGGGCTGCCGTCCCGCGGGGAAGGGACCGGCCGTGCGGCTCCCGCTGCTCCCCGGGCCTGCGCCGGGTCAGCCCGCGGCTTCCGGACCAGTTGAGCCCGGGCGGGCGCCCCGGGCTGCCGGGCAGCGTGTGGCGGTGGAGCCGGGCCAGGGCAGGACGGCGTCCCCGTGGGGACAGAGCTCAGCCCCACGCGGGTGCACCGACCCCCCCCGGCTGCCGTGTGTCCCGCCGTGGGGCTGTGCGCTCACCCCGGGCAGGGCAGGGCGTGTGTCCCGCTGTCCGCACCCCTAACGGCACGGGGCAGGGGGGGTGCTGCTGGCAGCCTGCGGGGGGGCTGTGTTGGTCCTCGGACGAGGGTTTGCGGAGGGCACTGCCCTGGCTGGTCCCTGCCTGCTTGGGCAGAGTGAGAGCACAAAAGATGCTGGGTGCAGCGTCAGTACTGGAAGGAGAGAGGGTGGGTGTGGGGCTGTATGCGCTGCTGCATGTATGTGTGTGTGCATGTATGTGTGTGTGCATGTGTGTGCATGCGTGTGTGTGCACCAGCACAGCTCCCAGTGCTGCCTGCCTGTCCAGTCTTCCCGTCCTGGAAGCAGGCAGTGGTGATTTTCTGCCTTGCTCCATTCGAAAGGCTGAGAATCAGGGCCAGGCTGTAGTTTTAAAGGGTGGGGGAGCTGCAAGGGAGGTGACAGCATCCCTGTGGTGCCTGTGCAGGGGCAGGCCTGGGCTGTACCAAGGCAGGGGTATCCATGCCAGGACACTGACCCTGGAACCGAGTGATGCCGGTGGCCGGGGGTGGAGATTTCCTGCTGGCCAGACTCTTCCCGTTCTCCATCCTGCATTTCTCTTGGGATGGAGCCTTTTAACAAAGGCCTGGCTCAAGGTCAGGGTCCCTTTTGCCTGGGAGATGGAGAAGGTGCCACTGAGGGTGGCAGCCATGGAGTCATTTCTGCTGGGCTCTTCCCATCTAATCCCCTTGGCCTCTGGCAGCGATGGGGTGCAGGACCGATGCATGGGGAGGGCATCACGACTGGGAGGTGACTTGAACATGCAGCATTGCAGTGGGGTTGGGGTCTCCATGGTGAGGAACTGGGGAGGGGGGGGGAGGTCCAACTCCTGCCCCCTCCTTGGGGGAGTGAGCCAGCATCCTGCTTGGTGCAGCCGTGGTGATGCGGTGGCGAAGGTGAGCCGGCAGGACAAAGGAGGAGGGCTGGGAGCAAAGAGACTGCGAGACAAAGCAGGCAGATCGCAACCGTGCAGGAAGGTGCCTCCTGAGGCTGGACTGAGCGTGTAAGAGCTGAGCTGCTCTCCCTGCACACAACCCGGCTTTTCTGCCAAAGCAGCCCTGGGAGACAGGTGATAGGTCCCCTCGTCCCCAGGGCTGGGAGCAGAGTGAGGTTTTCCTTTGTGAGCACTCGTGACACTCCGCTGGTGGAGCAGCTGGGCTGCGGGAGGCTCCAGGATCCCCCAGGATTCCCCACCCTCCTCAAACCTGCCCGCAGATCCCAGCTCCCTTGGCCATCGGAGCATGGAGGAGGTTCAATGCTTCTAGGGTGCGGCCAGACACGGATCAAAGCTCCCCATTTGTCCCTTTATAACAACATGCATGTGCCAGCTGTGCCATTTCTTTGGGGTCTCTGTGCCTGTGCTGCTGGAGGGAGCGAGGTGGGACCTGGGGGAGAGTTGGGGGCACTGGGAAGCGATGGGGGCTTTGGAAGAAGGTGCTGTGTGCCACTGAGGTTAAACAGCTGTGTGACGGGGATGGTCCAGACAATGTCAAGAGGTGCTGCAGGCACTGGGACCTGGCTCCTGGGCCTCACAGAGCGCTCAGGGTGGGAGGAGTGGGGACAGAGGAGCAGGACTGGTGGGCTGTGCTGTCCGTGGGGGGACCCCAGGTCTTCCTGGTTCTCCTGGACTGGCAGGAGGAGGCAGGAGAAATGCTGTGGTGTTTCACTCTCAACTTCACAGGTTCCCATGCTCCCCTCGGGAGAAGCTTGGCTGCCCTGTTGGCACTGGGGGTCCAAAAGACTCAGGTGCTGAGCCACTGGTTGGGGTATGGGGGCATTATTTAGGCTTCCTGCGTGCAAGCAGTGAAATGCCTGGCGCTTGCTGCAGCGCTGCTGTCAGCACAGGGAAATGCAGGCCCAGCGGCTGCTCCTGGCCCAGGGGCTGATTTGTACCAGCACCTTGTGCCTGCAGCTCAGACCTGCACCATCTGCAAGGGCAGGGCTGGATCCCGCCCTGGCTCCCGCCCTCCCTGCGGGCAGGGTCTGCCTTCGCTCGCCCATCAGCGTTAAGCCTGGCGTGTCGCTTCATGGGCGCGTCTGAGCTTGCTGCTTGCGGTTGCCACTGCTGGGGAGGAAGCGATGGGGCCGGGCTGCCGGCAGCGGTTGGGTTGGGTTCTGGGTAACGGTGTCAGCCGGGAAGCTGCCGCCTGCTGCGATGGTGCTGAGCCGGGTGGCCTGGGCTCCCCCTCGCTCCTTGCTGCTCGGGGAGGTTTCCTCAGAGGCTGGAGAAGGCAACAACTGCTGTTTCCTTCTGTAAGGTGACCTTCAAATGGGTGGCTGCAACGCAGCCAGCTTGTGCCCTCCGTCCAGGAGCAGAGCCGTCGATTTGAGGCTCTTATCTCCCCTTGAGCCTCAGCAGCACCCATCCCTGCAGCACCCATCCCTGCACCACCCTGCAGTCAGATGCTGTCGCCTCTTGCAGCTGCAGCACACCGGGGTGCAGCGTGGCGAGCGGGACTCGCTGCGCTGGTTGCAGGAGGTGGAACCCAGCCCCGTTTTGCACGGGTGGTTTTGCTGTGTCAGGAAGGGCTGATGGCGCGTATTGACCCAGAGGCCATTAAAATCCTTGGCCGGGGGAGGTCTGAGAAGCCGGGCTGGCTGCAGAAATGCTCCCCGAGGGCACTTTCGAACTGCCCAGTTCAGTGGAGAGCAAGCGCAGCCCCTGCGCCGGCGCTGCCCGCGCCACCCCGGCGTGGCTGGCCGGCTGCGGAGACTCAGGAAACAGAGCTTGTGAAATTGGGGAAGGAAGTTGAGTCGGATTTCAAGTTTATTTAAACCCTGCAACCTCCAGCGCCTCTGCTGCTCTCGTAAACGCTCTGCTGTGATGCTCTGCGCTCCACGCAGGCAGCGCGGGGCTGGCTGGCTGTCTTCTGCCCCGGGGAGCTGCTCCCGCCTCCTCCTCGGGATGAAAGGTGGGATGTGCCACGAGGGATGGGACAGATTCATGTGCCCATCACCTTGTGCCCTGGAGGGCCTCAGCTCCTCAGCTCAGGGAGTGTTCTGGCAAAGATGCCGGGGTCAGGTTAGCTTGCAGCCCTGCCAGGGTCCTGGTGTCTTTGCTGCCGTATAGCCAGCGCTCCTCTGCCCGCTGGGATGGTTTCTGTGAATCTGACACCTCTGGACCAGCTGGGGTCGGTCCCCAAGGAGGTGGAGTTGTAGCCCTGTCAAACCGGCTCTTCCCAGTGCAGTTTTGGATCTGGACGGAGGGTGCTGTGAGCCCAGCTGGTGCCACACAGGAGCACACGGTGCCCAAGGGCTCCAGCACGGGGAGGGGTGGTCCAGCCTGGTACCCCCTGCCCCCGGCACCAAGTGCTGCTGCGGCTCTGAGCCCGCTCGGGGTGGTCCTGGGGGGGCACTGTGGGGTGGCCCATGGGACCCCGTCTCCTGCCTGGTCTGGCTGGCGTTGGGCTGGTTTTGCTGGGATGTCACAGGGCTGTGCAGGGGAGACATGCAGCAAACCCACCCCTGCGCATGAAATGTGCCCAGCTCCCGTGGTGCTGGGGGGCACAGCCTGTCCCGGTGTGGGGGCACAGCCCAGGCCTGGGGTCCCCCATCTCCCATCTGGGGGGGCTGCGAGGCTCCCTAGTGAGCAACCCTGATCTCAGGAAGGAAATATCTCAGGAGGCTGCTGTAAACTGGGGGTGCTGGGCGGGCAGAGCACTGGTGTGGGCACCCCCAGCTGTTTTACCCATCCTTTGCCTTCACGGGGGGCAGCTCAGCCTTGGCAGCAGAGTCCCCCGTGTCCTGTGGGTGTTTCGCTGCTGTGCTGAACCCATCTGGGCGAGCTGCTGCTCCTTGGTTTCACTTCGGGGTTTCCCAGCGCCATTGTGAAAAAGCAGCGTGCACGCTCTTGGCTCCCAGCGAGGACGATTAAATTGGCCTCCCTGGTCTGGAGAGAGACGTCGGGGGCTGTGGTTTGTGGGGGGGGCCCCACGGGCTCTTGGAGGGAAGTGCTGAGCCCAGGTGTGTGGGCACGGGGTGGGTTTTCTCTGCCTGGTTTCAATCAGTCGCACACTTGCTGGATGTTAGAGCGGAAATGTTAGAAAGGGGATGGAGACGGTGCCGGTGCGAGGGGAGAGCAAGGCTGGAACCCACGGTCCCATGCAGACACACCATCGCCTGCAGCATCGCTCTGAGCAAAGCAGCTTTAAGAGGCTTTCGGTGCCCGCACCCATCACCCATCAGCAAGGGATTTGAATATGTAATGCCATGAAGTCTCAGGAACTTGAGAGGCTGGGGCTGTCTCTAAGCCAGAGGACAGAGCCAGCTGCAGCTTTCCTGCACCAGCAGTGAAACTGGGGCTGGGAGAAAATCGCAGGAGTTGAAGCCCTAAACAAAGCTGTCGGGAACACAGCTCCTGGCCCCCGGAGAGGGAAGGCGATAGCCCCGCTGAGCCCGGTGCTAATTGAGGAGCCAGCCCTGGCTGGTGGTTGTCCTGCTGTTCCTGCTGGGGGGGGTCGGCTCCGGTGGTCCCACGAGGCCGTTTCCTGCCGCAGGCTGTCAAAACAGTCCCTGTTGCTGGTTAAACAGCCGGCAGGTTTGTGGTGTGGTGGATTGTGAGGGCAGCTGCCGCTGGGCTCTGCTGCAGGAGATGAGCGCAGTGCATGGGGACTCCCCACCCTGCTGGGATGCTGGTGGTTTTCTGCTTCCTCCCTGCCCTCCAAGCACCGAGCAGGAGCGTTTTCTCGGCCCATTGTTACAGGGCTGGGAGGCCCAACCTGGCTCCTGCCTGTGTTAGGGAGGAGGGGTCTCTTTGGCCGTGTCAATGTGGTCTCTGCTCATCTATTATTTCATGCTGCCCGAAGAAGATGTTAGGGGAAAACAAGCCTATTCCCTTCCCAGCTGTGGGACGAGGTTTGCTCCTGGGTGTTTCATAGCATCATCCATCCTCCTGGCCAAGGGCTTGGGATGTTTTTTGGGGGGGGGTGGAGATGCACCTCTTTTGTGCCACCCACTCTCCTGTGTTGCTCCAGATGTCCCCTGTGGGCTCTGGGGTTGCAGCGTCTTCTGCCAAGATCAGGTTGTTTTCCCAGTGGCAATCAGACCGTGCTGGGGGGGCTGCGGGCGTGCAGGGGGCTGGGAAAGCCTTATCTCCAGTATGGGTGCCCCAGTACTGGGATCGGACCGGGATGTGGGACCTTACAGGGGCACCTGGGAGAGGGAGAGACCCAGTGGGTGTGATTCACTGGTTTGGGAGGAAATGGGAGCCTTGGTACCAGGATGCAGAATTGGGGGGGGGGGAGCGTGTCCATCTGTTTCCATTGGACCCGTGGCATCTCTGTGCCCCCGCAGGGTCAGGCCGATGGCCCGTCAGGCCCCGAGTCAGCAAATGATGGTTTCCTATCGCTCTCCAGTAACTGCTGATGCTGCTGCTGAGCCCGTGGCTCAGTTGGAGGGGATCAGGGGGGCCCTGCCGGGGTGTGTGTCGAGTTGCATGTGCTGCCACGCGTGTGTTTCCTTATGCTGCCCACCCTGCCTGGGGTTTTGGGGCCCTGCGCTTCTTTGCGGGTTACTATCCTGGGTCTGTCATTCGCAAACATCCTGGTGGTGTTTCCCAGCCCGTTCTCCTGGGCACGTCCAGCATGGAGCTGATGGCATTGCCTGTTGCTTATGGAGGTGCAGGAGGAGTCCAGGGACATCCCAGACTCAGTCCGCTCGTGCTCATGTCCAGGCTGGGTAAAGCACGATCCTGGGCTTCCCACAGGCCCTGCTGGTCTCTGCCTGCTGCCTTGGGGTGGTGTCCCCAGGTGCCGTGTCCCCAGGTGCTGTGTCCCCAGGTGCCGTGTCCCCGTGCAGGCAGCGCGTCCCGTGTCCCTGACCTGCGGTGGGTCTCGGTGCAGAGCAGATGGTGCGGCTCAGCGCTGGTGTGCTCCCGCCAGACCTAATGAGCAGCACATGGCGGCTGCCAAGGCCTGATTTAAAGGTTTCCCTAAGCCTGGGAAAGCCTGGAGCGGGAGGATTAGGGGGAGCCGGTGGGTTCTGGGTCCAAGGCAGCAGGGTTTGCTGGTGCTGCGGTGGGATGGGGACCCAGGGGCCAGGGAGCTCCATCTTGCCGCTGGTGCTGGTCCAGCTGTGCTGGCCATGGCATCCTCTGCCTTGATGCTGTTTCATAGAATCACAGAATCATTTTGGTTAGAAGAGACTCTCAGGATCAGAGTCCAACCATAACCTAACTCTAGCACTAAACCGCGTCCCTAAGAACCTCGTCTAAACACCTTTTAAACCCCTCCAGGGATGGTGACTCCACCACTGCCCTCGGCAGCCTGTTCCAATGCCTAACAGCCCTTTCTATGAAGAATTTTTTCCTAATATCCAATCTAAACTTCCCCTGGTACAACTTGAGACCATTTCCGCAGCGATCGCGTGGTGTGGGTGCCTCTGCAGCCCCCGGTGCTGTCCCATGTTGTGCTCGCTCCTCCTAGGAGGTTGCTCCCTGTATCTCTTAATTGGAGCATTTGCTGACCAGACCTGGTTAGTCCCCGGGGAGCCTGATTGAATTTTCTCTGATTGCGGAGCTGCTTCCCTGCCGCGGTAATTAAATGCTTAACTTTGTCTTGATTTGGGTCCGAAGCAACCTGTGTGCAAACAGCCAGCCCTTGGCAGCCAGCCCTCTCCTGAGACCCTGTGCTCAGGGGACAATGAGGACAGGGACATCCCTTCCCAGGCAAGGGGGCAGATCCCCCTGTTGGATCAGCCCACGCTGAGCCGAGACCTGGGGAGCTGCTGGTGAGGGTGGGTAGGTCCATGCTCGCTGTGCTGGCCTGGAGATACAGGCAAACCTGGAATATTTTGCTCTGATCTTAGCCTGATGATGCTGGCAGTTCCCGGCTGCCTGGGGAGCTGCTTGGCCAGGTTGGGTGCTCCATCCATCACCACACTGTGCCCCATGTGCCACCCACGGTCTGCAATGCCTGGGGTGCCCTTGGCCTGTAGCATGTCCTAGGGGAGCACAGGATGGTGCTCTGCACGGCTGGGTGCAATGACAGGGCAGCGGCAAAGCATGGAGGAGAGCAAAGTGTAGGGGCAGCAGAGGGAGTAGCAAGGCTGGCAGGTGGGCTGTGTGCAAGTTTGGGCTGTCTGACAGATGCTCCTGCAGCTCCGACACTGGGGAGCCTGGGGGGAGCACGAGCAGGGAGAACGCCGGTGATGCAGGGATGGGGCAACGGGCAGAGCAGGGATGGGTGCAGGCTGAGCAAAGGTGGCGCAGGGATGGGAGCGAGGTGTATGTGGAGTCACGTGGGGAGGGGAAATTGGGGTGAATGCAGGCGGTGTGGGGAGCAGGGTGAGCGCAGGTGGCACAGGGAGTGGGGCTGGGAGCAGCGTCAATGTGGGAAATGCGGGGAGCAGCGCCAGGCGCTGCCTGGGCTTGCCCAGCCCGTCTGTCTTGGCAGGCCCGTCCCCAGCAGCTGGGCTGTGCGGCTGGTCGGGCTCTGCCGGCTCCGAGCTCTGCCAGCGCACACGGGCAGAGGTGCCCACGGCCGGGCGGGGGGCAGCGCCCCACACCCACACCTGGGGCTGGAGCTGCCAGCATCGCAGCGGGCAGCCTTGCCCCTCTGGAGACAGGGTGGACAACAGCAAGTTGCTACGAGCCTCCGGGGCCCGGCACTGAGAGGGGAAAATGATGTGGAGCCTTTCCACGTGTGGCTCCCTGCTCTCTGGCTCCGCTCCCTGGGAAACAAGCCCAGCCTGGCTGGGCAGCCGCCTGGGCTCGGGCTGTTGGAAGGGAGAGGAACGGCTCCTTGCAGGGGTCTGCAGGTAGCCGCCCTCCCTCCCTGAGCAGCCTCGGAAAAACAGGAGCTCCCTGCTGCAGCTGGGGCAGGCTCTCCCGTCACACTTGGGTTGGCACAGCGGTGGGCTGGGACGGGGGAAACTGAGGCCGTCAGGTGGGAAGGTGGGGGAACATGAGGACATGAACCCAGTGGTTCATGTCAGCTGCATTGTGCCTTCCTGCACAAAGAAACAGCCTGTGGTGCGCAGGGTCTGCTGGTGGCTGCAGCCCTGACACCGGTTACAGTGGCTGTGCCCGCTGTGGTGAACCCCATCCCCTCCGCTGGCTGCAGGGCTTGGGGTGGCGGAGGGACCCCCAAGCCAACCCTGCCGGTGGGAGCTGGCTGCTCTGCGGTGCTTGGCTCCCAGCCTCGCTTGGCTCCCCGCACCCTGGCCAAACGCTGGCATAGGACGGCGGTGCTGAACAACTCGGGCTTTGTGCTTGCCGCCGAGCACACCCGGCTGGGCGCCGAAGCTCCCTGCCCCTCGGGGTGCGGGACCTGCTCCCCCCTTCCTCCCAGATGCTCGGTCTCTCTGGCAGCCCGGCCGTGGAGACAGCGCTTTCAGAGCCTGCCAGCCCGGCAGGAAAGGGAAGGACGGCCATGGAGAGGCTCCCAGCCGAGGTTCCCTTTGTTTCCCCGTGCGGCTGGGGGCTCTCCCTGGCACACACGCTGCTCGTGCTGCTGGGTTTGGACGCTGATGCTGGAGCAACCAGGGTCCTGCTGTGCCGCCCATCATCGCCCCAGCGAGAGCTGCCGGCTGGGGAAGGAGCGGTGGTCCCTCCTGCCTGTGCCTCTTTCCCTGTCTGTGCGTCCATCTGCCTCCCAGCCCTGTGTGTTGGTTGCCGGGGGCTGGGAAGTGGGCAGGTTTGCTTGGCAGGGGCGCTTGGCTGGAACCGTGCAGCTCTGTCCTGGGGACACTGTCCCTTGTCCCTTCGCAGTGAGCTGAGTGGGGGCAAGTGGAGGCGGTGGCCGGGCTCGTGGTGCTGCTGTGGTCCTGCCAGCTCCCTCTTCCCTGGTCGTGTCTCGAGGTGGGGCCCAAAACGCCATATGGAAGATTAATGTGCGCGCACCCCTCCAGTGCTGCTGCTCATCCTCTCTTCCAAACCCGTGTGCACATGGTTAATCACCTGGGGAAACTGGGGGGAAAACCCTGTTCTCGTTTTTCTTGAGATGAAAATAATTTCCAAGAATACCGTGGTTCCAGTTTGTTCCTGTGCCTGTTCCACAGGGACACTGTCACTGTGCATGTCTGCGTTTGGGGGAGGGGGAAGCGCATTATGTTGGCTAAAAAGTAATTAAAGCTGGGGTTAATTTTCCTGGAGGAGGGTGGAACCCTGGGAAGGCGACAGGAGCAAGTCTAGGGCTGAGCACATCAGAAGCTGCTTTTGATTGTGGCTGCAGAGCTGAATATACCCACGGACAGACATAGCTGTTCTCACACGTCCGCTGCCCAGGCTCCCGGCTCCCTCCCGCCCTGCTGGGGACACCCTGTCCCCCCAAACACGGTGGCTTTTGGCCCTCCTGGGCTTTGCAAGGAGCGGTGGCTCATGCAGAGCCCCGACCCGCAGAACGTCTGCTGCGGTCGCTATGCCGGCTTGCCAGCGATGCGGCTTCGGAGGAATTAATAGCTGTGTTTATGAAGCACCCAGGGACGGGAGATGTGCAGTCATTAGCTCTAATGAGAGCTGTTTGCCGTGGCGCTTGGCTCCGTGCTCCCTCTTTCTCCATGAGTCCCTTGGGACCAGCCAGCTTCCCGCAGCCAGAACATCCACCAAAAGCCAGAGCTGCTGCAGCTCTAACGTGCACCCGTGCTGCACTGAAGTAGAGCCGTGCCTGCACAGCTCTTGCCGTTCTATACCCAAATTTCCCAGGGAAGGGTTGAGCGCGGTGGGTGGGGATGTGGTGGGTCTGTTGTGTGTGCTTCCAGGAGCCCAGCACAGCCTCGCCTGTCCCCGTCCCATCCGCCGAGTCCACAGCTGGAGACAGCCATGGGGCTGGGTGGGGGTTTGGTTGAGACGGTTGTTTTGGCTCTGGGACTGTCTCGTCATGCTTTTGCGTTTTGCATTTCAAGCCTTTGTAGCTGCAGTTTGATCTCGCTGCCTCTCAAGCGAGCGTGGCTGGCTGCAGCGTATCCTGGCTGCCTGCCTGCTCCCTGGCAGTCCCCGTCAGGGCTGCTTTGATGTATTGATCAGTGCCTACGTGCAGCCCAGAGCTGGCTGGGGACATCGAGGTGAATGAGCCGGCACAGGCGTGGGGAGGCTGGCTGGCCCCGGATGGGCCGTGCTGGGCTGGATTCAGCTGTTGGTGCAAGGGCAGTTTTAAGGGCAGGCTGTGTGTCACTACCAGGCCTGGCTGTGCCGTGGTACCCAGCGTGTGCCATGGTACCCAGCGTGTGCCGTGGTACCCAACCTGTGCCGTGGTACCCAGCCCTGCTTGTCACATCGGCTGGGGAGGTGGCTGGTGGCATTGCTGGAATGCACCAGCCTCCTATCTCAGCCACAAACAGATCAAGCTGAAGCACCCCCTGTGCTCTTTGTTCCACACTGCAAGCAGAGGTGCTGTGGTTCCATCATGGGCCACGCTCGCATCCTCAGCGCCGGGCTTGTGTCCCCCAGGACGGGATGAGCCTCGAGGTTGCCCTCAGCCCGCTTCTCTTCCCGCAGGATCCGGCCCCAACTGTCCAAAGAGAAAATAGAAGGATGTCACATCTGCACCTCGGTGACACCCGGCGAGCCCCAGGTGCTGCTGGGGAAGGACAAGGCCTTCACCTATGACTTTGTCTTCGACCTGGACACATGGCAGGAGCAGATCTACACAACGTGCGTGGGCAAGCTCATCGAAGGCTGCTTCGAGGGCTACAATGCCACCGTGCTGGCGTACGGCCAGGTACGTGCTCTGCCAGCATCTTGGGCTCTGGCGTGGGCGCTGGGCTCTCCTGCAGCGCTGGGCTCTGGAGATGCTGAGATGGCACCTGCAGAGGTTCATTACGGTTGGAGGTGTATGAGCTCCTGGGTGTGGAGGGGACAGAGTTGTCTCTGGGCTGGGTGGGAGGAGGGAGAGGCAGGGCTGGGAGCGTGGTGGGGATCAGAGGGGCTCAGCAGAGGCATTTGGGGAGCCTGGGGTGGCAGGGGGAGGTGTGGGGTGCAGTGCGCTCAGCCTGGAGGGCCCAACCATTTACCCCCTCGCTGGCTCTTTGCAGACCGGTGCGGGGAAGACGTACACCATGGGCACCGGCTTCGACATGAACATCTCCGAGGACGAGCAGGGCATCATCCCGCGGGCCATCGGCCACCTCTTCAGCGGCATCGAGGAGCGCAAGCGGGCGGCGCAGAGCCAGGGCATGCCGGTGCCCGAGTTCAAAGTCAGCGCCCAGTTCCTGGAGGTGGGTGACAGCAGGTCTGGGTGACACTGCGGCCCTGCCCTGCCCTTTGCTCAGCTCCCATGTCCTGGTCTCTTCGAGTTCCCCATGTCCTGGCTGCTCCCTGGCTGAGCTGGACCCCAGAGCAGGCGTGTGAGCAGGGATGTATACCCAGGCAGAAGAGACTCAAAGCACCTGAATGTTGCTGACTTCATGATGGCCACAAACTGGGGTGGCGCTTATGTGGCTGCAGGGAGCCCCCACCATGGAGAAGGGGCTTGTGCCTCGGTCCCCTGGGGACACAGGGGGCTCTGGGCTCATTTACTCCTGTTTGGGGTTTGGGATGGTGACATATTGCTCCCCTGGGTCTGGACCAGCATTTCCCAGTGAAACAAGGAGAGAAAAAATTGCCATTCTTTTGGAGATCTGAGGAAGGGCTGCGTTATTTCCCATGTCCTTTGCTGCATCTTTGACCTTGAGAATGCTTCACTGCATCCTCTCCCGCCTCTGCTTTGGCCTCTCCATTTCAAAAGCCTCTTCTATTAACTGCTTCTTTCCCTGGAGAAGTTTGTCCCAGAAAGCCTGTGGACCTTGTGTGTCTGCAGCAGTTTCCCTAGGGGCTGGTCCTGGAGTGAAAGAGCAAAGAAGGTCAAGATGGGAACTGGTTTAAGGCCCTGGTGAGTGCCGTGGGGATCTCCCGGAGCCTTTTTCTTCACTGCCTCTGACCCCTGCTGGTTTTGGCTCTCAGAATAGCCTCAGAGATGTTTGGTGGCGGAGGATGGGAACAAGGCTTCTTCTGCTGTGTTTCAAAGCTGCTCATGGTCACGCTTCCCAAGCCAGCTGTGCCCAGTGGGCCACTGGTAGCCCCAGGATGGGGGGGGGCATCTGCCAGCTTGGAGGGGCTTGAAGGCTTTCCAAGGGGCCTGCGATGTGTGGGGGGAGTACAAACCCATTGCCTGATGGCCCGGTGACCGAGGCTGTTGGAGCCTCTCGAGGGCTTTGCCTGCCGGTCCACCATGCAGGCATGGCCATCAAACCAGGAGCTCTTGTGCTGCTGCGCCAAGACCTGTCCGACAGCCACCCTTATCCAGGAGACCCTGGGAGGGCTTTGTGTCGATAATGGCTCTCCTGTGCCAGCCTGGGCACGTGGCCTCTTTGGATGCTGGTTACCGACCCTGCTGTCCTGTGGCTGGTAGAGGATTTGGCCCCGCTGATCCCTGTCCTATGACTCTCCTCCTTGGCACAGGCTGTCAGAGCGGGGTTTAAACCCTTGGGGAGCCTGTTTGCACCTGGGGCAGCCAGGGATGGATTAGCCTGATCCACTCTGCTGGCCAGGAGCCTGTGGTCCTTGGGTGACCCTACTCTCTGCTCTGGGACTTGGGTGTGAGAGGGCGACGTGTGGCATTTAGTGGTGGTGGCAGAGGGGACAGACAGGCAGGGGTGTCCCTCTGCCACGGGCTGAGAGAGGATGCTGCAGGGTCAAGATATTGATGGGGGCATCCTCTGTCAGCTCTGGGTCCTCAGGGTTTTGCCTGCTTATCCAGCACACCCTGGTGCCCCTTGTCCCCTTTCCACCTGGCAGAGGTGACCTCGAGGAGCTGGGGTGGGAGAGGGGCTGCACTGGCTCCTGCAGCTGGGGGCTCCCCGGGTGAGCAGGGCCGGCGGGGGGGGATGCGTAGCTCCTGGGTATCCGCTCAGGCTCTGGGGGCAGCGTTCTGAAAGTGTCCTTGTTCCTGCACAACTCTTAGTGTGACAAGACAGGGTAGGGCAGCTGGAGCCAGCCCAGGCTGCAGCTGGGAGCTTCGCGGGGCAGGCAGGCACATGCGTGCACCCCCGCGGACACGCACCGTTCCTCTGGGCATCGTGTCCCAGCGGGGTACCCACGCATGCAGGTCGGAGCTGTGCGCTGTCTCCTGTCTGCACGCACGTGCTTGTGTGTCCTCTCCTACACTTGCATGCACACCAGCTCTCCTGGTCAGCCTTGCGTAAGCACACGCGTGTGCACATATGTGTGAGCACGTGTGTCCCCCACTGTGCAGCCTGTCCTGGCTCTCAGGGCTGCAGCAGCAGGAGGGCAGCTCCTGTCGATCCCACTGCGCTGGGCTCTGGCAGCCTCTTGCTTACTGCTACTCACCCCGCACCCGCTTCCACCCTGCTTAGCTCTACAATGAGGAGATTCTGGACCTGTTTGACAGTGCCCGTGACCCTGACGCACGCCACCGCAAATCCAACATCAAAATCCATGAGGATGCCAGCGGGAGCATCTACACCACGGGCGTCACGTCGCGCCTCATTAGCTCGCAGGACGAGGTGGGTGCAGGATGGGGCAGGCGTGGAGGAGGGATGGCAGCGGGGGGCCCACCAGCCAGGGATGTGCTGTGTGGGTAGGCTGCTGTCCTGCCTCCTTAGGAGGGTGCTTCAAGGTTCCATTCTTCCCTGCCCCATGTCGTTGTAGCTGATCCAGTGCCTAAAACAGGGGGCTCTTTCCCGCACCACCGCCAGCACCCAGATGAACGTGCAGAGCTCCCGGTCCCACGCCATCTTCACCATTCACCTGTGCCAGATGAGAGTGTGCGCGCGCCCGGAGCTGGTGAGATGTGCTCCTGCCTCACGGCCGGGCTGTTCCGGGGTCTGACACCCAGGCAACGTGTTGGGGGGGTCCCTTGGAAAGGGGGCGAGGGTTTGAAGTCTTGTGAAGAGAGGCAGGGCTTTGTATTTCTTCTTTGCAGTCATAGCCAGCATTAGCTTTTAATGGGAGCTGAGGTCTGCCCTGGAGCAGCCCCATCCAAGGCAGATATAGTCTGGCCCAAGGAATGTCCCCGAGCAAGCTGCTGTTGGGATCCTCTCCCCCATCCTTGAGGGGCTGGATGCGGAGGGCGAACGCTCAGGCTTTTGCTGTGTGGCCAAGGAAGCTCCTGCCTGCTCTAGGGCTGTGGTGGTGACCCTTCCATGTGTGCCTGGCCACAGGTGAGCGGGGAGGTGACCAGCCTCCTGGACGGAGCCCAGCCCACCACTGAGTACGAGACCCTCACGGCCAAGTTCCACTTCGTAGACCTGGCTGGCTCAGAAAGGCTCAAGCGAACGGGTGCTACCGGCGAGAGAGCAAAGGAAGGCATCTCCATCAACTGTGGTCTGGTACGGCCCCAGACACCACTGTGCAAGGGCAGGGGGAGGCAGGGCCTGACGGGGGGAGCCTGGGAGGCCTTTGGGTCCTGCTTGGAGCTGCTCTGGGCTCTTGGGGTTGCTGCAGTCTCTGCTGGGCTTTATGCTGCCTGGCCCTGTAGGCAGGAGTACGCACAGTCCCAAACAGTGGTGAGTGCACAGCTCTGACTATGGGGAGGAGGTACAGCTGGGCACAAGGGTGCAAGCACCCAAAAGGTTGAGGTCTGCAAACTTGAGCTTATAAAAATCTCCAGGGCTTGATGCTGCTTCTCACTGCACGTAGGAGAAAGGCACAGCCCAGGGAAGGGGGGTGGGTGCTGAGACTGGCAAGGGAAGCCCCGTGCCTCCACCTCCGGCACCCCAAACCTGTGCCTGTCGTGCTGGCTACGTGACAGCTGTATTCTCAGCAGGGGCTGAATTTTGGGGGTGCTTTCCTTTATGTTGGTAGCTGGCCTTGGGGAATGTCATTAGTGCCCTCGGAGACCAGAGCAAGAAAGTTGTGCATGTGCCCTACCGCGACTCCAAGCTCACCCGCCTGCTGCAGGATTCCCTCGGGGGCAACAGGTAAGGAGGTCCCAGGCAGGGCTGAGTCTTGGGAGCAGACTGCAAACTAGGCTGAGGGTCTAGGGAGCCCTGTAGGAACTATTTGAAGACTCACACACCATGTGGGTTGCCCAGAGTGGAGGCGATGCCTCCTGACAGGCGGTGCATGATTTTGCAGGTGTAAAGACTTGGGCTCCTTATGAGTCCCAGGCACAATTAGCCAGCTTTGGCAGAATTAGCTGGTGCAAAACACTGCAGAACCCTTGCAGATCTGGGACTTGGCAGGTGGCGTTGCCAAGCATGGGGTGGATTGAATTCCCTGCCGGCTTTGGGGGTATTTCTCATTCTTCCCCAGCAATCGGAGGTGTGAGCTGACTGGTGGAGGCTGGCTTTGCCCAGTGCGGTGCGATGTGTTACTCACGGGGTCTTGCTGGTGCTCTGGCTCTGGGAGGGACCGAACCCAGTTTATACCTTGGTTATAAAACACAGAAGGGTCTAGGAGGGGTGTCTGGGGGCACACAGCCTGTGCTGGGTCCCAGGTTTCCAGGTGCTGAGTTGGCGTGGGGTGGGAGGGAAACTGTCCTTTCACATTGACCTTCACCTCTCCAAGCCAAACCATCATGATTGCCTGCGTGAGCCCATCGGACCGGGACTTCATGGAGACCCTGAACACCCTCAAGTATGCCAATCGGGCTCGCAACATCAAGAACAAGGTGGTGGTGAACCAGGACAAGACAAGTCAGCAGATCAGTGCCCTGCGGGCCGAGATCGCCCGCCTGCAGATGGAGCTGATGGAGTACAAGGCAGTGAGTGGCCAGCCAGGGCGGGATGGAGGAGGCAGAAAACCTCCTCCTCGTGTTTGAATTGGGGCGGTTTTAGTGGGAAAGACCCTCCTGCCTACCATGCCCTGCCCCTATTGATGGGGGTAATTGCTAGGAGAGGTTAGGAAGCTTAAGAGATGGAGGCTCAGCTGCTGCCCTGCCACAGGCAGAACCTTGGGCAAGTCTCTTGGGGATACCAAGGCAGGGAGAAGCCTTGAAGCATCTCTCACCCTCTGCCTGTTGAGCCTTCCTGGTCATTAGAGCCTCCCTGCCCTGCTCTGGTGGCTGGGGCTGCCCCCAGGGATGCAAGGGTGGGTCCCCATGTCCCAGCTCACCCTGCACTCAGGGACTCCCCTCCTGTCCCCACAGGGCAAGCGAGTCATCGGGGAGGACGGCTCGGAGGGCTACAGCGACCTTTTCCGCGAGAACGCCATGCTGCAGAAGGAGAACAGCGCTCTGCGCATGCGGGTGAAGGCCATGCAGGAGGCCATCGACGCGATCAACAGCAGGGTCACCCACCTCATGAGCCAGGAGGCCAATCTGATGCTGGCCAAGGCAGGTGAGGCTGGACTAGCGCATGGCACGGTGGATCAGCCGTGCAGCTGGGACGGGAGCTGCGGGACAGCCCGCGTCCTGCCTTAATCCACCTGTGCCTCTGCTCCTCCAGGTGATGGCAATGAAGCCATCGGTGCCCTCATCCAGAACTACATCCGGGAGATTGAAGAGCTGAGGTGAGCTGGGCAGGGTGGCTGGATGGTCACCTAGGTCCCCAGGCTGGCGTGGTGGGGTCTGAGCCCAGGCATGGCCCACAGCTCCGTGCTCCAGCATCGCTGGGGTGCGTCATAAGCCCTGATGGAGAAGCAGCTGACTCCATTGCTGCTGCACTGGGGCTGCAGGAGTCCCAGCCTTGGTGCGGTGCCAGGCAATCCTTTGGCCATTGTTATTCTTTGTGTGGCCATTGATGTAGAGGGAGATCCTGATGGGAGTGCCTGGTGTCTCCCAGGGACTGCCGACCCCCCAAAGCTGGGTTTATCACAGTCATTTGTGTGATACTGCGACCCTGTCTTGCAGCATCCTGACCCAATATGAGCGGGAATGCCTTTGTGGTGACTCTGTCCCTGGCTCACACCATCCTAAACTCAGGCAAGATCCCCTTGTCTGGGGACGGTGGGATGTCGCCTCTTTGACCACATCTTGTCTCTACTCCCTAGGACGAAGCTACTGGAGAGCGAGTCCATGAACGAGTCGCTGCGTCGCAGCCTCTCGCGTGTCTCTGCCCGGCCCCCCTACTCCATGGGCTCATCCCCAGCGCCGGGCCTGGCTGGTCTGTGCAGCCCCGCGGCTTCCGTGGACACAGAGGCCTCCGACGTGCTCCGACGGGCCAAGCAGGACCTGGAGCGCCTGAAAAAGAAAGAGAGGAGGCAGCAGAGGAAAAGGTGAAGGCAGCTGCTGTGCGACGTTGGGAAGGGGGAGGCTGCATGTTGGTCCCTGTCTGTCCTCGCGGGTTCGGGTATCCTGCTTCCCCCATCCCTGCTAAAGCCAGAGCACCAAGACAGAGCCCAGATGCCTGGGTTCCCCTCCTGCTGCTACGTTGCCCTTGATCTTCTTTTCACCCACCACACAATCCCAGGGGCTGTTTTCCCCAAAGAGTCCAAAAGCAGGAGCATCCCTGGGCACCCCCATGCTGGGATTCACCAACACACCTCTGCTCTCCCGCAGCCCAGAGAAGGAGGCGTTTAAGAGGCGGCAGAAACTGCAGCAGGACAACGAGGAGGAGACAGATGAGAACGAGGCGGAAGAGGTGGGTCCCAGCATGGGGGGGGAGCGTAGGTGAAGAGGGGCTGGGTGATGCAGTGCTGCTCAGCTGGGAGAGGATGGCTTCGAGGATGGATGGGAACAGACCTGCTCTCCACAGTGTGCACTGGGGGTCCAGAAATGCTGCTGCAGCCTCTGGGCATCCTGTGTGGGAGGCTCCATCCTGTTGTGGGGGCTGCAGCCCATTGCTGTGGGGTCAGCTCAGGTTTGGAGGAGGGAAGAGCTGCAGAGAGAAGGGAAAGGCTGTGCTGCAAGCTGAGGTTGGGCACCCGTCTCTCAGGAGGAGGAGGAACAGGACGAGAGCGGCTGTGAGGAAGAAGATGGACGTGAGGATGAAGATGAGGACTCAGGCAGTGAAGAGAGCCTGGTGGACTCAGACTCAGATGCAGAGGAGAAGGGTAAAATGTGCCCCGTGCGTTTCCCCCTTCTCCCTCGTAGCCCATCCCCTGCCCCAGGAGATGAGCAATTCCTGAGATGGGGGAGTCCGCTGCAGCACCCCAACCACATCTCTGCGTAGCTTGGAAAAGCACCGGGGTTGCTGCAGGGAGTCTCCAACGCTCTTTGGGGTGCCGCTGCTCCCCAGCAAAGTGTGTTCCCATTGTTTCCCTCTGCCCTCGTGTTGTGGCTCAGCGGGGCTGTGGGAGGGATGCTCCTCCACCCCTCTCAGTCTGACTGTCTCCCACCGGTCTCCAGCCGTGAATTTCCAGGCTGACCTGGCGGATCTGACCTGCGAGATAGAGATCAAGCAGAAGCTGATTGACGAGCTGGAGAACAGCCAGCGGCGCCTGCAGACCCTCAAGCACCAGTACGAGGAGAAGCTGATCCTGCTGCAGAACAAGATTCGGGACACACAGCTGGAGCGGGACCGAGTCCTGCAAAACCTCAGTGAGAACCGCGTCTCCTGTGGGGTCCCATCCCTGCGGTGTTGAGCCCCAGTCCTCGCTCTAGCCCTGCTGACTTGGAGCCAAACCATCCACCCTCTGCATGCAATGCTGGCTCTGGTAGAGCTTTGCCATCCCCCTGCCTGTGCTTGAGCCCCTGCAACCCCCACGACCCTGTTTGTCTTGCCATGGCAATGGAACTAGTCAGCTGAAGAGCTCCTGACGCTGCTGGTGCCAGAGAGGTGGCTGGAAAGGATGGTGAGGCAAAGCCTCTTCTAGCCTTAAATGTCGCTCCATGAGATGTGGAAGCACTTGGAGGAACTGAGATGCTGAGGGGCACATGAAGACCCCAAAGGCCTGGTGGTGTAGCTCATCTCTAGGCTCAGCAGGGCAGGATCACCCATGCACATGGCTGTAGGTCTAGGTTTGCAGCTTCTCTCAGCCCAGCGACTGTGCTGTAACCCACTGTCCCCCACCTTGTGCTGAGCCCTAACGTGTCTCCAGTGGGGGCCCCCAGGCAGACCCCAGCCTGTGACGGGGCCAGAGCAGAGGGGCTGGGGGGAGTGGGCTGGTGGGACAAGGAGGGAGCAGCACCTGGTGCCTCCAGGCAGGGTGTGAAGGTGCAGGAGGAGCCCTGGGTGCGTGGCCATCACAAGCCCTCTCCTCACTTCCCCAGGCACCATGGAGTGCTACACGGAGGAGAAAGCCAACAAGATCAAAGCAGACTATGAGAAGCGGCTGAAGGAGATGAATCGGGACCTGCAGAAGCTCCAGGCAGCCCAGAAGGAGCACGCTCGCCTACTCAAGAACCAGTCCCGCTACGAGCGGGAGCTGAGGAAGCTGCAGGCAGAGGTGGCCGAGATGAAGAAGGCAAAGGTACCTGGACATTCCAGGGCAGGGAGGGCATTCCCTGGTCAAGTCTGGCTCCCTGCTTAGAAGTGTTTTCCACTTCTGGTGGCAAGTGCAGGACGTCTGTCTGTCTATTTGTCTGTCTGTCTGGTGGGTGGGTGCCCTGGGACAGTGGGGTGTCAGCTGGAGATCTCCTTCCCGTTCCAGGTTGCGCTGATGAAGCAGATGAGGGAGGAGCAGCAGCGGAGGCGGCTGGCAGAGACCAAGAGGAATCGGGAGATAGCGCAGCTCAAGAAGGAGCAGCGCCGGCAGGAGGTGAGATCCCAGCTTGCCTGTGTGTCCCTGGGCAACCCCGAGCAGCGGGGGACCTGGGCTGGCTGCGAGTGGACGTTTGTGCTGCTCTGACACTCTGAGGTGCTTATAAATATCAGTGGGTGAAGCTCAGGGCCCTGCTGCACCCATAGCCTTGCAGGGGCCACATGGCTACAACAGAACACGCCTGGCTGAATGGCTCCCAAGGGCTTCCCAAGTGAGACTGTTCATGCCAAAGGAATTGCTCCAAGTGGTGGTGGGAGCCCCGGGACTGTGACCATCACTGGGGTGTCTGGGCAGGACCCCAGTGGTCAATCTCTCTCTCTCTCGTGCAGTTTCAGATCCGGGCTCTGGAGTCTCAGAAGCGGCAGCAGGAAATAGTTCTGCGGAGGAAAACTCAGGAGGTGAGGGGTGGGGATGGGGGGGTTGCGTCCATGTATCCCCCAACCCCATGGGGGTGCTGGCCCCAGTGCTTGGCTCAGAGATGCCCCGTCCTCAGACGGTGCCAGCTCTAGGAGCAGGTTTCCCAAAAGGGTGGGAGGATTTTTATGGCTTTGTAAGCAGGTGAGAGATGGTTGCAGCAGTAGAGGAATTGCTCATCTCCTGGGGCAGGGGATGAGCTACAAGGGAGAAAGGGGAAACCCACAGGTCACAAATGTCCCCAGGGCTTTGGGTTCCAGAGCTGTTGCTCTTGGTCCTGTGGGGACCTGGGGGTGATGGTGACAGGTTTGGCCTGGGGATGTCCATCTGAGACCCTCTCCTCCGCCCCTCCTCTGGGCAGGTCTCGGCACTGCGCCGTCTTGCCAAGCCCATGTCGGACCGGGTGGCGGGCAGGACGAGCCAGAAGCCAGCCATGCTGGACTCGGGTGCGGAGGTCTCGGCCAGCACCACCTCCTCCGAGCCGGAGTCCGGCGCGCGCTCCGTCTCCAGCATCGTGCGCCAGTGGAACAGGAAAATCAACAACTTCCTGGGAGATCCCTCGTCCTCCGTGAATGGGGCTCGGCCCGCCAGGTCAGAGCAGGGGCTGCATGGACGGGTGATGGGGCATCCCAGGGCTCCCCTGTCTGGCTTTTGGCTGGGGGTGGAGGTTGAATGCCAGCATCTTATTGTGCATTTGGCCTGCGTTAAACCGCTGACTCAGTGACAGGCTGTGCTGGCAGCATGTGACTGACTGTCACCTGGGCTTGAGCCCAGTGCTGGCCTTCCACAGGCATTAAATGCCGTGGCACAAACCCCGCTGGGCTCATCTCTTGTCCCTCTCTTTGCTAAGGGGCGATGGAAAAGCTGAGCAGTCCAGAAGCGATGCAGATGCTGCCTCTGCTCCCAACCAGCCACATCCTAGGCATCCTTTTAGGGTAAAGCACAGCATTCCAGGCTGGACACCCATGTGCCTCTTCTCCCCTACGGCTGTAGGAAGAAGTTCCCCAAGAAGGGGGTGAGCCAGACCTTCAGCAAAGCCGCCCGCCTCAAGTGGCAGTCGCTGGAGCGGCGCATCTTTGACATTGTCATGCAGAGAATGACCATCGTCAACCTGGAGGCTGACATGGAGCGGCTCATCAAGGTGACACGGTGCTGGGGACAGGGAGGGCTGCGTGGTGGGTGCGGGGTGGTGGGACAGCTGTGCTGACACTGCCACTGCCCTCCCTTTTCCCCCAGAAACGTGAGGAGCTGGCACTGCTGCAGGAAGCGTTGCTGGGCAAGAGGGCGAAACTGCAGGCAGAGAGCCCCAAGGAGCAGAAGGGGCTGCAGGAGCTGAATGAGGAGATCGAGGTGCTGGGGGCCAACATCGATTACATCAATGACAGCATTTCCGACTGCCAGGCCACCATCATGCAGATCGAGGAGACCAAGGTGAGCGGTTGGACTTGGCCCCGCTGGCAGGGCAAGAGCAGGAGCATCCCTGGGAGGTGAAGGTGTCCATGGGCACAGCCCGGCTGGGCATCCCTGAGTCCTTCTCGGAGCTGTGCCACACGCTCCGTGGGGCTGCACCCACACAGTCACTTCTCATTAGGTGGTTAATTGTGGAGGGCAGTGCTGCCAGGTCCACGGACAGACTGCTGGTGCCGGGTGCCCCACCGCCCTGGGATGTGGGGAAGCTGCAGACCCTCTGCTGCTTGTGGGGCTGCAGGTCCCTTGTCCCCACAGGAGTTTTATGTGCTGGAAACATCCAGCAGAAACCCCACAGGTTGTGTGTCTGGTTTAGGCACTGGGCACGCCGCAGAGATGCTGAGCGGCTCCCGGCTCCCCTCTAGCGGCTGCAGCCCGGGCTGGAGGCTGTGTGCTGTCCCCAGCTCGTCCCCCGCTGTCACCTACACTGGCAGGGAAGAGGGGCTGCTAATTCACACTAGCCTTTGGGCCAGTGACATGATCTGCTGTGGATTTGGGTGAGGCTGGTGTCTGCAGATTAGTGTCTAATTAAGTGTTGGCACCAGGATTCCTGTAGCGACACAGAAGGCCTCCAGGCTGTGTGCGCCGTCTCCGTGGCCGGATCTTTATAAACAACTTAGACTCAGGACTTGAGGGATTGCTTAGCAAGTTTACTGATGACACAAAATGAGGGGAGCTGTTGACACTGTTGAGGGCAGAGAGGCCCTGCAGAGGGATCTGGACAAATTGGAGAACTGGGCAATCACCAACCACATGAAGTTCAGCAAGGGCAAGTGCTGTATTTTGCACTTGGGACACGGCAACCCTGGCTGTACAGACAGACTGGGGGACGAGATGCTGCAAACCAGCTCTGGAGAGGGATCGGGGGTTCTGGTCCATGGCCAGTTGAACACGAGCCAGCAGTGTCCCTGGAGCCAAGAGGGCCCCGTGTGCTGGTGCATCCAGCACAGCCCGGCCGGCCAGGCAGGGAGGGGATGGTCCCGCTCTGCTCTGCGCTGGGGCGGCCTCACCTGGAGCATTCGCTGTGTGCAGGGCTGGGGACACAGGAGAACAGGAGATAAAGACACTGGAGAGTGTCCAGAGGAGGCTGCGAAGCTGGTGAAGGGTTTGGAGGGGAAGGCGCATGAGGAGCGGCTGAAGTGCCTGGGTTTGTTCAGCTGGAGCAGAGGAGACTGAGGGCAGAGCTCATGGGGCTGCAGGTTCCTCAGCAGGAGCAGGAGGGGCAGGGCTGAGCTCTTCTCTCTGTGACAGGGACAGAACCCAGGGAATGGCAGAAGATGTGCAGGGAGGGTCAGTGGGACATTCAGAAAAGGTTCTGCACCCAGAGGTGTGGACACTGGAACAGGCTCCACAGGGAGGGGTCACGCCCCAACCTGACAGTGTTCAAGAAGAGACTGGACAACGTCCTCAGACACACGGGGTGACCTGTGGGGTGTCCTGTGCAGGGACAGGAGTTGGACTCCATGATCCTTGTGGGTCCCTTCCAGCTCAGGACGGTCTATGATTCCATGATTCTATGATTCTGTGATCTCTCCAGTAGCCTCTCGGGCAGACTGAGGAGGGTGGCTGTGGGCACTGGGCAGTGCTGGCAGGCTGGCAGAGGTGCTGTGCTGGCCACGGTGCCCACTCTGCCCATCCCACGCCCAGCGGCAAAGCTGCCCTGCTGCATCCAATGCCCATCCCTCTGCGTTCCAGGAGGAGCTGGACTCCACGGACACCTCGGTGGTGATCAGCTCCTGCTCCCTGGCCGAAGCCCGGCTCCTGCTGGACAACTTCCTGAAGGCCTCCATCGACAAGGTGCGGGGCCACGCTGGGATCTGGGTGCCTGATGGGATTTCCTGTGGCTGGGGAGGGAGCAGGGTGCAGTGGGGACTTGTGATGGGGACCCGAGACACCCGGCTCAGGCCCGGTGTGGCTGTGCATCCCCAGGGGCTGCAGGTGGCACAGAAGGAGGCCCAGATCCGTCTGCTGGAGGGCCGCCTGCGGCAGTCGGACGTGACCAGCTCCTCGCAGAACCACGCCATCCTGGACGCCCTGCGGGAGAAGGCCGAGTCACACCCTGAGCTGCAGGCCCTGATCCACAACGTGCAGCAAGGTGGGACCCGGGACTGGTGCATCCTCGGGCTGGTCGTGCTGCCTGTGGGGTGAGGTTTCCCCCGTGCCAGCCCCCCAGGAAGCACCTGGTGGTGCCATAGTGGGGACCAGTGTGTCCGGGGCTGCCCCAAGGGCGATGCTGGGTGGGGATGTGTTCTCCGGCCACCACACCACAGGGATGAGGACCAGTCACCCCCCCAGCTGCCTCCTCGGCTGCATGGNGTGACCTGTGGGGTGTCCTGTGCAGGGACAGCAGTTGGACTCCATGATCCTTGTGGGTCCCTTCCAGCTCAGGACATTCTATGATTCTATGGTTCAGATGGGGCTTGGCACAACGGGGTCCCCTCTGCGCTGCTGATGTGCTGTTTCCCTCCTGCACAGAGAATGGCTACGCCAGTACGGATGAGGAGATCTCAGAGTTCAGCCTGGCTTCAGATGGCAGGTGAGTGCCCAGTTCAGGCCTGCCTGAGCTGGTGGTGGCTGGGGAGGCTGGGGCAGGGTGGGATGTCTGGTGCCACCCATGGAACCTCGCAGGTGGACGTGGATGAACAAAGCCCCGCCTAAGCTTTCCTGTGGTGTCCAGCCCTTGGGGAGGGGAGCAGAGATGTCTCTTAGATACCAACAGGGAGGGAAGACCAGGTCATCCCTTGGATAAAGGGTGCTGGGGAGCAGGGGGTGACCTAAGGAGTCTGGTGGACTGATAGCAACTGGTTCTCTGAAAGGGGTTTGGCACTAAAGCTCCATCTTTGCTCACTTCTCCTTGTAGCATCTCCCAGTCTTTCACCATGAAGGGCTCTGCAAGCCAGGATGACTTCAAGTTCAAGGTTAGTTGGCTTTTCTCTTTGTCCTGTCACAGGGAATGGGAGGAGGGAATGGAAGGGCGTGTTGGTCAGTGATGCTTTAGGCTTGCTAGTCCGAGCCTTGCAGAGCCAGGCTTGGCATAAGGCAGTGTGGCTGGTCTCAGGGTGCGGTCAGCTCTAGCCGAGGGGGAACCCAAGCCTCCTGGTCCTGTGGTCCTCTGAAGCACCAGAGACTTGGAAAACATCCACCACACAGCCAGTACCCTCCAGATCTGAGTGGGCACCAAGGAGGACCCTGTGCAGTGCTGCATCCATTGTGGGCAAAGGTGGAGGACAGCCTGTTGTTGTGCACAGGCTGTCACATTTGCTTAGCACACAGAGAGCCAGCCCTGCCATGGGCATGCCAGCACGATGCAGGGGGAGCTCAGCCTCCTGTGGCCAGAGAGCACAAACTGCTCCACCCCACAGCTCTCTGGCTGCTCCCACTGTCCCCCCTGCCTGTGCCTGAGCCCTCTGTCCTGCTCTAGGGAGAGCCCAAGCTGTCGGGGCAGATGAAGGCAGTGTCGGCTGAGTGTCTTGGACCCACGCTGGACGTCTCCACCAAGAACATCACTAAGTCCTTGGCATCCCTCATGGAGATCAAAGAGGATGGGATCAGCTTCTCCATCCGAGACCCCTATTACAAGGAGAAAGTGTCGCGCACCATCAGCCTGCCCACACGAGGAAGCACCTTGTGAGCATGGGATGAGGGGTCCCTGGGCATTGGGAAACTCGTGGAGGCATGAGCCAGCAGGTGGGAAGCTGTGCCCTGGCTGTGGGGTTGCAGAGCAGTGAGGGTGAGACCAAATGTGCATCTATCCGGGCTTGTCTTCAGCAAGCAGTGGTGGATTTCTCCAGTGGGCCTCAGAGAGTGTCTAGGAGTATGTTGGTGTCCTCTGCAGCTGGAGAGAAGGGTACTCCAGCAGAAGGGAGGGGAGAGAGGCGTGTGAGGATCTCCAGCTCACTGCCCTGGGATATCAGCCTTCTTGGGTTGCCAAAAGCCTCTGCACTCATTGGATGACTCAAGGCATCCTCTGATCTGTGATCCGGCACAGCCCAGCTTCTCGTTTGCTCTGCTGGGGAAGGACATGGGTGTTCAGCATGGAGGGACCCCAGTTAGAGGGAGGCACCCACTGTGCTCTGTTTCACTTGCTTTAGTCCCAGACAATCTCGTGGCTCGGACACTTCGCCTCTGACAAGGAGGAAATCCTATGACCGTGGGCAGCCTGCCAGGTGAGCTTGGGAGCTGGAGAAATGGTCACCGGGGCAGGGAGAGGCTGGGTGGCCCAGGCAAGCGGGAGGGATGCTGGCTGGGCCCTGGTGCACTAGGCAGCTGCTGGGTGAACAATTCCCAACTCACGTGTCCCTCTAATCTTTCCTGGCTCAGGCCTCCAGATGTTGGCTTCACACCTCCCTCATCCCCACCCACCCGTCCACGCAACGACCGCAATGTCTTCTCTCGTCTCACGAGCAACCAGAGCCAGGGGTCTGCCTTGGATAAGTAAGTCCTGGTGGGGTGGGGGGGTCTGAGGGAGAGGGTCCCACACCAGAACAGCGAATGGCACATATTGGGGCCCATGGTGGGGTGTAGGAACACAGGACCCAGCCAGCCTCCTGCCACCTTTTTCACTCCCTGCTCTTCTTCATGACGGAGCAGATGCTCTTCAAGGGCCATGCCAGACTCTTTCCGTGCCCTGCCTGCTGTGTCCCCTCTGGGCTGGAGGAGCTCCCGGTCCTGGCCTCTGGCTGAGCCCTCCTTGGGACATGGCAGTGCCAGACGCGGATCACTGGAGAAGGCTGTGGAGCAGGATGGGGTGAGGTGGGATGGGAGCTCGCAGGAAGCTGAAGGACCGGCACCAACCCACAAACGCTGCTCCAGCCTCCCCCTGCAGCAGGTCGGGCAGCTGCCCTCGTCTTGGAGCATCGCTAGCGGCGCTGACATTCCCTGATGGAGACCTGCTGTCTGATCCTCACATGGCTCTTGCTCCTCTGCCCTCTCCCTTGGTTCTCCACGTGTGCTTCTCTCTCCCTCTCCTTTCCTCCTTCTCTCTGTCCTACACTGGCTTGGATGCAATAACAATCCTCCATCTCTGACTCCTCTGCTCCCTCTTCTAGTCTGGGTTTTCTCTCCCATAATCCTGCTAATTTTCTGCCCCTAGGTCTGATGACAGCGATTCCTCTGTCTCGGAGGTGCTGAGGTATAGACAACTTTCTATTTATTATCCCTCCCTCCTCTCCTTCTCTCTGTCTCACGAGTCTGCTCTCCCTTGTCCCTGCATGCTCCGCCTGCGCCTTGCTGTTCTCCCCCACCTCCCAGCTTGTGTGTGCTGTCCCCTCCTGGCATGCCACCTCCAGTGTCTGACACTGTCCCCTTGGTTGCGAGTTTGAACCATTCCTGCTCTGATCAGCCCTTGGAAACCTCACCTATGGGCACTGGCTGGTTTGGGGTGGCAGCATGTTCTCCTCCATCTCTGATGGGCTCTCATCAGCATGATGCCACCATGTCCCATCCCGTCCCCCAGCTCTCCAGCAGGATGGTGTGATGCTGGGGAAGGGGACAAGCAGCCCTGGGCACTCTCGGTGTGTCCTTCTCACAAGCATCTTCCAGGCAAATATCTCCAGGTGCTCCCCACACCTGGTTGTGCTCCCCTGGTGCTGGGTTGTGGTTTGGTTTTCCCGAGGAAATAGAAGTCAGATTGTGGTGCAGATTTCAGCCTTGGGGTTAAGGTGCTCCTGGGCTTGTCCCACTGCACGCTCCTGCCTGCAGAGGTTTCCCAACACAAAGGCCACCTTTCCCCTCTCCTTTAGGAACATCAGCCCTCCAGCACCCAAGTGTCACCTCACGTTGCCCATGGCCTGGGGAGGTGGCACCAGATGTGTCTGTGCTGCGCCACCTTGGGCAGTTTTACCATCAGGCAGCAACACAAGGTCCACTGATAACATCTCACCCTGGGGAACCAGGATTTCCGTTTAGATTCAGTGTCACCTTGAGACTGGTAGAAACACCAGGGGTCAGGGGAGGTCTGTTTGAGTTTGTAAGTGCAGCTGCTGAGAAAGAAACATCACACGCGTGTGATTTCCAAACCCGAATTAATGAGCCTGTGTGGGTTCTCATGACTAATGCAAACTTTAAGTGGCCTTGGGCCTGCCCTTCTACAGCCCCGTGCCTCAGTTTCCCTGCCTTTAGGAAGAGACTAACACAACCCAGAGCCCCATGGCTGCGGGGAGGCTGTGCTGTGGGACACCAGCTGGGAAGAGCTGTTGGTGGCCATGCACCTTGGGGTCTGGAAGGGCAAAGGCTGGTCCTCAGCTCCCTGAGCACTGCTGAAGAGGAGGGGATTGGCAGATGCTGTATCCAGAGGGGCAGGTAGCAGCTGTCCCTTGGGGGAAGGTTTGGCAGGGAGAGGAGACAGCAGTGGGCGCAGGGCTTCCATGGCTGGGTGCAAATGCCGGTGCTGTGCTTTGTCACCCTTGTGGTCTCGTAAAAGAGCAGGGCTCGGTCTCCAAACATCACCAACCACAGGCTGGCAGCCTCCAAAGAACTGGGGTGCTGGATATTAGTACCCTGGAACACTTGTCCCAGCAGAGCTTCAGGCTGGAGAAAGTGCAGTTCGTCCCAAACTGACCTGAGGACCGATGAGCTGAGTCTCCTGGGTGCTTGGGTGCGTGCTGGCCAGATGTGAGAGGTTCAGCAGGAGAGCAGAGGCCACTGGGCAGCCCCCCTTTCCCAGTCCGTGTTGCTGGGGCAGAGGCAGCAGGCAGGGGCTGCTCCTGGGGAGATTCCCAGGGTTCCCACAAAGACCTTTGCTTAGACATGCCGGGTTTAGACGGAGTGGCCCATCGCACTGCCAGGCGGTGGAAGATGCTTGGAGTGAGGCAGCTCTTGCTCTCCCATACCCCTGGGACTGTGTAGCGCAGCATCTTTGTGCACGCACTCCACCATGCTCGTTCTTTCTTTCTTTCCCATGCAAGGGGCATCATTAACCCAGTGGGTGGCACCAAGAATGCCCGGACAGCCCCGCTGCAGTGCGTCTCTGTGGCAGAAGGACACACCAAGCCTGTGCTCTGCCTGGATGCTACCGACGAGCTGCTTTTCACCGGCTCCAAAGGTGCGTGGTGGACAGAGAGGACGCAGAGGTTGGTGGCCTGCAGATGCCATGGGAGGAGGTTGGCACAAGGGAATTTGTGGAGTGCTGGGCACTATGGGGATGGTTCCTCCTGGACCTCTCTCCTGTCCTCAGCACTGAGCCTTGCCCAGCACTGCCCTGGTGCTGGGGCTGGCTGGCTCCTTTCCTCTGGCCCTGTGGGTGGGGAGGCAGCGCTCAGAAGAGGTATTGCCCCCAACCCACCATGCTCTGAGAGGGAGACCACCCCACACACCAGCCTGACGCTCTTGGTCACATTCCTCCTCCCGCAGACCGGAGCTGCAAAATGTGGAACCTGGTGACGGGCCAAGAAATTGCTTCCCTCAAGGGTCACCCGAACAACGTGGTTTCCATCAAGTACTGCAGCCACACGGGGCTGGTGTTCACCGTGTCCACGTCGTACATCAAAGTCTGGGACATCCGGGACTCGGCCCGGTGCATCCGCACCCTCACGTACGTGGCAGGCGGGGACCCTGGGCGCTCTGGGCATCTCTGGCTTTGCAGAAACCAGTGCCAGGACCTGCTGGGGCTGGGGACAGGGCCAAGTACCAGCTGCTCTAGTGCCAGCTGGCAGCGCTGCGTCCTTAGGGAATAGGGAGACTGGGGGAGAGTTTGGGGTGAGGGGACCTTCTGCAGCGAAGGCTCAGGGTGAAAAGCTTTGGAGAGATTTGCAGCTGCTTTTGGGGATGGCCGAGAGAGCGAGCATCTCCGTAGATGAGGCACAGCCCCTAGCGGCGTCGTAGCTGAGCAAATCACAGGCTCTCCTGTGAGACTTGGATCTTTATGAGGAGCTTGAGGACCAGAAAGAAGCGTGGGACAGGCTGTAGCTGTGGTCTGCTGGTCTGGAGCAGGGCTCAAATGTTAAGAGAGTACAGCAAGCCAGGCTTACCAGCTTGCTCCAGCATAGGGCTTCTTCATCCAGCCTCAGCTCATCTGCCTTGGCCTGAAGGTGCTTCTCCCTTTGGTGCAGAGGCCAAATACTTCTGCCTTGCTGTGCTGGCTGCCAGCACTAGCCAGCTCTCCCTGAAGGAAGCAAAGAGGAACGGCAGGAGACAAAAGCAGCCCTCAAATGGAAACCAAGCCAGGATGCTCCATGTCGTTCACACCCCCAACATCCTCGGCTTCCTCTGCAAGCAGGGCACTGGTCTGGGAGGCAGAGGTCTCGTGGGTCCCATTCTGGCCACAGAGATGGTGACACCTTTAGGGTCTTTCCCTGACATGGGACCCCCCTGTGCCAGCCTGGAGCCAGCAGCCCCATGTGGCTCCTCCGCGGGGTCTCCGCGGCTCTGATCTCTGCTCATCCTCTCCCCTGGACCTCTCTCTCCCTTAGATCTTCTGGTCAGGTGATTTCTGGGGACGCGTGTGCTGGGACGTCCAACCGCACTGTCACCAGCGTGCAGGGGGAGCACCAGATCAACCAGATTGCTCTCAACCCCACCGGCACCACGCTCTATGCTGCCACCGGTAACTCCGTCCGCATCTGGGAGCTGAGCAGGTGAGCGGTAGTGCTGGGGTGGGCAGGACAGCTGTAGGTGTCAAGTGGACGCTGTCGGCTCAGAGCGGCCTGAAATTACTCCCCACTCAGAAAGAGAAAACCTTTTTAGTGGTGGAAATTGCGTGGAATAAGGACTTTCAAGACCCTTTCCTGTGGGACCCAAGGGGTGATGAGCAGCAGTGGAGCTTCTAGGCGGGGCGGGGATTGTCTGTGAGCTGGGCAGAGCTTACAAGAAGGGAAAAGACATATGGGGTGAGCAGCAGTACGCCCCTGGTTTTGTCCTTGCCCCCCTCCCTGCCAGGAGAGCACTGGGCTGCTGACCCTTTGCTGCAGCCTGGGCTCTGTAGCCAGACATTGGCACTTCCCAAGCCCGCCTTCCTCCCCCAGCATCACTAGGAAGAGGGGTGTCCCCAAAAGGGGGGTCACAGTCCCCTGGGGGCTCCAGGGCTGTGGGGGGCTCTGCCTGGAGAGCCCCTTGGAGGAGCTTCAGCAACCAGGAAGGGGCTGGCTGACCCGCGTTATCCAACTCAGGTTGCAGCCCATCGGGAAGCTGAGTGGTCACATCGGGCCTGTGATGTGTCTCACGGTAAACCAGACGGCGAGCAACCACGACCTGGTGGTCACAGGCTCCAAAGATCACTACGTCAAGGTACTGTCCCCCTTGGAGAACAGAGCCCTGTGTCCCGCAGGGAAGCCCAGATCTTGGCAACCCCTCAGGTCTCTTGTCTCCCCCTGAAATCTGAACCCAGATTTCTCTTTTCACCTCTGCGTGTGAGGTTTTTTGCATATCTCCTCACCTCAAATCTTGCTTTTTGCTTGGTCCACCAGTGCACCTTTGGATATGTATTTGCATCTCTCTCATCTCTCGGGCTCTGTGACTGCTACTTGCATGTTATGGGTGACCCAGATTAGCAGCTCACCCTGTTCTGCACGATTCCCTTCCCTCATACAGACGCTTTGCACCTGCTTATTCACAGCTCCAGCACAGCAAGAGCTTGTCCCTCCCTTTGAGGTTGTTGCTGGTTTTTGGCAGTTTGAATTCCTGGCACTAGGGGAGTGAAGGAGGGTGGTGAGGTGATGAGGGAGGCAGGATCCCACTCTTCTGACAGCTGCAAGCTGTTAGCTCAACACATGCAGGTGTGTGGAAGTTCACCATGAGTAAAATGCAGCAGAATGGGGGCTACCTGTGGTGGCAGACCTCCTCTAATGGTGACAGGACTCCTGGCAAGACCTTGGCCCCAAAAACATCTCCATTGGGCAATGCCCACTCCCCTTTCCAGTGTCACTCTGGGTACCCTGAGCCTAGAAAACTGGGTGATGGCCAAGTTCTCCAAGTGAGGATCACCCCTGTTTCTAGTGCCATCTGGGGTCACTCACCCACTGTTTTTTCCTCCAGGTGTTTGAGATTGCTGAGGGCATGGTGGGCAATATTGGCCCCACTCACAACTTTGAGCCCCCTCACTATGACGGCATTGAGTGCCTGGCCATCCAGGGAGACGTCCTCTTCAGCGGCTCCAGGGACAATGGCATAAAGAAGTGGGACCTGGAGCAGCAGGAACTTCTCCAGGTCTGGAGGGGAGAATACAGCGCAGGTCCTTGGGGTGATGTGGGGCAGAGGAGCATTGCTGCTGGGGCCCTGGGGGGACTTCTGTTCAGGGACCTGGTGCCAGTGTCCTGTGCTGAGTTAACCAGGGAGGGCACTCCCGTTCCTGGGAACCTGCCCGTGCGTGCACGAGGTGGCTCTGTAGCCCCCTAAGTTTGTGCTGTAGGGCACTCAGGATTGCCAGCTCCCCCTGGCACACAGGCTGCAGCATCAATTGCAGAGCTGAGTGTTAAGTTCCCCCCTGAAGGCAGGATTGCTGTCTCCTGCCCTGGGGACAAACAAAGCCTGGAATTGAGAATCCATTCCCTTGGCCCCCTAACTCCTCATGAGCCCCGTGATCCAGATCAGCCCCATGGTGACAGTGAGGAGCTGAGCCTCCCAGGCTGGGGGCATGAGGCTGCTGGTGGTGCTGCAGATGAGGTTGGTCATGATCTCTGCTCTGTGCCTACAGCAAATCCCCAATGCCCACAAAGACTGGGTCTGTGCCCTGGCCTTCATCCCCGGCCGCCCCATGGTGCTGAGCGCCTGCCGAGGAGGCATGATCAAAGTCTGGAATGTGGACTCCTTCACCCCAGTTGGGGAGATAAAAGGGCACGACAGCCCCATCAACGCCATCTGCACCAACTCAAAGCACATCTTCACTGCCTCCAGGTGAGCCCTGGGCTTTCTACTCGTGAGACCCCTGCGAGCTGGGAGACCCCTGGGTTGAACTGTTACCCCTGGGGCTGGGTGGGTTTGTGCTGAGGGGACAGGGAGCAGGGAGGGAGGGAAGGGGGAAGTTTCACAGCTTTCTTGTCCCTCCGCTTCTTCATCTCATCTTGCCCGCCTTAGCCTGCCCCACGACCTGGCCTGCCCGCTGCAGTGCCAAGAGCTGTTCCCCGGCTGTCCCCTGCCCTGGGTTATCCCCCATGCAGGGACCCCTCTTCCCCGGGTCTGGGTGTCCTCTGCTGCTCTCGGGGACCTCTTTGGCAGCAAGACTCTGATATCCTCTTTTCGACTGTGTCCCTTTTCTCCCTTCCTTTTTCTCTGTCTCTCTCTGTCCCTCCTCCTCCCCACCTCCCATCTGTGCCACAGTGACTGCCGGGTAAAGTTATGGAATTACGTGCCTGGGCTCACCCCTTGCCTTCCACGACGAGTCCTTGCCATAAAGGGCCGTGCTACTAGTCTGCCTTGACCCTCCTGCTCTTTCTGACTCTCTTGCTCATGCACTCCTCTTCTGTCTTTTCTTTCCTTTTCTCTTTCTCTCTATCTCTTTCTCCCTCTGTCTTTCTCTCTGTTGCTTGCTTTTGCTCCTCTTTTTCTTTCTTTCTCTCTGGTCTGAGCTGCTTCTTCACGGTATGAAACTATTTTGCGTTTTTTTTCCCCACTTGATAAACCTTTGCTAGGAGTGACTTGCCCCTTTGGCCCAGCCATACCCCCAACATTGTTTTGGTTTACTGGTTTTTTTTAACTTGCTGAGTGCCCACATCTGCTGTGGCAGCTCCGTGCAAGCCGTGACCTGCCCTCACCCCTGCATGGATGGTGGGGCGGGAGTCAGCAGCCACCCCAAAAGCAGCCCGTGCCCTGGGGGACCCAGCGTATCAGCTCCCCGCCGTGTCACTGCTTTGACCTAATTAGAGCTCATTCGAGGGGTACAGGCATCCTGTTGTTTGGGTCAGCCCTGGACGTCACCATTTCCTTTTGTCCCCAGTTGCTGCCAGTGGAGTGAGCTGGAGGCTGAGCCCCATTGGGCCTGTCCGCTCCCCAAAATGGATTGGGCAACCTCCCGCTAAGAGAAAAGGGCCTGGAGGTCTTGTGGGCTGCATGTCGCCATGGGCTGGGGGTGGGAGCGTTTCTCCTCGCGGTGCCTCTCTGCAGAGTGTCTGCGGGGCTCCTGCGGGAACCCCCGGGTCACGCCATCCCTCTCACCTTTGTTTCTCAGTGACTTGACAGTGAAGCTCTGGAGTGGGAGGAGGTTACCTGCGGGGTCGAACTAGGAACTGCAAAAAGACTGGAATGCATGACAGGAGGGTGAAGGTTGGGGTACCTCTCCCTTGCTGTGAAGACCCCATCATCTACAGGAGCTCAGCCCAGAGATAGGGATTTCTTTGTGCCTGACCCAACAGGGTGGACAATGTCCCATCTGGTACTTTAAGCACTGCCAGCTCCTGTGAGAAGGCATCTCCATGGGGCACCATCAGCTCCACCTTCCCTCCTGCTGAGGTTTTCCAGTGATGTTTCATCTCCCTTCTCACCCACCCACCCCTGCCAGGACTTGTGGGGAGCAGAGCTCCGTGGCTCTTTCTCAGAGACACCCAGTTTCCTCCTGCAACCGTGGGCTCGTGTGGCCTCCGCTGTGACGTGCTGCTTCTGTCCCTGTTGGCTCCAGGGCTGGTTCCTGCAGGAGTCTTTCTCCACTTCACAGCCATGATGACATTTGGTGTCTGCTGGCCAGGACCACAGCATAGAGGGGCTGCTTCTTTGGAAACATTCCTCACGGGACAACTTCTCTGCTGTGGGAGGCCTGCAGAAGGATTTTCATGGAGTCCCGTCATTCTCCATCCAGTCTCTACCTGTCCCCAGCGACCGGAGATGTGCACCTCTGAGGTCCTTTGCCGTGTCCCAGCAGTGGAGGCATGGCACGCCAGGGAAGATCACCATCAGACAACTTCCCCACAAACCTGCTGCACATCCCTTTGATGTTCTCCCAACTCCAATCGTAAACTCAGCTGACCCACAGCTCTCAGGCTCTTCCCCATTTGCCCGTGCTGCTCTGCAGCGGGAAGGGAAAGGCTGCTTAGCCTTTTGACACCTTGGCCCTCAGCAGGGGTTTGTTATGAGTTCCTGCAGTGTTAACCCCCTTGAGATGGAGAAATGAAGCAAGAACGGAGGCTACAGGGCAAAGAAACCAAGGCTGGATTTGTCACCCTCACCCCTGTGGCCCATCTTGTTTTTCCATCACTGGGAGCTGGAAGCTGTAAATCCTTCCCCCAGGTTCTACTCTCAGCCTTCTACTGGGGACGGGAGCAGCTCAGGTTTGGCCTGTTGGCCCCCATGGATCCGGGAGCTGGAGGGGGCCCAGCTGGAGCACAGCCCAGGATGGAGCGGGCTGTGCCAGGAGTGGGGTGAGGAAGGGGTTGCACACACTAGTCTCGCACAAGTCCCCTGATTCACCCCACGCTTGAAGGACAATCCTGCACTGGATGATCTTGAACAATCCGACCTCCGTGAAAGGCTGGGGGCTCCGTCCAGGAGTGTCCCTGCAAGGACACAGCTTCTCCATGTGCCCTCTCTCCTGTGCAAGGGGCTGGCAAGGCCCTGACCTCACACTGGAGCTTTCCTCCATCTCTCCTGTGGCTCGTTGGACCATCTCCTGCTTGTCCGGGCTCGTTGTGGGGTGGCCAAGGAGACCTTGGGAATGGTGCTCTTGCCTCATGTGCCCTCACTTCCCCTCCGTCACAGAAGCAGCAACGTTTGGACTCAAATTTAAGGATTTTTCCACATGATCCCACCAGCACTGAACTGGGATCTCAGAGGCCAGGGCCTCCAGGACCTTCCCCATAAACCACAGACTGTTTTCCCTCTGCGTTGTCCAACCATGGTGACTCATGGACCAGTCCCAGGTCATTTGCCACCAGCCCTCCTCCTTAAAACCGTTCTGGGTGGAGCATGGGAATTCCTACGCATCCTGAAAGGCAGGAGTATCTCTAGTGATTTGATGAGGATTTTTTTTTTTTTTTTTTTTTGCCTTTTGGGGGATAAAAAACCCATCCTGCTGCCTTGTCTTGGTGGAGGGGGCAATGGTGCATGTGGGTGTGACCCTGCCTGGGACAGTGACAGGTCCCTCGTCTTTGTGGCCCGGGTACCAGTGCTGGCAGCTCTGGGCTGCAAAAGTACATGGGGCATTGTGGCCTCTGGGGTAACGCACAGATGTGGAGGCTGGAGGGGGTGTTACCCTCCAACCCGTGGACAGGGTTTCCCTCCTCATTCCTCAGCCGCTTTAACCTTTGCTTGGGCAAAGGCTGGCGGGGGTGGCGAGGGGGGTGTGTGTGTGTTTGTAGCCAGCTGTACCACACGCATCGGTGTCTGCACCAAGATCTGCCAGTGCCTGACCCAAAACCTCTCGCTGTTCCCTGCTCAAGTGGGTGAAGGGACCTGCTTTTGGGAGGCTTGGGGTCAGACCTGCCTTGCCTTTCGCCACTAGTTCGTTGCTGTGTGTAGGCCGCGAGTGCTGCTTAATTCCCCAGGGCTGGGTGGCCAACCCTGGATGATGCTGCGCATCCACCTTGCTGCACATTGAGGGGCCTCAAGGCTTTCCCAGCCTGCGGGTGGAGGCAGCTGGTACTGTAGCACAGCAGCAAGCATCCGGAGATGGGGGGGTCTTTGAAGCGAGAGGTGACTGTGATCCCATAGCTCTGTGTGTGTGTGTGCGTGTGTGTGTTTTAGTAGCTGCATCAGTTGGTATTTCTCATGCAGGAAAGTGTTTCTTGGGTGTTGATCTGGTTTAGCTACCTCACGGTGCAAGCTGGGTGCTGTCATTTGGTTTTGTTTTGGGGATTGGGGGGGGAGGAGTTTGTGTTTTTTCTTCTCTTAATTGTCGTTTATGGTTTTGACACTTGAATTCGTCCCGGGGACACGTGGCCTCGCCCCCACCTTGCTGCATGTCTGAGCCGCCCCTCGTGTCCCCTCCCTGCCTCCCCCTGGGCAGTGCAGCAGGACCAGCATCTCCCCTTTGCAGTGGGGTCCCCCAGCTGAGTCACAACACTGAGATTTCGCTCCCGTTGACGGTGGAATACTTGAACTGAGGCTTGGCTTTCTCGCCGTTAGTTATTGGGTTGATTTACAGCCTGGAAGTCGTCCCTCTTGTCTCTCTGAAGGACGGAAAGAGGCCTCTGAAAGGCTCAGCTCAGCTTGTATTTCTGCCTCTGCTCTCACAGATATTCTCTGTGGATGCAATAAAGCCCTTCTTGTCTGGGAAATGTCCATGCAAAGCACATCACTGGAATGGGCTGGTCCTAGTCCCCATTTTCCAGAGCTCGCCTGTAATTGGGTGGCAGCCTGGAGCAGCAGGGAACTGGTGCTGGAAAACCCCCTGTCCAGGGTGGGTTTTGTCTGGGAGAGAAGCTGATTCTCATGTGTGATGTTTGATTTTTGACCCCCAAAACATAGTTGAACCTAGATCCTGTCCTAGGCACTGAACATAAACCAGGGTAACTCTGGAGCCCCCAGGTGGCCCCCTACTCAGGGCTGGGGAGCTGACGTGGGGCCGTATCCACTTCCCTGGCACAACGGGGTTTGGGAAGGGGCTCGCAGCTCCGAGCCACACTGTCAGTTGGGGAACGACGACACAGGTTCCCCAACCACTAAAGCACAAGATCCCAACATGCAGGTGGGCTAGCAAGGGTGGCCACTTGGACTCTGGTCCTCCAACTGGGGCCCTGGGCTTGCACAGCCAAGGTTGAGGCTCAGCACGGCGGTGAGGGCTGTTTGCCTGCCAGAAGAGGCAGGGGAGCTGTTTCATCCTTTTGCACTGTCCTGGGGTCATCCCCTGGGGCTCAGGACTTGCATTGCTGTGTAGCTTAAGTCCCTTCTTGTGGTCTCTGAACCCCTCTGCCAGCCCTTCCGTTGCAGGGACAGTTTGGAGCTGCCTTCACACTGTGCACCTCGTTTCGCTCCATCCTTGGGTGCCTTGGTTTGTGCCAAGGGTGTGATGATACCTGAAGTCCAGGGAGGTTCTTCCCTTCTTCAGATTGCTGGGTGATGCTTTTGTCCTCGGGCCCTGACTCTTGCTCCGCGGGTCTCCTCTCTCCAGCACACAGGGGCCAGCTCCAGCTTCTGCCAAATGCTGGCCCAGAGCTGAGCTTTGCACATAAGGGGTGAAGATGACTCAGGAGCCCAAAAGCCCTGGGCCCCCAACCCACTGTGAGCCCACCCAACTTGCCCAGGCACTGCCCATTCCCTGGCACCCCCAGCTCTTGTGGCACAAACAGCCTGGCCATGCATCTCAGCCTGGCCAGCCGTGAGCAGCACCAGGGTCTGTCCGTCCGCGGACATCGTTCCTCCCCAGCCCCTCTGAGCACAGCTGCTTCGGGCAATGCCGCCTCCTGCCTTGGTGCTGCAGAACCAGTGCCTGCTCCCGGTGCCCCATCCCGGTCCCTCCCGTGCTGGACAGGGTCCGGGTACAGTCCCTGCAGAGCGCAGGGCTCCCACTTGCTTGCAGCAGGCTCACTGGAGCTTTGCTCTGTCCTGCAGGCTGCACAGCCTCCCTGAGCCCTCCTGGGGGGGGGGGAACCGGCCCCCCGGCCCCTCCACGTGCTGCAGAGTGCTCCAGCTGTAACTGGGAGGGAGCCCAGCACAGTTCTGACCCCCAACCCCTGTCTTGGCGTCTTGGGCCTCACTCCCAGAAAAGCACAGCCCTGCGCCTTCCCCCTGCCCCTGGGGCTTGTCCTCTCGTCCGTAACAGCTCTGCCTGCGGCACCTGCCAGCCGTTCCACGTCCCCCATGTCCTGGGACCACCCAGTACCCTCCAGTCCAGCCCTGTGCTGGGGCTCGGGCAGCTGCAGCGTTGCATCGTCTGCTCCGTCACCCCTTCCCACCGCACAAGTATTGCAAATAGCAGGTGCCTTTTCTTGCTCAGAGCTGTTTTGTAGAGGCCAACTCTCGTGAAGGCTTTTTTTTCTCTGCTGGGTCATGCAGCCCAACCCAGTGGACTGGGTTTGTTAGAGGACAAGGCGTGTACGTATATTTTATACCTCGATGTGTTCTTGTAAATAGTGTAAGTTATTTCAGTCTCATGATGTACATGTTTTTTCAATGGCTGTGTTTGTTCCTTGCCTTTTTGTCTTCACGAATAAAATGTGCTGAAACGAAGTGACGGCGCAGAGATGGCTTTGAAGAGGGGAAAGCACAGCCGGGAACCGCCCGACCCTTCCTGATGCAGCTGGCGAAGAGGCTGGGGAAAGGCTGGGTGAACTGGTGCTGCTGCCGCGGGGAGGAAATCCTTACAGGCAGCGAGTCCTCGGGCACACGGGGCAGATCCGATTGCACAGGGAGACGTAAGGGGCTGAGGTGGCAGAAGCACAGACCCAGCTGGGCTGGCTCTCCCCCTCTCTCTTGATGAGGAGGAGGAGGAGGGGAGGAAGGAGCGCAGACGGGTGGTCCCAAGCCAGAGTGGCAGTCAACCCCTGCAGAAGTCAGAGCATCCCAGCATCCCTGACCCTGTCAGGTCACATCAGCATCCCTGAGCTGACAGCGATTTGGCTGGGGAAGGGTCTGGAGCACAAGTGTGATGGGAGCGGCTGAGGGAGCTGGGGGTTCAGCTGGAGAACAGGAGCTGAGGGGAGACCTTCTGATCTCTGAACTGCCTGAAAGGAGCTTGGAGCCAGGGGGGTCGGGCTCTGCTCCCCAGGAACAAGCGCCAGGAGCAGAGGAAACGGCCTCAAGTTGCACCAGGGGAGGTTGAGGTTGGATCTGGGAACAATTTCTTCCCCAAAGGGCTGTGGGGCATTGGAACAGGCTGCCCAGGGCAGTGCTGGAGTCACCATCCCTGGAGGGGTTGGACAGATGGAGATGAGGTTCTCAGGACATGGGGCAGTGCCAGGGGCGGGTTATGATTTGACTTGATGATCTTATGGGTTTCTTCAAACCATTCTACGATTCTATGACCCTGCAGCATCGCATCAGCTTCCTGAGGGGTCCCCAGGCTGGACGGGCGCTGGTGCTGCGGGGTGGGGACCCAGGTGCCTCCTGCTCCCCCCGCACGGCCTCAGGGCCCCTGGGGGACACGGGCTCCCTGGGGACGCCGGGTGCCCGCCCGTCCCTTGCTGGGGAGCAGCCCTGCTGGCTGCGGGGAGCGGTGGCCCTGGGGACAGCCGGCAGGTGGCAGCCCCGGCTGCGGGACCGCGGGGCCCGGCAGAGCTGCTGGGGCCCGGGGCAGCACGGACCCCCCCGGCGGGGGATGCTGGGGTGGGGGATGCAGGTGGAGGCGGGGAGGTGACCCTGGTGTCAGCGTGTGGTGCCTGCTGAGCACCCAGAGGGGACGGATGCTGGTGCCCCCCAAGACCCCGTGCAGCCAACACACCCCAGCGCCGGGTGCTGCAGGGTGGGGGCAGCGAGCTGTACCCCAAGCACCTCAGGGCAGGGCTTCAGCTCCAGCAACCTTCACTTTCTCTTTCCCAGCCAGGCAGCACTGGTTCAACTGGTCGGACGGAGCAGCTGAGCAGTGATCCGCCAGGGCACGGGCTGTGCCCGCACCGACCACCCGGATGCGGTTCCTCCTGGTGCACACCCCGCTCCCCAACACCCCGCTGCTGGGGGAGAGCTGGGGGACCCCGGCCCTGGGCTCAAAACACACCTTGCTTGTCCTGAGAGCGGTGCCAGTCCGGCTGTAACGGTGTCTCTGCAGGGCTGAGGGTGCCCAGAGCTACATCCGTCCCCAGCACCACGACCGGCATCACCCTCAGCCTGGGTCGTGGCTTATTTCGGTGTGAGCATCTGTACCCACAGCCACACCATGGTGTTGCCACGGCATAAAGGATCTGTGGGGCAACAAATGTGAGGGTATCATGGGCCTAATCACTCCTGGGAGGTCCGGTGACACCAGCAGCATCCGCCTCCCACCTGCTGTCCCAGCCACTCGTTGCACCACAGACGCCTTTTCTTGCTGGTCTCCATGTCACCAGCTCACTCCAAACTCATGGCCGGTTCTTTCTCACTGCAGCAAGATGCCAAGCCCCGGCTGGCAGTGCCCTGTGCTGTGCTCCCCGCATGCCTGAAGGTGCCCTGGAAGCTTGGATCAGCAGCAAGGGGACAGCAGGGACACATCCCTGGGAGCCACTGGCTCTGGCGATGAAATGGTGGCAGCCCTCTGCCACACGTCCCCATGCTCAACGAGGAGCTGCCCTGAGCCCAGTGCTGCAGCTGTTCCTTGGCACTGGATGGTCCTGTGGGCACCATCCAGCATCTTGCTGCTGCCCTGTGGCTCTGGGGAGGGCGTGGGAACGCCCCAGGGGAGGCTTTCGCTCTCCCATTCTCCTGGCACAGTATCTCAGCACCTCCAGGGAGTGCTCCCCACTGTGATCTTCTCCCCACGGCCCACTATAGGGCCTGGGTTGTGTCACATCAGTCGGGCAGATGGGCAGGAAGGTCAGTACAGCTGGGGGGTGCTTACAGGGTGCTAGGGAGGATTGTTTGGGTCTGCTGGCCTCCTGGCTCCAAAGCACAAGGGGAAGGAAGGGGCAGACTGGGCCTGGGGGGAGCCAGAGGGCTCCCAGCATGTCAGGCACACGTAGGGGGCTCAGAGTGTCACACACTGAGGACGCCTGTCCTGGTGGCATAGCCCTGGTGCATGGACTGACTGCGGCACTTCCCCAGGGTCTGCAGGGAAGAGAGACCTGGGGCAGGGGGTGCTCAATGAGGTCCATGCCAGAGAGCCCCATCAGCCATCCGATCAGATCCCCTGGGGTGCGGGAGAGCCATGGGTGGGCTGGCAGGGCTCGGGCATGAGAATCATAAGTGCTACATGCCCTCCCCATCACCCCTGGGCCTGTGACCCGGGCCTGGCACAAAGCTGTCGTGTCCCACCCTGCTCCAGAGACACCCGCACTTCAGCAGGGGGTGGAAAAAGCTTCCCCAGGGCAGGTTTCTAACCACAAGATCTGGAAGCCCAGCCGGGCGGCCACAGCCCCTGGCACAGCGGAGCCCTGGGCTCAGCTCCCAGCCGAACACAGGTGCAAGGCTCTGTGTCAGCCCAGCACCCGTGTTTTCCCCGGTGGTCTTGGTTTGTCCCATGGCAGCAACGGCAGGAGCTGCTCTCAGGTGCGGGGATGTCCCTGTGCGCTGTGGGATGCTGTGCCCGGGAAACAAAAGAGCCTGACAGCACCCAGCACTCGTGACTGCGCAGCAGAGGAATGAAGCTGGGGCAGGTGATCAGCTAGCGTGACCTGGTACCTCCTGGCTCGCACGCTGGCCCTGCCTGCCCCAGGGCCACAGCACAACATGGCAGGACAGGGTGACGTGACAAGGGGGATGTGGCACACAGCCACCGTGCCCTTGCTGGCCCGTGGGCCGAGGTAGAGCATCCATGTTTGCAACCACCTTATCACATGAGATGGTTTGCTGCCAGGCACTGGTTTGAAGCGACAAGGACCTAGAGGTGACTGTGTGATGCCAGGGTCTGCCCTGCTCACACAGCTCACACAGCACCAGCCCATGTGTGGTCCAGCAAAGTACCAGCATCAGGCAAACGGGTGCCAGGTTGTTGGCTCAGACTGGCCTGGGGCTCCTCTGCCAGCACAAGGTAAATAAAACCAGCATGAATACACCCAAACAGGGTCCTAAGTACCCCTGCCCAGGAGCCAGAGGGGCAAGAGAAGGTAATTCCCAAGGCAACCTTGCCTTGCCCCTCGGCATGTGTGAACGTGCATGTGCGCCTGTGCCAGGCACTTGTGAAACAGCAGTGAATGGACCATCACAGCCCTGCAGCCTGTCCCAGGCTTCGCTCAGGCAAAAACTGACCCATCCTAACAGAGAGAGCAGCAACACTCAGCCATCTGCCTTGTCTCTGCCCCATCCCCATGCAGACCACCCATCCCCACCTGAGTCCCTCTCCCAGCACCTGCCCACCTCCATCTCTGTGTCCTTTCTGTACTTTGGGAAGAGCTGCGTGTGCCAGACCAGCGAGAGATTGAGCCTGTGCTCCAAACGTAGCTGAGACACCCACACCAGCACCCTCTGGGTACGAGGGCTGGGCTGCCCTCCCACGCAGGGGACACGGCACGGGCAGCGTCCCCTTTGCCCCAGGCAGAGCTCCGGGGGGGGACACACACAGCCCCCCAGGCCGCTTGGCCCTGCGGGGTGTGTTTGCTTGGCAGCCCCGCGAACCTGCTGCTGCGAGCAAACAAACACGAGCTGGGCAAACGGCAGCGAAGAAAACAGCCCGCGAAGCCGGTGTGGGTGAAACTCTGGGCACTGGCAGGGCAAGGGCTCGACAATGATTAAACTGGCCAACCCAGATTTCCCGGCAAGGCAGCGCTGGGCTGGGACCTGGTGGTTCATATTATGCAAATCACCTGGATCTCGGAGCATGAACGTTTCGGGCTGGAATTCCCCTCGGGCCGCCAGATCGCATTACGCCGCCCGTGCTATAAAAGAGGAGACGCAGGCAGGGCTTGCCCATCGGCACCAGCCTCCCCGGGCCCATGAGCAGTGGCTAGCGGCCGAGCAGGGCGCGCTCCGTCTCCCCTCACTGCTCTCTGGATTAGCTGCTGCTCCCAGGATTGCCATCGCAGAAGGTACCAAAGGTTTTTCGTCTGGGGCCTGTTGACATCCCCCAGCTCAGGATGGCTGCTCTGCTCCCCTCTCTGTGCATCTTCGCTCTCGCCGGGGGATGCGCTTGGTCTTTTCTCGCTGCACGTCTGTTCTCCCACCGCAGCTGCCAGCCCTTTTCGGGGGGCAGTGAGACAGTGGTCTGGAGGGGTCACCACACCGGTCCCCAGGTTTTGTCAAGTGAACAGCAAGATTTGGCTTTTCCACAAGGGCAGGGCAGGGGTTTGGTCCCCTCCCGGCTGCAGAGTTGGTGGGATGTGCAACTGGCTGAGAGAACTGGAACTGCCGGCACCGGAGTCCCTGCCGCGGGTGGGGGGCAGCGGCTGTGCTGTGGGGCTGGGGGAGCACCCGTCCCCATGGAGGGGCCGTGCAACCCCCTTCTCTGCGCCCCACCTGCCTGCTGTCCCTGTGCGCTGGCTGGCAGCGGGGCTGGTGAGGCCAGGCTGCTGGGACCGGGCTCTTCTTCAAGCCCGGTGACGCCGCCGTGTCCCCAGTTTGCTCCGGCTCAGCCTCCCTCGCTCCCGGCCCCGGGGGTGGCGGTGAGTCAGGCCCCAGCCTCGCCGGCGGGTGCTGGGCGGGTGTTTGTGCTGAAGTGACCTGAGAGGTGACGATGGGTGGAGGAAGGGAGAGCCTGACCTCACCCAGCCCAGTCCTTGGGTTGCTGCGGGTGCTGCGGTCTCGGGTCCCCCAACTCCACGGAGCTGGGACTCACTGTCATCTCTTGGCACAGAGCTTGATGGCGGGATCTTGTGAGATCAGCAACATCTTCTCTAACTACATCAGTGCCATGTACCAGCCAGACGAGGTGCAGCCGACCTTGGACATGCTGGGACACCTTGAGGACAACAGCAGCCTGGGGCTCAGCGTCCCCACCAGCCAGCCCCTGGCACAGAGCACAGGTAGGACCGGGGGAGCGGCGGTGGCTGCGCAGGGCAGGCAGCACATAAGGCAGCAGCAAGGAGGTGCTTGGAAGAGCAGTGCAAGGTCCTTGCCCCACGGGGGCAGGTCAAAAGTTCCCACTATGCCTCAGTTTCCCCAAGGGTGTGTTGGCTGAAAGAAGACTCCGAGTGGCACAAGGTGTGGGTGCTTGGAACGTATCAGGTGCATAAGTGGGATGAGGGAATCACTGCCCTCCTCTCCTAGCACATCCCAGGGGACGGGCTGCCAGGGGTCATCAGCAGGGCAGTTTGGAAGTACAGTCCTGGTGACGGGCGTCCCATTCCGCTGTTATGACCGCCATGGGGTGGCCCTGGGGGATGCAAGAGGAACATACCAGCAGAGCAGGGCGGATCCCTGCATGAATGGGACAAATGGCACTGAAACCAATGCGGAGGGGAGGGGAGCGTCAGGTTGTTGCTGTCCCCCAGGACAGGAGCAGGGCAGAGCGAGGTGACCCGGGAGCCTGTCCCACAACCCTCCAAGCGCAGGGCCCGCTGTGCCCCATGTGATTGCCACAAGACCGGCCCCAGCGCCCTGTCCCTGAGCCCCGCTCTCCATCTCTTGCAGACAAGCCGGAGTGGTTCGGTGAGCTCCCGTACTTCTGGAGCAAGGTGCAGGTGCTGGAGTGGATCAGTTACCATGTGGAGAAGAACAAGTACGACGCCAGCTCCATTGACTTCTCCTGCTGCAACATGGACGGACACGCGCTCTGCCACTGCAGCAGGGACCAGATGCGCCTCATCTTCGGGCCCCTGGGGGACGAGCTCTATGACCGCCTGCACGAGATCAGTGAGTGTCCCAATGTCCCCTTCGTCCCCAAGTCTGGCAGCTCAAAGTGTGAGGCTGAGAATTCCCCACCAGCCCAGGACCTCTTGCTTCCGGGCACCGTGGAGGACTGCCTGGGGGAGGTTGTGCTGGGGAGGCTGCACAGGGGGACACGGGGGCACAGACCAGGGTCCAGGCAGGGCTGGACGCAGCTCCCAGTATGTACCATTCCTCTCCATACTGAATAGGCATCGCTAATCCCAGTCACCCCACCCCTGCAGCCTCCGATGAGCTGAACTGGATCATTGATTTGCTGGAAAAAGAGGATGCGACTTCCCAAGAGATGTTCCTGGACTCCAGCCACCTGGGTAAGAGGGGGCCCTCAGCCAAGCCTTTGCCCCAGGGACCACATGCTGATGCAGGCATGGCTGACCCCTTCTTCCCTTCTCTGCCTCTTCCAGAGCTGGGAAATCCCTGTGCCAAGGACTCCCTGGAGGACATGAAGCCCACAAACCCCTTCCTATCCGCAGACTTCACCTGCTTGCCTGGTGCCATGTCCCCAGGCAGCTCCGACATCTCAGGTCAGTGTTTTGCCCAGCAGAAAGCTCCCTTTGCTTCTGCTGATCGGCGAGATCGCTGGAGAACTGCCCCCCTGCCAAGGGTGGGTTTGGATCTCGCACCGGGTGCCTGTGGGGGCCTGGATGGGGGCCGGGCAGGGAAAACCAAGGGAAAGTATCTCCAGATGCCAGCAACTGGCGGTCTGAGCCGTGTCCCTTTGCCTCTCAGGGCCTGTGATGTCCCACAGCCCCAACTCCCAGGACTCCGGTGGAAGTGACCTTGACCTTGACCCCACGGAAGCAAAGCTCTTCCCTGATGGTGAGTTATTTTCTTCCCATCAGGAGCTGGGGATGAGGGCTTGCACCCGGACACTTCCAGCAGCTGCTGAACACGTCCTGTCCGACAATGATTTAAGGACAAACACCAGAACTTCCATCCTCACACAGGGAAGGAAGGAGGGGACGGGTTTTCTGTGTGCCCTGGGTCTGTTTCTCCCCATTGAGCATGGTGATGGTGCAGGCTCTGGGGCAGAGCTGGGATAGCCAGGGCAGCAGTGAGCTGGGTGGGAAGGGGTAGATGGTGGCAGCTGGGTGAAGGCTGCAGCCAGAGACCCTGGGCACTGAAAGATGTGTTAGTATTGATCCCAGCTGGCGATGATGCTGGGAGTACTGGGGATACAAGGAAGGAGCAAAGTTTGGGGAATGAACAGCGTGCTGCCTTAAGTATGGTGGCACAGAGGAGGGTGGGACGAGGCTGGAGGGAATGGAGAGACCCTGTGCTCAGGGTGATGGCTCCCTGGTACCCGGGCCTCAAAAGAGTGTGCAGCCCCTGATGTCTCCCTCGCCCCCAACCCCTCTCCCTTGTGCTTCTGCTTCTGAGGAGACCCCGCGAGGGGGGAGCTGCAACCCCGCAGGCTCTGCACAGCGTAACTTGTCCCCTTGTCTGTGTCACAGACGGCTTTACAGGGAGCAGGAAAGGGGACAGCAAACACGGCAAGCGGAAACGGGGACGGCCCCGAAAACTCAGCAAGGAGAGCAGAGACTGCCTGGAGAGCCGGAAGAGCAAGCACTGTACGTGGACCTTCCATCCTGGGAGCCTGGACTGCCTCCCCCAGCTTGGGTCCATGGGGAGGAACGGGAGGAAGGGCCGTGTCTGCTGGCAATGCCCCTTGGCATGGGGGGTTTAGGGAGATCCAAAGTGCAGGGACCTGCAGGATCTTCCCTCCTCTACAGCTTGCTCTCCTCTTCCAGCCCCAAGAGGTACCCACCTGTGGGAGTTCATCCGGGACATCTTGATCCACCCCGAGCTGAACGAGGGGCTCATGAAGTGGGAGGACCGGCAGGAAGGTGTCTTCAAGTTCCTGCGCTCGGAGGCGGTGGCTCAGCTCTGGGGCCAGAAGAAGAAAAACAGCAGCATGACCTACGAGAAGCTGAGCAGAGCCATGCGGTAAGTGGCTTCCCCTGCCCCCAGGGGTGACCTGCCCCACAGAACTGGGTCAGACCCACCAGGGCTCAGCCTGGATTCCTCACAGCAGTTCCGCAGCACATAGGGCTGCATCCAGAACCCTGATTCCACCTCCTTTTCCTCCAGATATTACTACAAACGAGAGATCCTGGAGAGAGTCGATGGGCGACGGCTCGTGTACAAGTTTGGGAAGAACTCCAGCGGCTGGAAGGAGGAGGAGGTGCTCAACAGGAACAAGGAGCTGTAGGAGTCCTGGATGTGCTGGGGTCTGACAAGCACTTCTGGGCCAGACCCGAGCTGGGCTCCTCGGCAGGAAACTTTGCCTGCAGCTGTATCTGCAGCTGCTGCCCTGTGCAGCGTGTGAAGCTCCGACCCTTGCACGGGCACGCTCGTGCATGCTGGTGACTGCTGGCACTGAGGTGTTTAAAGCTAATATTTTGGCTCCAGTAGGTTATTGTAAACCGCTGTTTCCCTCACCGGATTCGTACCTCTGACTGGAGTCGCAGTGACTTTGGCTGTTTCAAAGCCTCGACAAATGCGAAGGGGAAGAGAAGTTCGAGTGGCAGCTGGCACCGCAGTGAGAGCCCAGCAGGTCTCCTGCTGTCACCCACCTCCTGCCCGGGCAGAGGGGCAGCACCACCATCTCACCTGTGATCGGACAGACCTTGTCCCAGCTATGGGGTCCTCCCTCATCCCTGCTCGTGCTGAAGGTGCCCACTGTCCTGTTTGCTCTGCGTGGGACGGGTGAGGCCACTCTGTGCAGCAGCTTCTCCGTGTGGCACCTGCTGAGAGAAGATGGGAACACTGTGGAGCTTCATCTGGCCCTGGAGAGCCCTTCAGGATGGAGAGGACTTGGGACAGCAGGGCCACTCTGCAGCATTTCCAGCCTGGCTGCCTGCATCTAGAAACAGGCTTTTTCCCCAGAAGTAGCTCTAATTTATGTAAGACCGAAAAAAAAAAAAAAGAAAGCACAAAATTAATGTACAGATATATTTTTTCATGAGTAAGATTTCCCGCGTGAGAGTGTGCGTTGTAGGGCACACACGTGTCTTGTGGCAGGTGGTGATGCTCAGCCGGACTGAAGCGATGTCACGGGGCACAGACTGGCTCTGTGTCAGCCACAGGAGGGGATGCCAGCCCAGGCAGGCACCCAGCAAGTGCATGTGGTTTCCTCCTTTTCAAATGAGAACATAAGAGGAATAAATTGTTGTTTGGTTGGTTTTTTTTTGTACCTCCCTGTCATTATGCTTGTTTTTCTTTAAGAAACGGTGGGGAACAGACTCCTGTTGCCTGGGATGTCCCGTTTTAGGAACCCGTCTGCCCATTTCCCTCCTGCTTGCTGTGGCCTGGACTTGCCTGGTGATCCTGGCACAGGGACACAGGGTGTTCCTTAGGGTGAGAGGGGCTGCTTGTCCCTAGGCTGGTGGGAGTGAGATCTGGAGGCCTTGTCTCAAAGGCAGCCCTGCAGGGGCATCTTATACCTGCTCCTAAACATTGGCCCTCCAGAAGTTCAGCACGCACCTTTGCAGGAGCACTGTGCTGCCTGGGAAGCCCAGGCCACTGCTTCACCATGACAAAAGGTGGGTCCAGGGGCTGGGGCAACCGTGGACCATGCTGCAGGTCTCCTGTTTCACTTCTGAACTCCTGGTGGCCGTGGCTCTTGGTGCCCTACTCCTTCAGGCTGTGGGCTTAGTGGCAGCCCAAGGACTTAGTGAGGATGCTGCAGTGGCATCAAGGACATGACCCACCTGCTTTGCCAGTGGCAGGATATACCCACGGGGCAGATCCAACCTCTTTTGGGTGGGTTCAACTGCTGTTTACATGAGGGGTCTCCTTGCTGGTCCAGCTGGGATGCCTAGTCTCCTGTGGCCATGTCATGCCCACCCTTGCAATTGAGCAAGACGTAAGAGGGGTTCTGCAGTCGTGTGCAATCCTGAAGATGACAAAATCATATAGAAGACCTCCGTCCCAGTCCTTCTACTATGCTGGGCTGAAGTCGAGCTGCTCCCAGACCTACTTGCTGAGATGCGGCCAGCAGGGTTGCCCTGTGGTGCAAGAGGTTCCAGTCCCTGGGTGTGAACCAGGAGCCAGTGCACGGCCTGGGCTGCAGCCAGACCTCCGTCACGTTCCTTGCGTAACCTTCAGCGGGGAACAGGTTTTCCCAGCTGGTGTCTGCTGGCTCCAGCGAGCGGAGGGTGCTCCAGGCCCATCCCTGGCCTCCTGGATCTGCCACAAGGAGCAGGCTGGTGGCAGAAGGGACAGTGCTTAGATGCCCAGGCTGCCCACACAAGCAGCGTGCATGGGAGGGGGCCAGGATGGTGCTTGGTGGCAATCAGCATGTCCAGGGAGAGGACACGACAAACAGGACAGGCCCAGCCCCAGGCGACGTCTTGCTGTCTGTGCTGCTGGCTACTGTCCCTCCAAGTGTGGGGCTGTGGGCGAGGTGTTTATTCTCCGTCAATAGATAACCCTGGCAGGTTGGCAGGGAGAGGGGAGAGCACTTTGTCACGCAGCCTGTTGCCCTGCCAAGCACACCTTGTTTGCTCAAGCAATTTCGTTTCTTTCCCGCTGCGGTTTGTGTTACCTAACTGGCCTGGGACAATGTTTAACCAGCTCCAGCAGCAGCAGGGAACCTGTCTGCCTCGCCTCCAGTGCCCTCCGTGTCCCCACCGTCCGCCACTGACACCCCACTGCCATCAACAAGCAGAGGCCGTGCCAGCTGGGGGGCCTGGGGCAGAGGTGGGGGGTCCAAAAACCCCTCAACTCTATGAGAATCCTGTGCCAGACGGAGAGAAAGAGGCAGGGGCTGGGGGCATGGGCTGAGGGACCAGATCCTGCAGCCTCCCGTGAAGTCTGTGTGGGTCTATGGGGTGAAGAGCCAGGGAGGACTGGATGGGGACGAGCGAGGCCAGACGGACACACGCACACAGCAACACACATTCAGGGTACCCCTGCAGTGACCTCCAAACCCGTCCTGAGCCAAATCAGCAGAGCCTCCTGGAACACTGGCATGAAAAAGAGACTATTTGTTTTCTTAATCTCCTTGGAGATGCCTGGGTTTTATGGCTGTGGCAATCCATGGCAGAAAATGGAAAAAAGACGCTTTTTCCTCCGAAACAACCTCCCCTCACACATTTACACTGGGATACACTGGGACATCTCTCCCGCCAGATGATCCCACATTGAACATGTTTCTGCCACACACTTCCCATGGAAATATCTTGGTTGCCCTTTATGTCTGAGCATTAAAGTGGGTTCTGTCTGCCCCAACACCTCCCAAAGGGACACAGGAGCCAATGCTGATCCACAGCTCCAGTTAGGGAAGAGGGGTGTAGTTTGCCCTGGCCAGCGCTTGCCTGGGACCTGTGTGCTGCTGTGGCTGAATGGGAGCAGAGAAATGGGGTGAGGGGAGAGGTTTTGTCTGGGCCAGCAGGAAGGTGTCCAATATCCCACGTGCCAGACCATAAACTGCCCCTGAGCACAACGGCACGACCTGATTTTCCAGCCCAGCCAGCCTGTGGCCGTCCCTGCGGAGGACCGGGGTAGATGGGAATGTGGTGGGGACAGGGACAGCCTGCGGGAGGCAGAGACCATCTGCCTGGGACCCCCCGCTCTGTTCCACTCCCACCGCCTTTTCTTCAAGCTCCCTGCAGTCCCTACTGGCTTTCACCCTTTCTTACGCTCCTGCCTCTGGTTTAGCACCATTGGGGATCAGGACTGAACCCCATACTGGGAGTGACTGGGTGTGGGGTCCCAGCTGCCTTCCCATTACCGTGTGCTCTCAGTAGCACAAGGATGGAAACTGGCCCAAACTCCGCAAAGAGGGACAGGAGGAGAGAGCCTAGGTCTGGAGCCAGGCCAGCACCTCACTCAAAAGGAAGGTTTGGCTCAAAATATCCCATGTCTTCTTTCCTTAGGGGAAGCATTTCTTCGGTGAGGCATTTCTCTGGTGTGTACCTGCTCCAGGTGGGAATCAGCCCTTCAGACTCCGGGAACAAGTTTGTAGAAAGAAAGGAAGGTGTGTAAGTTGTTGAGTCTGGTCCTCTTAAAAACACCCAAGTGGAAAACAGCCTTGGAAAGCTGTGGGAGACATTTATTGCAGGTGGACTTCCGCAGCTGTGGCAAGAAACCCTCTCCCTGATGTATTTCACCTGCCACTGCCCTTGCCAGTCCCTGACCAGCCCCAGGTTTGCTTCATACCATGCAGGCTAATATTTCCCAGGTTTCAGAACTGAGTGTAGCTGGAGGAGGCGTGCAGGATTCGGCATGGACAGAGCCAGGCTCCAGAGCACCCAGATTCTGCGTGAAAATTGTTAGAGAGCGGAAGTTTCAGGCAGTTCGGGCTGCCCAACTGTTTTGGGTGATTTTCCAGCAGTGGGCCAAATTAACCACCAGTTGGCACAAATATGCCTGGAGAAGCATCCTCCTGATGGGGCACCCATCTGCGTACCCCTGAGCTGACCCGGCAGCAGCCGAAGGGAGTGCACAGGGATGGCAGAGCAGGGGAGCCACTGTTGCAGGATGGACTGTTCTCTGGGGACAGACAGACAGACAGCTGGGAATGAGGTACATACACCTTGGGGATGAAGGGTGTTGCACAGGAGGGGATCTAAGTGCACGGGGGAGTGAAGGGTGTGGGGCAGGTTGCACAGCTGCAGGTTGCTGTCCTGCAAGAGGTCTCATGGATGGAGCTTTAGGGGCTGTGCTGGGGGCATGGAGGCGAATGCTGCTGGGGATATGCTGTAAGGGATGGGGGTGTGATACACCTGCACTTCAGGTGTGATACACCTGCACTTCGGGAAGATGAATTTTATAAGGGGAGAGTCGTTGCTCAGGTGTGATACGGAGGGCAGAGTTATTGCCCAGGGGATATATATGGCACAGGAACCGGGAAGGACCGTGCAGCCGGGGTTCACGGCAGGGTGCTGCCGTGGCAGGATGAACCCAGCCCTGCTCCAGGCCTGGGCTGGGCAGCCCCTGGGCTGTGTCCCTCCTCCCCGGGCAACAGCGTTACCTGGGCTCCCAGACAACGCTCCCCCTGCCTGGCAGCCCAACAGCTCCTTTGGTAATTGCTTCCAGCAGTAGCTGCCCTGGGGGTGTCTGGCTCACCCAGGAGAGCTGCCCGCTGACAGTAACCGGTCTGTTAAAACCCTGCGCTGTTTGGTTGTTAAACAACAGAGCGGCTGTTCCCGCTGTAGGAACGGGGAAGCCGTTGCGGCGGCTGCCTGGAACCAGAGACAGCCAGTGGGCTGGGCACGCCGGGGAGCACCCCCGGGGCATGGGGTACCACCCTGGGGCACAACACATGCCTCTGCCTGCCCGTGCCCATCTTCCCCTTGCCCTGTGGTCAGCACTGTATTCAAGCTTCTGCATCCCACCCATCCCCTGCCTCCAGCCACAGCTCCCAGGGTCTGTGCTAGGAGGTGCTCTGCTCACCCCCTGGCATGCCAGCACACCCAGGACGGGGCTGGAGGCCTCAGGCTGGTTCCTGTTTGCCCCCATGGTGATTTGGCACCAGGCGTTTTCCCTACAGACTGGGAGCAAAGCAGCAGCTGCCCTGTTGCCCATGGGGATGTATTGGACCAGCCCGATGCGTCCCATGCTGCGCTTGCTGCTTCTCTGGGAGCAGGGTTCTGCATGCGGCTTGGCTGCGCTGCACATGTGGCTCATGCTGGCCATAACGGCTTGTCCCTGCTCCTCAGGAACAGATTTGGAGCCCTGCTCCTATCCCAAAACTTTATGCCCACTAAAGTCTGACAAAGGTGCATCTCTGCATCCTCCCCAGTTTGTGTTCCTTCTGCAGATGCTTCCCCTCCTGCAGAAAATCCCAGATCCTGGACTGCCCAGGTCAAGATAGATGTTCAGCCCTTGGCCTCTGGCATCCTTAGAAAGGTGGCACTGGTGGGTCTTCTTGAGTGGATGTCTCCCAGCTTCATCCCTTCCCTTCCACCACTGCTACCTAAAATCCCAGTCCTGTTTCATTGTGAAACAAAAAGAAATGTCACTGCATTCTTGTTTCCTGGCCAACTCTACCCTTTATTATCCACCAAACGCGGCACGGAGCCTGGCACAGCACCAGCTTGCAAACGGAGTCACGGGGAGGAAAGCGCAGGCTGGAAAGTCCAGGAATGAGACAGCATGAACTGAAGGTCCCAACCGACCTCACAGCATCAGCCGCAAGTTGGCAGATGCCGAAAAGGCTGCCCAGGGTTCCTGCAGCCCAACTCTCATCACACATACATTTCACTTCAACAGACCAATGCCTCCTGATGTTTTCATGCACCTCTAGCTCTTCTCCCTGGTTCTTGCTGAGCAGATCGTGTGGAAACAAACCCAGAATCACTTTGTCAAACCATCAGGATGTGTGATCCTGAAAGTCCTGTGTCCTGGAAAGGCTTCTCCAGGTTTGGTGATGAGAGGATGTGGGGATGGGGACAGTTACAGACACAGCAGCTGAGGGATGTGAGGGACAGAGCTGTGTTAACTCATGGGCTGCAGCTCCCAGATGATATTTTCTTTCCTCCAGCTTGTGCAGATCCATTTCACAGTGAGGTCTCGCCCTGAACTCCTCCATTCGTTGCTCACCTTCCCACCCAGTCATGGCCACATGCTCACCTCTAAGTTTTTAGCTGAGAATCCAGATAGTAAGTAAAGGTGTCCTGCTTGTGGTGTGGTATGGTGTGGTATGGTGTGGTATGGTGTGGTGTGGTGTGGTGTGGTATGGTATGGTATGGTATGGTATTTGCCAGATTTCCCTGCCTGCTGGCCCCTGAAGTCAATGCCTGGGCCAGTGGGGACATCCCCCAGCTCAACCTCTTCCAAAGCTCCTAGAAAAGTACAGCACCAGAGAGCAGAGCTGTGTCGCGGGGCAGGGTGACCCCCGCCAACCCAACTGATGTCTCCTGTCCGTGACCACTAACATCAGAGATTTCCAGCTGCCTGGTGTGTCCGTACGACAGAGACGGGGGTGGCAGTGCCCTGCTGAACTGCGGGCACACCCGCTGAGCACGGGACACGCTCTTGCGTCATCTGTGCTCTCCTCCAGAGCCCCAGGGCAAAAGTCTGCTTGGGGTGGAGGTGGCAGAGCTCCCTCCATCTCCAAAGGAGGGACTGAGCCAGGGAGATGAAGTTCTTGGCTAAGATGAGCTGAGGATCTAGTCCCGGTCATCCCAACACAAAACTTTTGAGGATGATCTGGCTGGAGGACAAATCCCCTTGACTAGGCTTTCTTCCTTCAGGGGACTGACCCCTAAGGCGGCAGGGTCTTTCTTGTCACAACACATCCCAGGGCAAGGTGACCCCCATCTGCTGGAAAGCTGGTGTTCAGGCCAGAGACACCAGTCTCAGCTGGGGCACATCCAGCTATCACCATGGAGTAGCGTGGTGGGAGCTCCTGTGAGACCTTCAGGCTCTCCAGAGAGTGGGTGCTCCTCTAGTTTTTGCCTTCAGGACTGCAGGCAAGCAAGTCCAGGCCTGAGCTTTCTTTCAGGCAAAGGGTGGGTCCTACAAAAGGATCTCGTTGCTCCAGGCCTTTCTAAAACGAGCTGAGTTTCAGAGCATGCTTTGTGGGAGCCACCTCCACCACTGCCATTACCTAAGACGTGATTTAGGGGGCCAGCAGGCTGAACTGATAAGAAGCCCGGTACCTGAGCCATAGGGAGGTGCTGCTGAGCTTGACAGGGAACATGAACTTTGGGGTCAAGTCCTGCAGGATGAGACCATAGACCATGTTCACCCGTTGCACTGTCCCAATGAGATCCACATGCCCCAGCACTGTACTTGACCATGACAGTCTCTGCACCTGCACTAAGGACAGCCTCTGCCTTACTGGTACCAAGCAATTTCTGATGCATGAGCAGCATCTGATAAAGTGGCCGCAGCATGGCTAGTGCCCATTAGGTGATCTACACAGGCTTCCAAATGTGGAGATGCCAGAGCTGCTGGGTGTCCTGGTTTTCTTCCCTGTGAATTCCCAGTGTACCCAGATAAGCACAGCAAAGCCTGACACTCTCCCACACCAGGCTCCAACTGGTGCCTTTCTGGGGTGCTAACTCCTTGTCAGGAGCCAGGGTCAATGTGAGCAGCAGGTCCATCAGGATGGACAGAAAGTATCTGGCCCCAGGTCAATTTCTGCAACTGGTCTGGGTGGGATCTGTGGGGGCAGATGGACACTGACCTCACCAGGGCATGCAGGGGATGCCTTTCACCTTCCCCACCCCAAGAGGGTGGTGGGAGCCAAGTGTAGGAGACCCTGCTCCAGTCATGGGACTGGGAGGGAGGGGGTCCCGGGATGTGCCTCAGGGGTTTTTGAGCACAGCAGGAGAGGCGATGGGCACACAGAGGGGCTGGGTATCTGGGCTGCAGCCCCCTCTCCTTGGCCACGCTCCAGCCCCAAGGCTTTCCACGGTCCCCGGTGCTGGGAACCTCTCCCAAGCGATCCCTGTGAGCAGGTCCCCAGGGCCGCTGCAGCTGCAGGCAGGTCCCCAGCCTTTGTGCTGGGACCCATCCCTCACGCATCCTCCCTTCCCAGAAGTGACGGTGCAGGCGGTGGCGGGCGGCCAGCCCCACCTGTCTGACAGGTAGAGCAAGGGTGGGGGCTGGTGGCACCCGCTGCCTGCGTGCCTGCCCCAACCTGCCGGGGCCCTGCCAGGGAGCACCGCTGCAGCGGGCAGGGACAGCGGTGTCCCCAGCCCGCAGAGCCACCCTGCAGGGACAGCAGAGCCACCCCGCAGGGACAGCAGAGCTCTGCCCCTGGCACAGTGGGAAATCGGGGGGCAACACGCTGCTGGGTGGGGATGTCTTGCACTGCAGCGTGTTACTCCGTGTGTGACTGCACAGGCGGTGGGTTGCACAGCGACAGGCACACTTGCACACACACAGCTACGGATGCCTACAGATGTGTGTAGAGTGCGCGGCACTGGTAAACAGTCACAAACACATGTACACAACAGATGCGTGCACAGTGTGACACTTACGGACACACTGAGTTACACACGGTGTGTTTCACGCACACAGGTACACACACAGTGCGTGAGTGGCAGGAGTGCACACAGACACGCAGGTACACACAGACATATGCAAAGTTACACGTGGACACACGTAGATTTACACACAGGCACACACAGAGTTACAGATGGACACAGGCAGTTACACACAGTTACACATTGCGTTACTCAGGCATATAAGCAGTTACACGCATGGTTATTTGCATGCACTTACTCACACGAGCCCCCACACAACTCCTCCCCCGTGGGCACACACACGCCCTCAGACAGGTTGCCCCCAGCAAGGTGGAACCCCACATCCCATTCCCTCCACCTGCAGATGCCCGAGTGTCCTTGTCCCTGCTATGGCCAGTTGCTCACTTCCCAGCCTGTCTCCTGCTCCCAGCTCCCTGGGTTGGGACGGGCTTTGGAATGGGCAGAAACCCCTGCGGAGAGCTAATGGGGCCCAGGAATCGCGGTGGCATGTCATGCCCTGCTCCAGCCCTGGCCCAGCTGGAAGGGACCGGCTAGGGCACCTGAGGACACAGGGTGAGTGCTCCCCGTTTTGGGGCAGGCAGGAGCTGAGCCCCATCCCTGTCTGGTGAAGGTGCAAGCAGACCGTGGGTGGACACTCACCCATGCCTGTTATTTTGGCAATGTACCTGTGGAGTGCTGGCCCGCACCCTGCCTGCTCTGGCACCTGTCCGCTCAGACTGTCCCCAGCAGGGACCGCAAGGGCCCGTTGGAGCATGGTTGGGCAGTGTTTGTTTTTCTAGTTTCAGCCTCCAGGCACCTACTGATGACCTGAGCTCACAGCTGCAGGGACAGACCTGTCTAGGGTCAGAGACCTCCAGCGTTTACAGCACCTCAGCAGCTACCTGAGGGTCACAAACCCTCCAGGATCCAGTTGTACCGCTCCAGCCTCAGGTGACGAGCCTCAGCATCTTGCCCAGCCGCTTGCAAACAAGCCAAACAGCTCAAGGTCTCCCAGACTGGCTGCAGACATCTCGACCCCCTTGCAAACAAAGCAGAGGTGCTGGCTGTGCCCCTCTCCTCCATGCAGAAGGAGGGTCCTGTGTCCTCTTGCTGCTCTTGCCTGTGAGATGCAACCTAAAGATCTCACGGGGCCCCTGCTTGACACACCAGCACTGCTCCTCTCCTGCCCGTGCAGTGCTGCCTAAGCTATTCTAGCGCCCTGGGTGCCCCATAGGCCGGGGTGACAGCGTCATGTAGCTGCCAGGCAGAGAGGTAGGTGGGCACCCTTCTGCCCCAGCAAGCCAACCACAGTGGGTTGTTCACACACCACACCAGCTGTCTCGTATTTACCTCAGTTTGCCCAGGCGAAGACCACCGAGCACCCTTGGAGCTGTGGGGTGAGCAGGACACATGGGTCCCAGGAAGCAGGGGTGGGGTGATTGGGCTCACTCGGATTAAAGCAGCAATCAAGTCTACTGTGAGACAGACACCTGGCCAGGGTTCAAAGCAAATGGCTGCAGCTGGGAGGTGAGGAAGGCTGAGGGTGCAGCTTAGCAAGAAGTGACCTGGCACCACGCAGACACCCAGGCTGAACTGCTGGTGCACAGGGCCGTGGGGAGACCAGATGCTCACCCTGGATCTACAACAGCACTTCGGGAATCTAGATGCAGACCCTACAACAGGCCCTAGCTTGATGTTCCCCCCCATCCCCAAACAGTGAGAGCAAATCCCCTTTATCCTGAGGAAACCGGTACCTAACACAGGGTGCGCCACAGAGAAAGCTGGATGGGGAAGTGGCCCTTGGCTGCAGCTCCCGTGACCCCGTGATTGTCCCACACTGTCCCTGGGGTGGCGATGAGCTCATTTTGCTGCGGTTACCCTCCTTGCTGCATGCCAGGTGCTTTGTCATGAGGCAAGACGAGGAGTGGGAACAGGTTATTCAAGGTCTGCAGGGCCCAGGGCAAGCGCAGGTGAGCGCGGGAGCTGGGGGTGTCTGGGGGTGCGGAGCAGGGCGGTCAGGAAGGGTGCAGCCCCCTCCTCTTGCCATGGGAGCTCTGGGGAGGTGGGGGCTTGGGAAGCCAGCACCAGGCACTGTGGTATTAGCTGTGGGGCACAGATGGGGGGAGCGGGAGACTTTGCCCCCGCCTACAAGGTGCGGCAGAGAGACTGAACAGGCTGCAGGGCATAATTATCATCAAGGCCGGAAAAGGCGGGTTGGGGTCAGGACGGGTCACGTTTGGGTCAGATCAGGAGACCTGACCTGGATGGCATCAACAGAAACCCCCTGCGATGGGTTTTGCAGCATGAAAACATCCCTCTGCAGCCCGTGTGTCCCTCACTGTCATCTTCCCAGCCTGAGAACCAGTGTATTGAATGTCCCCAGATGGACCAGAACATTTTCTACAGCCCCAGGAGCCCGCTCCTGCCCTCCCAGGCTCTCTTTGTCACTTCATCACCCACCTGAGCAAACTCCTTTTGGCAGGACAACGACTCTGCAGGACACTGGGACCAGGCCCCTCTGGTCTGCCACCCCCCCAGCACCGTGGAGACCTGGCAATGCCTCACATGAAGCTGTTCCTCCTCTTCCTCTCCAAAAGTTGCTCTTCCCACTGGGTTGTGCCACAGCCACACCACCCGTGCACCCCGTTCACACCCCATGCGCCACTGGGGAGTCTGCGGTGCTGCCCCCCCCTTCCCCTGCAGCATACACCCCCCCTGCCCACACAAACCCCTCGCTCTCCTCCTGCACACCCCAGCCCTGCACACGCACACTCCCCATCCTTGCACCCATCTTTTCTGTGCACACACATACGCGCCAGCCCCAGGACTGTCTGATTCTTCTCCCCTTTTTGCTTTTAGTATCCCATAAACACAGGGAACCTGCAAACGCCTGTCTATGGTATCTGGAGTGTGCACTAGCACAGGTGGTGGGATCCAGTCCTAGGCAGGGTAGCTCAAAGCATATGTTCGCAAGTTTCAGCAAGCCTGAGGCTCTTCTCTGGAAACAAAACATAAGCAAAAGAGAGGGAGGAAACACAATGCCCCCCACCATCCGTGTCCCTCCCTGCCCTAGCCCTTGGGCTGGTGGGTTTGGGTGTTGGACTGGGTCTTGGCTGCTAACCCAGAGGGAGTTACTCCCAGGAGGAGTCAGGGCTGGAAACCTCGTGCCACATGTGGTCTGTACAGAGAAGATCTGGCCTCGTCCAGGGCCTCCAGACAACAGCGGAGGGGCTGGGGAAGCACTGTGAGAGCTGAGGATGCTCCCAAGGCTCTGCTGACCCCGAGCCAGCCCTGCTGCCTGCACACAGTTGGACCCACCACCCTGGCAATGACGTCTGCCCCCGGGGGCCGAGGGACCCCACGGGTCCCCCTGCCTGTGGACAGGTCAAGCATTGCCTTGACACCATATCTGGTCCTTTCTCCTGCTGCTTGCCTGCGAAATTACTGCAGCTCCTTCCTGTCCTGATGATGGTTAGTTGGAAATTTTCTCTTTTCTAGCTGAAATACGGGCACAGACACTGTTGCGTATTCACTTCTTATGTGACCTTTGCCCATAACCAAAGAGCTGTCCCCCACTCCTGTAAGCCTGTGTGAGTCCCCCAGACAGGGCTGTACCCAGATCTCAGGATCTGAGGACAAGGGGGAGAGCAGAGCCTGGGGCACCTGTCCTGCTTGGGGGCCAGGGGATGGCCTGGGGACAGGTGACCCCATACAGAGACCCCCCAGGGCACCAGCCCAGTGAGGTGGGCATGGAAACAGCGTGAAGAAAAGAGGGTTTGGGAGAGCTGCAAACCAGACCCAGGGGTACAGCCAGGCACGGCTGAGCTGCGGGATGCCCCGTGGAGCCAGAGCAGGTCCCTGGGTCCCTCCCTGCCCAACCTGGTGAGCGGAGGGACCCACCTGCAGCCTCACACCACTGCGGCTGATCCAGGGCCCGTGTAACCCAAGTGCTGTTTGTGTTGAGGGAGGTGTGCGTGTGTGCGTGTGCACGTGTACGTGTGGGCAGGGCCCCCGAGCATGGAGCTGAGCGAGGACGTCATGTCAGCCGGGGGTGCGGCACCGCCCAGACATTCATTTTGCAAACAGACATGAGGTCACGAACTACACAAAGGGCAGATGTGGGTTCTGCCAGCGCCCGGGTTGATCCGCACCTCCCTCATCCAGGTCACCCCGGGAGAACAGAGCAGCAGCGGGGCACAGGGGGTGGGTGGGAGGGCGCAGTAAAACCCTTTGCCCTGGGACGAATAAAGAACACCACCAGGTCGTGTGAAACTGAAATGTTTTGGGACTGAGGATTCCCCCAGCCGTGTGCCTGGCGGGTTTGTAACAGCTGGGACTTCATTCCTGTTTGCCTCCCCTGGCAATGGCCACACGGGCCTGGGGTTCATTGCCTCCTGGCACCCACCCTGATCTCCAGGGCAGCTGGAGATTCTGAAATCTTCCTGGCTGTCCCAGGGCCGCTGAGGGTGGCCAGGCTTTTAGGTCAGCTTAGCCACAGCTGTCCCCAGCCCTTGTTCCTTGAGGTGACAGCAAACACCATGGGCTGGGTGTCCTGGCTGAGGTGCCCCTGCCTGCCCCAGCTCTAGCAGCACAGCTCTCTCCCTGCCCTTGTCAGAGCCCATGGCTGCAGTTCCTGGGGATCCCACTCTGCTATTCTGCCTTCCCACTCCAGCTGTCTTGCAGCAGGGGACATCAGGGGAAGACCCCAGGCCACTTTGTCAGCCTGAGCAGGCGGGTCCCCAGGACAGGAGCGATGGGCAGGAGCGATGCACACAGGAGGCCAGACACGACCCAGCCTCTCACCCTGTGGGGAATGTGCTAGCACAGCCAAAACCCCCCTCCTCCAGCAGCTCTGGGAGGTCTCTTAGCTGCAGAGGACATTTAGAGTACAGAGGTGGCTCCGTGCCTGGCTGCGGCTCAGGTCTGATGCAGGGTCAGGACCTGCAGAGCTGCAGCAGCACAGCTGGGGGGCCGGGGCTGCAGGATCCGGGGAGCTTTGTTTGTTTCCAGACACGTACTGTTCCTGAAACTGATTTGCTTGCAAATCTTCCGCTCGCAGAAATAAAAAGCAACACTGAGAGAGGCAGTGGAGACCCCAATCCAAGCTCAATTTTGAAAGCCCTGTGGTACAAGCACAGAGCCTGTGCATCCCCAGGATAGCAGATCTAGGGCTTAGCAAAGCTACCTACTGCTTTTAACACAGGACTGGATGAGATATCTACCATGGATGGAGGCAGCACTTTGACCCCATTCCCCATAGAAAGGACAGGCTTGTGGGGAAGCGAAGGGCTGCAGGACCCTCTGAACTTCACTCCTGTATTCTCGGGAGCAGGGTGGTTCATATGGTACCCTTGCGCAGGAGCCCTACAGCCTTGCAGGCTTTGCCTGACGTTGCCACACATGCCACGGGGTTGGTAGGCTTGGCCCCAGTCCCGCACCGCGCTACCTGCACTGCTGACTCACGGCCCAACCTTGGGTTGGCCGCCGTGCCTCCCTGTGCCATTGGGCTTCCCAAGAAGCTGGCTTGGCTGCTGGCCACCTGGCCGTGGAAATTCCCCACATCCCTCCCATCCGCAGGACCTCATCCACCTCGGCACCCCGGCACCTCAAGGCTCTGTCCCCAGCCATCCTGTGCCCATGTCCCGACTTTGCAGAAACCCCGGTGGCCCCAGGGATGAGCAAGTCCTGACAGCACCAGAGGAGGAGCCTGGCTGCAAACAGTGGTTTCTTTGTCATAGCTGGGAGCAGGCGAGTGCCAGGCTCCCGCTATTTATTTATTTATGGAGGTGAATGCTAACAGTTTGTTTGAAAGGAAAATGTGCACCTCAAGGCCCTGCTGTTCCTCCCCTGTGCCCGCGCCCCCGCCACGGCCAAACCCAGGTGCTCCACACTGTGCCCCAACACTGGGAGCGTGGGAAGGGGTCAAAGCACCCAGGTGTCACCCCCTCCCCAACCCAGAGCTGGTGGCCCCCAGCCCCCCAAAGGCTGTTCGGGAAGGGTGGGACTGCAGCAAGGGGAAGCAAAGGGTGGTAAAAGCCCCGAGCCCACAGTCCATGCAGTGCTGTCCTGTGGCCAGGACCCGACACAGACATCACATCCAGCCCTTCAGGGCTTGTCTCGATCTGCCCCAGCCCTCACACGAGTTCATCCCACATCTGGACCAGCCCGTGGGGTGCTGTGCCAATGGTGGGCAGCCCCTCCCTGCCTTTGGCTCATGAACATAACAAAGATAACCCTGGGCTGCAGCAAAGCAGTTTATGTGGTGCCTGGTGCCCCGTGTCCCAGCATCTCTCTGCTCCTGGGACTGGGGGCAGTGGGCAGGGTGTGATGGTGCATGTTCAGGGCTGATGGCTAAACTGCCACAAACCCAGGGTGCACACCCCCTCCTGCCACCCACCTTGTTGTGGCAAGTTGCCTTTCCCATGTAGAAATTCTTGTGTCATCACCACCACCATCACACAGGGGTGACAACATCCCCAGGGTAAAGCAAATCTGTTTGCCCCTGAAAGTAAGGCTGGTAAATCTCTCCCCGGGTGTCCCTGCCCTGCAGCCTCCCAGCTCAAACTGGATCTGCGTTTTTATTGCAAAGCCTGCACAGGGAGAGCACAGGGAGGTGGCACTGGGGACACGGCCAGTGCTGGCCCTCCCTGCCAGCTGCTTGTCTCTCCCCACGCACTGTTTGCTCAGTGCCGGGTGCCAAGCAAAGGCAAACACGGCTGTGCCAGAAGGAGCAGAAATGAGGGCAAATGGAGGCTGGCACGGACCTGCAGCCTCCTGCCGTGGTGAGTGGTGTTTGGGGGGTTCCAGGGCACAGACAGGGCCAACAGCACCCCAGAGCCCCGAGAGCCCCTCACCTCTTCCCTGAGGCAGCTCAGAGCACAGGAATCAACATTTATGGGTCCCTAGTCCCATGGCATGGGAGACCTCAGCCCCAGCAGTGTTCTCCCGCTCAGCCCCAAGCTATGTTCACAGAGTGCAGACTTAAAACTGACATGTGAGCCAGGCAGACCCAGCTCCCGGTGCCAGAGAGACTGGTGACTCCTGAGGACAGAGGGACAGTCCCCAGTGGGAGGATGGTTGATGCCATCATGCTAAATTTGCCATCTTTGTGAGCTGTACTGAAGAGCAGAACCTGGACCAGTCGGTCCTGCTGTGGGGAGCAACCATGTGCCCCACCAGCAGTGTCCCCACACCCTGCATGCAATGCCTTGCCCTTCTCTCTGAGCCCCAGGCATGTTCTGTGCTGGTGTCACACCTCCACCCCTGGCCCCCTCCGCTCTCAGCTCCCTTCGGCTGTCCCGATGGAGCAGAGGGACGGGAAAGGCTAAAGTGTGTCTCCCATCCTTCCTGGGGAAGGATGAGCTGGTTCAAACCAGGGGTGACAGTGGTGGGGTCTCATATCCCCATCTGAGATTGACATGTGCCTGGCAGGGCTGCCTTCATCAAGGCAGCAGCACCTACAGGAGACAAGGTGCCCATTTGACCCAAAAAAGGGCCGTGCTGGGACTGTGCACACTTGGCTTCTCAGGAGCCTGCATCCCACCGTCGGACCTGACCCTGCACTGATCCTTGGCTGTAGGAGCCTCTGAGCCAAGACAAATCACCTCCTCCTCTTCCTCCTCCTATAATTAGCATAACAATTTGCTGGGAAGCTGTGCTAATTTCTCATGTGATGTCCCAGGTCAGAGACAGTCCTAGTTCTTCTCTTAACACCTGCTGAGCCTGACCTGCTGAGAACACATCCCACACATCCCCCATGTGCTGCAGCGGGCCTTGTTCTCTGTTGGACCCATGGGCTGGCAGGTGCCTTGCCTTGCACTTTGGAAGCCATTTACACCTCTTGAAAGGGAGCCCAGAATATATTCTGACCTCTCCCTGATCTACCCCGTAGGTACCAGCCAAGGGGCCCCAGCGTCCCAGCCATGCCAGGAGCTGAGTTGACCCAGGGATGTGGCCCTGGGGAGTGTACCCTGGTTGCATAAGAGCAGTGGCATTTCCAGAGCCACCTCTGCCAATTTAAAGCAGACAGAGAAATATGGTGTTCACAGGCTGATAGCTGCATGCATGAGGTGTGTCTGCAGATAATGACGGTGGGGTCTGAAGTCCAGGAGATAAGAGGCTGGGGAAAGCAGCCTGGTGAGCTGCGCCAGGAAAGATGTCAGGGTCCTGCAGAGGGAGCAGAGCAGGTTCCCAGCGCACAGCGCTGGGGCTGCCAGGTCATGCCAGGAGAGGTCAGGTCCCCACCGGCCACCGGTCCTGCACGGCTTCTGCTGCCTCCACCCTGCTCAGCCGTGCAGCCCCAGAGCACAGCCCTGGCAGAAGGGACACGGGACATCACCAGGAGATGTGCTGGGACCAGTGGAGGGTGCCTGGCTGGGGATGGTGGGAGAGGGCGAGGGGCATGGCCGGGACCCACAGCAGGCAGGACAGGGCAAACGCTGCTCTGCCAAAGCTCCCCCTGCCCACCCTTCGCTGCACAATGGCCCTTTCCCTGTGCCTGTCACAGCAGGGATGATGTCCCTGCCACTGCTCCCTGAGTGAACACTGAGCCCCACAGCCCCGGTGGCTGTCACAGGCAAAATGAGAATAATTAGAAGGAGGTGCCTTTTATTACAGGTGTCTCTGAAGGCCCGGCAGAGTCCGACCCCAGGGAGCCCTTTGATCTCAGCCTTTGAAACCCTATAGCTTTGCTGACAGAGCTGCTCTGTGTTTCCAGGTCACCAGGATGATCGTTTCCATCTGGGAACAATGAGCTCTTTATACTGCTGTAAGTGCTGGACCCTCCCTGTGCCCAGCGGACCAGCGTGCGGGGAGGACGCACCACAGTACAGGCCTAATGGAGGCTGGCTCCTTCTCCGGGTGGGGGACACAGTGAGGGACAGCAGTGCCAGGAGCACACTCAGCTCAGCATCCTCATTCCCCATGGGAAATGGAAAGCTTTTAGTGTCAGGAGGTCGAACTCCCCCAATGCATAGCCTGGGGAGAGAGCCTTTTGTCCCCAGGATGTACCACAAAACCTTTCTTCTCCCTTGGGGAAACCCCTGCACGTCCCCAGTGGTTAACCTAAAGTGCAGCGTCTGGGGTGGGCCAAGCAGGCAAACAGAGGGGTTCTGCACATGAGGGTTTCTGCACATGGGGGGGTGTCTGTGCCTCCTAGTGCATCACACTCAGCACCCCCCGTGGGGAGCAGGGCATGCCAGAGCTCCTGGAGCAGGTGCCTGAGCAGGGTGGGCTCCTGCTCTGTGCTGTTCTCAGAGTAGAAGGTTTCTGGCATTGGCCCCTATCCTGGGGCCCCTTGCTTCTCCAGACTGCGCACACTCAGACCCCTGCACTCTGCCAGTGCCTGAACAGCAAGAGAAAGCCCTAAGCCTGTATTTCTCAGGGCAATGTAGACTTTGCTGGTTGGACAGCCCTGCTACAGAGCCTGGGAGCTGGTCACCTGGGGACAAGCCCAAGAACAGAGAAGGACCTGAGGAGGAGAAGCCCCTAGACACCTGTTGGCCCTTGTTCCCCTCTGGGGAACTGGAAAAACAGCATCTGAAGAAAACAGCATCTTCATAATCTGCATGGTCTGTCACTGTGCCTCTTCCAGCTCTGCAGCTGTCCCAGCCTGGGAAGCTACAGGGGCATCTTCATCTCCCCTTCTCCCTGCTGCAGCCTGCACAGCTGCCCTGCCTGCCCTGGGAGTCTGCACCTCCTCCCTTCTGTGGGTCCCAGCTTGGCATGGTGCTGCTGGAGGCTGTGGTTAGCATCTGCCTTTGTCAAAACAACACATTCTCCAGCAGCAGGCAGGTTCCCTTGGTTGAGACAGTCAGTTTTTCCTGGGGTAGGAGTCTGGTCCCTGGGGAATGGGGTGTCCCCGTGAGTGCTCTGGGGACATGCACTGGAGACACGTCTGGGTCCAGTTTGAGGCCTTTGAGCTGTGCTTGAGTGATACTTACAGCACAATGCAGCCAAGTATCCCGTGGCTGTTCTCAGCCTGAAGAAGAGCACAAGTTGTCCCTGGGGAAGCCAGAGGCATTAGCCACTATCTTCCACATTCCAGCAGCAACTGGCTCCACTGTCATACACCAACTCACCTGTACTCACCTGTCCATCCCCTGTGGGATGGGGTGTGCTGAAGCCGGAGTGCAGATCCTACAGCAGCAGCTGCCGTGGAGACTATGATCATAGTGCCTGACTGGCTAATCGATTAGGGGATAATACAAACAGAGCCAGCAGTGTTCTTGTGTGCAGTTTCTGCGTGCATCTGTTGTCCTCTCGTTGTGCTGGATGTCACCTTCTGGTTTTGCAAAGCAAATCCCAGCTGTGCGGGGATGGTGGAGTGGGGACACTTGCTCATTTGCCAGGTAAATTCCCCGCGGAGCAGAGCACGAGCTATGGCCAGCAGCCAACCCCTCAGCCTGACCCCGCCAAGCTGTTGTCCTCAGCAGAGTGTGGGACGTGGGGGCCCATCTCCACACCCACTCTCCCCCTTTCCCCACCACGCTCCAGCAGAGCTGTCTCCAGGCAACGCAGCCATAGAGAAGGAGCGTCCCTCCCCTGCTGAGCCTGGTGCGCTGGTGCCGGTACATACCTCGCATACCAGGATGCAGGCATCGCCAGGAATGCTAACCCTTTCCTACTCTCCAGAAAGCAACACCCAGACCAGCACTGGCCTCCTGACCCAGTCCCAGCACCCCAAGGAGCCAACACTGTGTAGGAATCTCTGGCACCCAATGGGGCAAGAAGCCAAGAGGCTCTATGGTGCCAAAACTCTCGCTTTGCTGCCTCCACATGAGTCCTTGCTGCCTGAAAGGTGCTTTACACCACAAGCAAGCTGGAGGGCAACTCACTCCTTTTCAACCCTGCTGCCCATACGTTGCCACAACTCCTCTTGCACTTTGATTGCACCTCCCTCCGGCAGCCCCCGTGGCAAGGATGCTCCCAATTGCCGCAGTGAAACAGAACTCACAATGTATAGAATCCACGGCAGGTGGGAGTCTTCTCAGCAGCTCTTTGCCGCTCCTAAGCAGTGCCTTGGCTGTGGGTCCTGCCCGCTGGCCCTGTAGCCCAAGAGGCCCTGCCAGGTGGTGGCTGGTCCAGGCTGTGCCAGCTTAAGCACAGCTCTCAGTTCATGGCACCCTCCAGCTGGTGGCTATTTTGCAGGTGACTCATGGTAAATGCCCAGGTGACAGGGCTGGCGCTGGTCCCTGAGGGCAAGCTGAGCTGGGGCTGCAGCTCTGAGGGACAGAGCTCTGCTACAGTGCTGAGTCCTGGGGACACGGCAGGGAAAGACAGGCAGGGAGCTCAGAGCACCTGGAGCAGAGCTGGGTCTGGCACCTTCGCTGTGTTCCCATCTCTCCCCTTGTTATTGCTGTTCCAGTATTGCCAGCTCCCGAGTGAGAGGAGTTTAAGGAAACCCCAGCTTGGTCTTGAGACCAGATTTAGATCTTGCGGGTGATGAAGGAAGCCTGCTCCAGGGCATCTTCCAGCACTGAGCAGCCAGTCTGGAGCAGGTTTCCAAGCTGACGGGCATATTGTTCTGTTCCAGGCAGCATGGCTCGTGTTCAGCAAGGCTGCTCACAGCCACAGGGCAACCCCACACTGGGAAAAGCGGTGGGTGAGTGCACGGGGTGACACACGCGTGGCTGCACACCAAAGCTAACCTGCAGTGTGCTGGCCAAGGGATGGGGAGATCCCCGTGGCAAGCAATCCAGTAAAGCAGAGGAGGACACAGCTGTGCGGTTTACCTGGCTGAGACAGAACTGTCCGGCAGCCCCGGGAGCTGAGCCCGCCCATCACCTCCACCTCTCCGAGCTGGTGCCTGGACCAGCTCTGGGCTCATGGCAGTCAGCCGGTGGCTCTGGGCAGCCCCACTCCCCTGACACAGCACCAGCCTCCCCCGGCCCCACGGGGTGCTGGGGTGAGCCAAGAGCTGATCCCCACTGCTGCCTTCAAAGGCTGCTCATGGCTTCCCTGTAAACCTGGTGCTGGCAGCCTGCACCGCGCTGCACCTGGGCTGCTGGCCCAGCTGTTGCACAACAGGCAGGGCTGAGCCCTGGCACTGACTCTGCAGCACGGGGAGGGGAATGGGACCCCCCCAGCCCTGCCCGTGCTCTGCCCGGGGAAGCCGGAGACCGGAGCCACAGCTGGGGTCATGGAGCAGCCCAGGCTGGGACAGCTTTGGGGGCCCCTCCAAGTGCTTGCAGCCAGCCCAGTGCACTGTGCCACAGGTCCTGGTGTCCTGCTGCACCAGACGGGCAGCAGCACCGCCCTGGCACGCTGCTGTGGCGGCTTGTTTCCATGCCAGGGAGCTGCGTCCCTTCAGAGCGTGTGGAGAGCAGCTGAAGTTCTCCCTCGCATGACCTTGGACAGGCGGAGCCTGACAGAGGTAGTGAAAGGCGTAGAGAAGGTGTAGAGAAGGCCTTGGGGGTCTCCCAGCACCAGTCCTGGCCTGGGCCCCAGTAATGACTGGGGGGGCAGCTGCTAGGGACATGGTGCCTGCTGGCTCAGAGAGGCAGAGCCAAACTCTCCAGGCAGAGCCAGCAGCATGCCTGTGTGGTTTTGCTCTGTGCCCTGCTTTGCAAAACGCATTTGCACTGTGCAATGGTAAGAGGCATTTCAATCCTGGATGCATACACTGGGGGTACCTGGGAGGAATGTCCTGCCAGCCGTTCGCAGCATGGAGAAATGGTCGCCAGCTCCAAGACCCCTCTGTAAAACTGTCCTCCCAACACAGGTGTAGTGCATGATGTGCTGGGCCCTGCAGAGGATGTGTCTGACATATCTGCCCTCTCACAGGCTGCTGGTAAATAAGCTGACGCCTACCTAGGAGACCTTCTACCATGGATGGGGAAACTGAGGCAGGTAGAGATTGTGACTCACTCCCAGCCAGGACCTTGCGCTGGGCTGCATTGCCCGCACTGTTGCCAGCGTGCAGAGGCTAGGGCCGTCTGGCCAAGCGGGGATGGCGAAAGGAGCAGCCTGGAGCACGGGATGACTCAGCTGCGATGTGTGGGGGTGAGGCTCCGACTCTGCCAAACCCAGCCTTTCACAATGTGTTTACCAGGACCCGGGCACCCGGTGCCTTCCAGGACAGGCAGCCCGTCCCCATCAGCCCCGAACCTGCTCGCCAGGCTCAGCCGGGCAGAGGAGGGGCCGTGTCCGCACCCCAGCCTCGCTGGCTCATGATGGGAGCTGGGCGAGGAGCCTCCGTCCTCCTCCTGCACCGGCGCTGCTGCTGGCGGCTGCCCCTGCCCGAGGGGAACGTGAGGGCACCGCGCCAGGGTCGGGACCGTGTTCCCAGGGCAGCTGGAAACTGGCCAGGGGCACCAAAACACAGCCCCAGCCCACAGGGAGACGGTGGCACGTCAAAGCATTTGTATCCACATGATGTAATCCCAGGGAGAGAGACAGAAATTTCCCTGCTTTCCTTAGGCCGCTGCTAAATGCTGTCCCAACCATGTTCTGTCAGCTACCAGCTTACGTGTCTCAGGTTGGCAGGACACAGAGATTGTGGGGCAAGTCCCTTTTTTTTAGAGCAAAATGAGCTGTTCTGAAACTTTTCCCCAAAGGAAAGCCAAGGACAACAGATCCAAATGATGTTTTATTCCATTTCAGCTTCTTGTGGAGTATGAGACGGGAAATGTTTTTTAGAAACAGAAACATTTCTTCCTGCAACGAGCTGGAAAGGAGGGTGTTGTGTGGTGGCCCATCTCCCTGCTTTCTTCTGTAGGTGAACTTGGCTTTGCTGCTGCATCACTGCCAGGGATGAAGGCAGCAAGGGTCACCAGTGCTCCGGCAGCCCACTGCAACTGGGAACGCCTGCTGTACCAGGGGCAGGAGCAGTTGGCATGTGGGGATGCCCAGACAGGAGGCTCTGGAGCCATCGGGGGAGGTCCGTGTTGGTCGTCCCCATACTGGACATGCAGCACCACAGAGTGATGCCATCATCTGTTGAACGCCACTTACGCCTGGCCAGCCAGGACCCTCTGTCTTGCCACACAAACGAACTGTTTTCATCAGCTAACCTCGAAGCGCAGCTCCCAGTTATCCCCGTTTGGCCCTGGGCAAGGCTGGACCCTCCATAGAAAACCACGTGTGGGCCCATCTCCTGCTGGTCTCGTCGCCGGTTGTTTTGCGTTGTGTGATTCGTGCCAGTTCCCAGCACCAACGGCTGGGAAGGGACGTGTGTCATTGCATTGTCCCCGTGATATTTATTGCTTGGTTACCGCACTAGGTCCAGGCTGGCAGCAGCTTGTGTTACAGGCAGGAACGGGCGTCCCCAGCCTGGCAGGAGCAGTGGTGGGAGAAGGCAGACAGCTGGGCAGTGCTCGCTGCTGCTGGAGACCCATCTCCTCTGGCACCACGGGGCCATGGGATGGGTGGCAAGAGGCAGCTGTGCAATGCGACACCCTGGCACTGCTCTTGGTACCTGCTCTGGCTGCCTGGGGAGGGCTCAGCCCCACCGGCTCCTCCCTGTTGGTGCCCGAGCACTCACCCCGGCTGCTCCATCACCCTTGTTCTGCAGCAGGAACATCAGAGAGGGCAGGGCCCACACATGAAAGAGAAATGTCTTCACCCACCCTGTGCCAGGAATATCTGCCCACAGGGCGTGTGCGCCCATGGGCATGGCGGGTTTTACATCGGCTGCTTCTCAGGGACGGGTCCTCAAACGTGCATCCAACCCAGCCCCTCGCCCCTTCCTCTCCCAGTGTCAGCCCGTGGCAGTTCTGCCTCGGCTTGGGCTGACCTGCAGCCTCTTCACTGCAGCGGGACCTGGCAGGTTTCTGGCTCCTGCAAGACATAAAACTCTTGCCTCCATCCCCAGGATCAGAGGGTGTGCGGGGAGGTGGGGGAGGCGCCACATGGCACATCCAGGGCCCAGCCACACCTGTAAATCAGTGATGAAGCCGCAGGTCCTTTGCTGCTCCCGTTTTCCCACTTATGTGATGCTCCCTGCCTGCGGCTTCTCCCCTCGGATGGTAGGCAGGAACGGGTGACAATATGGCTATTGACTGCCACGTGCCCCCGGCTGCCAGCGCCCTGGGGTGACAGTGGGACATGCACCAGCAGGTGAGCAGGGCATGGGACAGGGTGGGCTCCTTCCCTGCGGGGACCTTGCTTGTCCCGTGGTCCCAGTGCTGAGAGGCAGATGGCCATGGTAGGGTATGCTGGGCTGGGAGCTGAGTCCTGGGACACCCCCCTGAGCCCCTTCTCCTTCTTGCAGTCCTGGTTTAGTGATGCCCCTCATTCAGTACCTGCTCTCCTCTGACCACTTCTTGTCACCCTGTGAGCATGTGGCAGGAACCCACCTGGCCAGCAGCAACTCAGCGGTCTCTGGGAGGTGGCAACCCCTGGGACACACCTGTCCCTCCAGCAAGCTCCAGGAACCAAAATAAAGTTTTATTTAAGGTATCGTATCCATAACAGTGAGGGACAGAGGGGCGCAAAAAGAAAATAACCAGTTTCTATGGAAACCAGGAATAATCTCCTAGGAAACAGAGACGTCTCTGTTAGTCTCCAGCTCAGGCACAAAGTCCTCCATGACCACACCTGGAGGAGACCCTGGAAGGGGTGACCCAGAGAGGCTGTGGGGACACCGTCTGGACATGGTCCTGGGCAACCTTCTCTAGCTGACCCTGCCCTGAGCAGGGCTGTTGGACTGGGTGATCTCTGGATCAGCCTCAGTCGTCCTCCAGCCTCCACTTTGGGGGCCCTACAGTTGTCCGGAGGCACCCGCCCGGAGGTGTCCCCGTCCCTCCGTGTGTCCAGGGTCACGCAGTTCCGCCAGAGCCACGTTTGGGCAGGGGGAGGATGAGATGCCTGGGCACCCTCCATGTGTGTCACATGCCAGTCATCTCAGTTTCAGCTGTTCTGACATCATTTATTTCTAGCGACAGGCAATTCTGATCCCCAAGTGACCCTTTATCAGAAGCCACTTCTGATTGGCTCCAGCGCAGAACAAGGTGTCTCCCAGGGCCAATCAGAACACAGCTGCCGCTCCCACAGGTGCGGCAGTGGGACGTAGCCTCCGATTGGCTGCTCAGGTCTCTCCTGAGGGTTTATTGGTGAGAGCTCAGCTCTGATTGGCTGCTTGGGTCCCTCCTGGGGGTTCATTGTGTTTCATGGTTGGTTTCTTGCCCCGACCTGGGACAACACCAGGTGTCGCAGCCGTGCCCGGTGCCTGGCTCATGGGGACCCATCCATGGGTGCTGGGAGGCCCTGGCCCACAGTGTGGAGATGGCACCGCTGGGGCTACCTGGTCCATCCCGGGATCTCCGTCTGCTGGGAATGGAGGCCAAGGGCCGGGTGTTGAGCATCGCTTGCCTGTCGATGATCTCGGAGCAAGACCCAGAGCCTGAGAAAACAAAGCAGTACAGGTGGAAAATTATTCCTGCCCGCAGTCCTGAGAGCTTTAAACAATATCCCAAATTCCTTAGGAGAACAGTGGAAGGGAGCGGCTTCATCTGTGCAGCAGAGCGTGGAGCGGATTATAAAGCACATGGGTAGGCAGAGGCACTGGACAAAGTCAGGGGAAATGGGTATGAGGCACCACTTTTGTTCCTTGCCTCCGTTTTGAGTCTCCCTTTGTGGCACTAAGTCAATTACCATAGCACATGAAAAGAGAAAGGTCCTTTCCTATTCCGTCATACCCACCCAGCAGTGTTCCTGAGAACATCTTTGGCATTATCATGTATACTGACCTCACTGGCAATCATTTGTCACCATAAGGCCTTTCTGTAGCTTTTACCACCATCAGCAGCACTGGTTCCAGAGAGCATCCCCTTGAGACCCACCTGGTGACCTCCGTCTTCAGACAGCATTTCACTGCCATAATTGCTCTGCTCTAAGCCTCTGTGTGAAGGCATTTCTCTGGGTGTAGGTCCTCGCATTTTTGCTCTCCGTTCACATAAAATAATGCATTTGGAAATTTTCCTTTACTGCCATCCCCATTTGAGGAACCTCATCTGACTTCCTCACTGTGAAGAAAGAGTCCAGCCCGGGAAGCCCCTGGGTGTCTCTGCAGGGAACAACAATGTGAGGGGTTAATATCACTTCTTACAGCTTATCTTCTGTGAATGCTCCTGCTGTACTCTGTCATTTGTTGACTCCAGCCACTTTGGCAGGCAACCATCTTCTGTGTACTTAAAAAAAACCCCAAAAACCAAAAAACAAAACCCAACACATTTGAAAGTTAGTTATGCCTTTAACACGTTGTTCCTCAAAAAAAATTTTGGCTGGCTTTACTGTGGTTTTACATTTCAACTGCCCAGGTTTACAGTCTTCGCTGTTTGCCTTGTTTGGACATGGCTATGGCTTATTCAAAGATATCACTTCCAACAGGCTCCCATTCTTGCTTTTTGAAAAACATTTACTATAATACTGCTAGCATCACACTTAACTCTGTGCCTCCAGTATCATATTTACGTAATGACCAACATTTTGCTCTTGTGGTTGCTACTTTTTATTTCTTAATGTCCTCATTTTCTTAGTTTCTTAATTTTAATGATGCCCCTCTTTTTGCACATAACTATTGCTGCAGGTTTTACGCTGCTGGTTTTCCTATCCAAGACATCATCACGGTCATCAGAATAACATTTTGTTGTTCTGCTTGTAGAGCTGTATAGCAGATATACTAAGACTAAGGTGTAGGTGTGGGCATGAAGACTTGTGACCATGTCACGCTGCGGAGAAAGAGACCACCCACAAACTGAGGGATCCCCCAGAACTGCACCAGGCCAGGTTGTTGTCCTTCCCCTGCCACCCTGTCCCGACTGCATTCCTGTGAGCTGACTCATGGGTTTGCAGATACCACCTACACCTGCCCAGCAATTAGGGAGAGCTCAGCTCCTCCTCCTGGCACAGCGGGTTGGCAAGACTCTGCTAGCCAAGGTCAGAAATGTGTTCGGGATTGGGGGAAAGGGGAAGGAGAAGAGGGGCAGCATCGTGGGCTCAGGCTTGGAGATAGAGTAGATGTACCTTGTAGGGCTCCTTGCTCCTCAGGGAGGAGGAGAAGGTTCCCCCTCTGTGTCTGGGCGCTGCTCTTCCCACTCACAGCCCCCCCAGGGTTTATCTGCCACCAGGTTGCTGCCCTGTGGACCCTCTGGGTGTTGTGCCACTGTGTGACCTCGGGCTAGCTGTGCACATGGCTATCGACACCCCTGCAGTGACTGGTCATCGCGATCCAATCTAGACATTGGCTCAGCATCTCTCCAAAGCAGACTCCAAGGAAAGCACGGGAACAGTGACTGTCTGGCATCCTGCAGTTAACGCTCTTTGTCACTTTTCAGTCATGGAGTGGGATAAGGCCAGTGGATGTAGAAGGGTCCATCCATCCTCCAGGCTGAGGTCAGAAAACTTGAGCATCCTTGAGTAAAGGACAGGAAGAAAAGTGAGGAAATTGTGATGGGGAAAAGAGAAAAGGCATTTCAGCAAATAGAGGGCCATTTAAATGAAGTTCATAAGAAGAGATTTCCAGAGGTATCTTTGGGCTAGGGACCAGAGATATCTCTGCCAGTGGCAGAAGACAGAAGATGAGCAGAGGAAGGTATAATAAACTAAAAATCATGTTGGAGAGTGGAAATAGCAGACGTGTACCAAGTGCCAGGAACCATCTGGGACTGAAACTCTGCCTTGAAGCAGGAATTATCTCCAATGAACTACTGACCCCCTAACCAGGGCCACAGCACTGATCAAGCTGTGCTGGTGGAGATCGGAGCAGAAACGCGGTTAATGCAGGAGAAGCAGTGACTTACCTCTGAGCATGCAACAAAACCCAGCGCCAGGCCTTGGTGACAGGGGATTTCTATTTTAAACAAAACTGACTCAGTCCCTGACACTTGTGGCTGGTCTCTCTCACCCTCACAGCTGCCCCCACCCTGATGTGTTTGCACAAGGGGTATGGCCAGGTCTTCAGGACACAGAGGACAAGAAGTGCCACGTCAAGCTCTCTCTGCCTGGGATCCTCTCAACTGGCAGTAATGAACTGGTTTTTAGGCAGGTTTTGGATAGGTATCAACAGTTATTACTGCAGGATCTTTCACCTGCAAGCCTTGCTCACTTCGCCCTCCATGAGACTCAGGTAGAACTGATGCTTTTTGGCTGTTCATCCTCATTTTGGGTGTCTTTTTCGGCTGCTACGCTTTGACAGTGTTGGGGCAGGAGGAAGACACAGGGTGTCTGCTGGTGTCATTCTTCTGTTACAAGAGCTCAGGCCTCCTGAGTTCATTACAGAAACTGCATTTCTCTGTGTTTATCAATGTGCCTGTGGTCCCTTCCACTGCTGGTTATTGACACAGGCCATTCACACAATCCCTTGTGTTTTTTCAGGTGCTTTCACATTGGGATGTTTCCATCCATGCTTCAGCCAATTTTATCATTTTGGTTACAGTCTACACTACAATCCCGTCAAGATCATTGCTTGGTGCTTAGCAGTTCTGGGTTCAACCTGGGATCTTGGGGCTGCAAATTGATCCGTTGAAACCCATCTGAGTAGCCTTCCTATTTGATAAAGGAGCATTTTCTTTCCTGCAAAGCTAAAAAGGCCACTCTGCACAAAAAAAGCGGCACATTTTAAAAAGCTAGATCCGGTCCAAGGGTTTGGTGAGTGCCCAGCAAATTAGAAAAAAAATATCTTCAGGTGGGGTTTGGTAGTCTGAGTTGAAGAAGATAGGAGCTGATTTGACCAGGTGGGGTTTTAAGACCTTTCTCAGGGCAATTCTAGGTTAAAAGGTATTTTGAACAACGCCCTTCCTTGCTTCTTTTTCAAAATGTCCCATTAAAATCTTCCGAACGCTTTCGCCAATGAGTTATTTCTAACTCCGGCGCACTCGGTGCGATCTGCTGCTGCCCTGTCCCGACGAAGGCAGAGCTCCATGTGCCCCGTGTAATGGGACGTCCTCACACGCAGCTTTTCCCACAGGTGTCCGACCAGTTTACACCACTCTCTGCTGGCAGGAGTGTCCCTGCAACGCCTGGCAGTGTCACCACCTGCCTGGCAGGCTGCCCCTCCGCCGGCCCGGAGCCTGGCACGGTGTGAGCTCAGATACCTGCCCGCAGCAGCTTATCTGACAGTCTGAGCGAGTGCTGGGAGTGGGGAGATGGCCCCAGATATTCCCACGTTTCTTGGGTTTTCTACGCCCACAACCGTGAGTTTGCAGGAGCCCAGGCAGGCAGCACAGGAGCAGCCTGGCTGTGATTTGTGATCCCCCAGCTCTGCTCAGCGCTGGCTCGTTGTGTCCCCCCGTTTTGGGGCGCTCACTCAGCACCCTGCAGAAAAAGGGAATGTCAGGTCCTGAGGTGCTGGAAATCCTCCAGTGCTTTGCCACATACGATGCTCATGGGGCATTGCCATTTGCATCCCACTCTCTCTCTCTCCCCCTCTGCCTTTGGACCCTGCTGTCACCCCCAGGATTGCTCCCATGTACATGATGAGATCAGAGAAAATGCTTGATTTTCTGTGTGTCCCAACAAGGAGGGGGAGACCTGCCAGGCTGCTGAGCTCACCAGCATGGCCATGATTAGGACAACAGACCTGAGACACCCCTGTAGTTCCAAGGGACCATCTGCCCCAAGTATGGATTGTCCCCAGGAGTGTGCTGGGATTGTGCCCAGTCCTGGATCTCTGCTCTCCGCCATGTAGTCCAGCCTTTCACCCCTCCTGTGCTGGGGTAACTGCATCCCAGCTGGCTGCTGATACAAGACACCAACATCCTTCTCCCACAGGCCACGGTGTGTAACTTTTCTCCTGCAGTTTTGAGATGGAGATGTCCAGTGTTTTAGGGAAAAGAAAAAGCACCTCTACATTTAGGCCAACGGGCCTAGAGCTGCCCAGAACCAGTGGCTGGGATCCCCATGGGACACATGCCTCTGGCACACTGCCCTTCAGCTCTAAAGTCCCCTCTGCCCCTACAGCACCCAGCGGGAACCACCCGGTCTGTGAGTGGCAGTAGAAGTCAAAGCACGTCCCTGGGACTCTTTCTGCCCCTGTGCTGCATGTGCTTGCATTTGGTGCATCCCCAATCTGGGGGCTCCAGGGTGCCATGACCTGGTGTTGCCCCCAGCTCTCTGAGGCTCAGAAGGATGGGGGGTCCAGACCTGCTTCTGTTCCCAGGTGGTCCACCTAACTCAGTGGAGCCGGTGGGGAAGTTCCCAGCGTGATAATCAGGACAAGGCAGGCAGCAGATCATGCCCATGGCCATGCTGACAGGGACAGAGGAGTGAGGAGTCTGCCACAGGTGTGAACCCCAGATAACCCCAAAAGGGTTCCATGGAGCTGGATAGCTTCTCCCAGGAGACAATGACCCAAATCCTGGCAGACTTGTGACATCTGCCATCCAAACAGTTCGTCTTACCAGCTCCTCAGCAATTGCCCAAAGCTGTGAGTAGCAGAAAGGTATCCCCCACCCACAGTCACGAGTGCCGCTGGCACCAGACTGCAATTACTGCTGCATCACCACCTCCTCGGTGCTCATGAGCCAACTGGCCTCACGTCACCCATCGAGCTGCCACACCTGGGAGATACCAGCGCAATATGACTGTGTCATCTAGTGACTCAGGGCCACTGGCTTCGGTATGAAGTTGTAGCTACTGACCTGGATCTAGGGGATAACATCTTGCAAGATGATGGCTCCTCACTTACTGCAGCATTGAGAAGCTCCAGCTCTTCGTGGGCTGCTGGCTGGTGGCCGTGTGGGTCAGTGTCTCAGTGCTGAGCAACTCACCACGTGGGACTGAGTCACAAGGACAGCAAGGAAAACTGCACAGGGAGCTTGGGGTTTTCTGCATCACCAGGGAGAGGACAACCTCTCCCTCTTGCTGGCCAGCTGCCACGGCTGACACCTCTGACCTGCAGGCACATGGCTTGGAGCCTGGGATAGAAGATGCCAGTGGCCTCAGGAATCCTGCTTGCACCTCTGTGCTTATGGCTGGCCTTGCTGATGCTGCGGGTGCTGGGGTAGAGCAGCTCCGACATCAGTGGAGTCCACCTCACCCACTCATGGCTGCGTCCTTGTGGCTGTAACACGGGCATCCCAAGGTGCAGGGCGTCCAGTCCCTCCTCTGCAGGATAAAAAACTTGGCAGGGAGGTTTTTCCCTCCCTGCATCATCCATCATCCTCCAAGCACTCCAAGTAGTACCACAGCTCTGGAAAACAGGACTTCTAAGGCAAAGGCTTAGAAGATTCCCTTTTCGTACTGTCCTCTCCTGAGCCTGGTCTGTAGACACCTTCAGACCATGCAGTACTGATCGTGTGCTCCCCTGGGTCCTCAGAGCCCACCCAATCGTCAGGCCAGGCCTGGCCACACAGCATCAGCACCATCCCAGCGCCACGGTGCCCAGTGCTCTGCGGTGGACACAGGTACCCATCCTGCATGGCAGAGCTCAGACAGGTGCCTGTGTCCTCCCACAAGCTCCCACTTCCAAGGACTACAGCACAATCTTGTCCCCGCTTCCTTGGCCACAGCAGGAGGATGTGACCAGCTCCACGGGACACCCCTGGTCCTTGGGATCTTGTGTATGAGGCTGCAGCACAGGGCCCCCTGGCTCCAGAGCGTGGGTCTGTCAGGAAGGGGTGTCTGTCCGGCAGGGCATGGGCACAGCCCCCTGAGATGTCTGGACAGGCTGTGGGCAGTGAGAGCTGCCCTGGGGACACAGGACATCTCTGGGGTGGAGCACAGGTTTCCGGGGGGCAATCTGCTGCGATGTTGGCCTGGGTGGGGGAAGCCAGGAGAGCCCCCAGCCCTGCTGGAGGGCAGTTGAGGGGGGCTTGGGCACAGGGTCCCCAGCCCCAGCCCTCATTTGCATGTGCGCAGAACAGGGAATTTCCCCTTTTTTTCCATCAGCAAGCAGCTGAACCTTCTGCACAGTGACCTTCGTCCCCACCCAGGGTGGGGCACCCACAGCAGCCATCAAATGTCACTGCGGAGCCCCAGTCCCCAGCGGTCGGCTGGGGACCGGTCCCTCTGTGCGGGGGGACAGCAGCGCTGTGGGCAGCCAGGGCGGGCAAAGGCCAGGGGTCTGTCCCACTCCCAGCACCCACACACTGCTGGCTCAGTGCACAGCAAGCAGGGAAACCATCCCTGCCAGCCCCCAGCACGTCCCCAGGGAGCGCAGGGCTGTCCCTGGGTATCAGTGGGGTGGGTGCTCGGCCAGACCCCACTGCCCGCCCTGTGCCAGCCGCAGGCATTGACACCTCATCCCGCAGGAAGGGTCGAGCAGTGGCACTGCTGTTTTCTTGTGGCAGATGTTGGCATGAATGGACATTTCTAGGGGTGCTCAGCACCTCGTAGCATCAGACCCTGGCCATTGTGACTGAGTGCTGCCCATGGTTGCAGAAAGGGCAGTATTTGGTCAGGATGGTGAGGACCAGCTGTCTGGTTTGAAGGCAAGCTAGTGGGGGGGACCTGGGAGATGCCACTCAGGAGACCAAGTCTGGGTATGGGGTGGGGTGGAGATCTCTGCATGGCACCCCTGCCATCCCCCCGGGGAGCTCACAGCCCTGCCAGGCTGCTTGGAGAAGCCCCGCTGTGGGCAAGGCTGACTGCACACCAGGTCCCACCGGGTGCACCGCAGCCTCTCACAAAGCTCCCGGCCCATCTGTGGCCAGTGCTGGGCACAGAGCAGCTCCCACGGGGGCTGTGACACCGGACTGCGCTGCTGCCAGCCCTGCATCCCAGCAGCCTATGGGGGGGTCCATCACCCTCGCACGGGGGGCCCGTCACCCCCAGCAGCACATCTGAGCACAGACTGCCCACGTGCCAGCTCCCTCCTCGCAGCTTTCGCAGGAGAGATAAGCCATGATATTCCTGGTAAGCGCGAATCACCTTGACTTTTGCTCCGAGACCTTGAATGGTTGGGGCAGAGCATGGATGGAGGCCAGAGCTTGTGCCTCCCTCCGGACTGCTTGGCATCTGTCTTTCTGCAGGCGGGTTATTTTCCACAGGTGCTTCCCCAGCACCCGTGGTTTTTTGGCAGGCAGGTGGGTTGCAGTCACGGGTCACCCAATCTGCCTCTCCCTCTACCGACACAAATGGGGATGGCAGCCCTGACACAAGCCATCCAGCACCGGCTCTCTGCCCTCAAAGCTCCCCAAGGCCTTTCTGCACATCTGGAGCTCCAGCTGTGCTCTACAGCAAACTGCGTTGTAACCTCCACGACTGCGGGAGCTGGGATTCCCTAAAAGGAGCCGGGAATGTCAAGCACCCTGAAAGTGATACTAGGAAACAAGAAGTGTCAAGTCCATAACCTTGGTGGTTTTCACCACAGTGCCAGCTGATGACCACAGGACTTGGAGGGGATGCTGCAATAGTCCCTGTGCGATTGTGAACCCAAACCCAAGCTCTGTACAGGTCTGAAGCCCCCAGCCCCAGTGTGTGACAGCCGGAGCGGGGGGACACGGCAGCGGGGGGCATGAGGTTTACCCCAAAGCAGCTCAAAACAGAGGAGGTATTATGACAGCCAGAATTGAATTGAGGCAAATGGAGAAACCAAATACATTGTGCCCCCCAAAAAAGGTGGCAGACTTGAAGATGCTTCATTTTCTACATTAGATTTTCGAGTGTTTTTGCTCTGAGTTGCATTTTTGAGTTCCTGTGTGTTTACAGGGAACTTGGGGGTGAATTACCACGTACACTCCAACAGAGGGGCCAAGCTCAGGGCCTCTCCAAATGACCATCACTTGTTTTATTCCACGGGAAAATACTGCCTTTGTCCTAAGATGAACTCGCCTCGGGCTCTCAGTTCCTCCCCTCAACGCAATGTGACTGCCCCGTTGCAAACAGAAATGCAGCCCCTGCTCACATGAGCAGATAACACTTCCCTGCACAGACGAGGCTGCGCCCGGTGCCGCAGCACCAGCCCACAGGAGCCCGGACGTCCCCATCGTGTCCCCTGCCAGGAACCCCTGGAACTCGCCTCCTGCTGCGGCTCAAGGAAAACCCCACCGTCATTTTGGTTTCCCCGCTGCAAAACGGGGTTGAGCGTTCGCGTCGTGCTTTGAACCAGCGGCTACTGGGAAACCTGCCCATGGGGAGCAGAGCCAGCGTCCTGCCGGGGGCCGGGAAGGCCACGGGCTGCGTGTTTGCTCCAGCAGTGCTGGTGGCAGCGAGCTCGGCACAGCGTGGCCATGGTGGGGAGAGGCTGTTCACCAGGAGACAGGAGCAGGGAAGGGGGAACCACGGACTCCAAAGCCTTTTATAGCTCCTGCATGCGGCTGGCTGGCACCCTGGTGAGCTGGGACCAGCTGGTCAAACGCCACAGGCTGCTTCACCCCCAAAACCCCCTCAATTTCTGGCCTGAACCATCACATACCACCCCTGCAGGAAACAGCAGCTCACAGGATCAGTGCCATCGAGACACTGATGGGATCTCCGAGCATCGCTCCAAGCACCAATTGAGGCAGGCTCAGCCTAGCACAACGGGAGTTAATTTTGAGATGCAGAAGGGCGCCAATGCTGGGCTGGTCCCAGATACCATGAGGAAGACAGGATGGAGGGAGAAAGAAGGTGGCCAGTGGGGAGTTTGATCATCCTGTCTCAAGGCATGAAAATCACACGGGAGCATCTTCATTTGGGACGAGGGGTCACAGCAGCGGGGGGAGCTCCTGGCCGTGCCCGCTGCCCACAGCCCTGCTTTCAGAGCAGCGCTGCCTGAGCTCTGGCTTTGCCTGCACCAGCTCTGTGTTTACCACGTCCCCTCCCTGCCCTCTCCCCCCTTTCCAAGAAGCCACACGGATCACTCTCAGCACAGCGCAAACAGGCGTGTACCAGCCCTGTTATTGCTCTGCTCCAGCACAGCCCGGACTGTTTGGTGGAAACAAAAGGGACCCGTTTTCCTCCTCTCATTGGATGTTTGGGCTGCGTCTGCCCTGAGTCTCTCTGGCAACAAGGGACGTGTGAGGTGCTGTGAGGGGCACCCGCGGTGGCAGGAGGTGGCGGGGGTCTGGAGCAGGTCGCCCCTCCATGTCTGCAAGGCAGCCAGGGAAGATCCACTTCTGCTCTGTGCTGTCAGAGTCAGCCTGTGATAGCCCTGAGCAGCCCATCGAAGCTCACCCTAAGGCGGGCTGAAACCTCAGGGGGTTTCTGACAGTTACACGGATTTAAGAGAAAGAGTGTTTCCATCAACAGAGAAAAATCAGGGCTCGCGGGCACAGCTATCGTAAGGCTGCCCAGACTTTCAAACTTCCTCCATCTCAGCCGTGATCCTGTGCTTGGATTAGAACAAATGTAATGTGGCAGTTATTCTCCTCCCCAGAAATCACAAGGCTAGTGAACAATATCATGTAGACCGGGACTGGACATAGCTCACCCCACTGGGCTCCTATGCTGGAGGACACTGGGGCTTCCTGCAGAGGCAAGAAGGGAGCTGGAGAAATTCATCGACTGATGGGGGTCCCAGCTGGCACAGACACTGCCCGCTCATATACCTGGTGTCTTGGTGCTGGTGCCACTGCTACCCCCTCCAGCCAGCAAGAGACGTTCCAGCAATGGGATCAGACACAGCATCTCCCTTATATCCCCCTGTGTCCCTCCTGAACCATCCCCAGCATCTGGAGAGCCATGGTGCGTACATGGACAGTGGATGGGAGGTGAAACAGTTGCTGGGTGGCTTCATCACTGCTCATGGCTGCAACAAAGCTGTCTTGGTCCAAAGAAACAGCTTAAAAAAGCCCCCTAAAGGGGGAAGACATTTTGTGTGGTGCAAAGCAGGCTCAGGAACACTTCTGACTTTTGCCCCCTTTCTATCAAATGGTTTTGAACTTGTTACTGAGGTGGCTGTTTCTGTGGGCCCTGGGGCAGGGAGATGCAGGTCTTATGTGGCATTTGATTTTTATGCAGAACCATCCAAAGCAGAGGGTTGGGCGGAAGAGGGGATTTAGGGAGAAACCTGCCCCGGGTCATAGTGGAAAGCTCTGACTCTAATGAGGTGCCTCCAAGGAGACGTCCGCGAAACCCAGACACACACTCATCTCCTGAGAAACAGTCTCAACACGTCTGTGAATCTGGGCTGGAGGAGATAAATATGCAGTTCCCAAATAGTTTCCGGGGCTGGTCCTGGCCCCCAGTCTGAGGACCACATCTGGCTGAGAGCTCCTGGACAGAGGGAGAGGGAAGGAAGATGAGCAGCTCGGAGAGGCCGCTTGGGCAGCCATTCCCTGGACAACGGAGCCTGCCCGAGGTCACTCCCGTGCCACCAAAGAGTCACCTTGCCCCAGTGAACTCTGCCGTTGTCTTCAGGCAGCCCCATGACACACCCAGCCGTTGTGCAATGGCCGTGAAATGAAACTAAAAATATCTCCCTCTCCTTATAGGAAAACACCTGGCTGGCCCCGGAGGGTGCCCGTGCCAGCACCGCGTCCCTGCGGGCAGCCAGCAGCGTGCCGTGGGCTCCCTCCTCCGAGCTGATGTGGGCACTGAGGATCAAAGAATCATAGAATCATATGAAAGACCTTGTCCTCCTCCAAGCTCCTGCCCCAAGCCCTGCCTTGCCTCTCTTCATCCTTGCTCAGCTCCATCGCCAGGCAGTGTGGCTTTCCTCTGAGTCTCATCCAGGCGCGATGGCATCGCTCCTTGAGCCTCATGTGGGGACTGATGCCACCATCTCTCCTACCTGGCCTTTGCAGAGGGAGCTGGGATCAGCACTGGGAGGCCACTGGGCAACAAATTAGTACTATCTGTCCTTCGGTTAACCAGACAATTAAAATGCTGGCAGCACTTGGCCAGCCAGGTTGTCCGTGCCCTGGCTCTGCTGGTATCCCCACATCTGAGCACAGCACGATGCCCCCGTGCAAACCATGTCTAGCTGCTGTCTTTTACATCTCAGCTCTTTTGGAGGTTTGTAATCCGCTAGGGAGAACACTTGGCCACATCTCAAATCCTGGGGTCAGTTTTAGGCCCTTCATGCCAAGAAAGGCCTTGAGGTGCTGGAGCGAGTTCAGAGAAGGGAACGGAGCTGGGGAAGGGGCTGGAGCACAAGTGTGATGGGAGCGGCTGAGGGAGCTGGGGGTCCAGCTGGAGAACAGGAGCTGAGGGGAGACCTTCTGATCTCTGAACTGCCTGAAAGGAGCTTGGAGCCAGGGGGGTCGGGCTCTGCTCCCCAGGAACAAGCGCCAGGAGCAGAGGAAACGGCCTCAAGTTGCACCAGGGGAGGTTGAGGTTGGATCTGAGAACAATTTCTTCCCCAAAGGGCTGTGGGGCATTGGAACAGGCTGCCCAGGGCAGTGCTGGAGTCACCATCCCTGGAGGGGTTTAAAAGGTGTTTAGATGAGGTCACAGGATGGGGGAATGACTGGTGTTCTCTGGCTGCAGTGGGGTGAGATGTCCCAGCCCCAGCCATGGCCCCACGCAGGAGAGGGACAGACTCCTGAGCCCCCCAGGTCTGGGGTAGCCCCGTTAGCTCAGCAGCACATCCCTAGTGCCAAGCCATGCGCATCCTCTGTCTGGCACATTCAGGGTGGATGCTGGGGAGATGTTGGGGGAACGTTGGGGTGACGCTGCAGGGACGCTGGAGGGCTGTTGGGGGATGCCGAGCTGCCTGACCAGGGAGCTGGAGCATCTCCTCAAAGCTTGGCAGCCTCCCCGGGAGCAGGGGGGTGACCAGCAGAGGGCCCGGCTCTGCCGATCGCTGTCGCAGCTTTTATTCTGCCCAGAGCTCTCGGTGAGCCCAGAGCAGCAGCTGCAGCCGGACAGACCAGCTGCTCCTCCGGACCGTTCCCTTGCTGCCTGCAGCCCCGGGGTCCCTGCGCTCGGGGCTGCTCTGTCTCCCACCACACGCTTTCTCCGGAGGGTGCGGAGGGGACCATGCCTTCTCCGCTGCCACTTGTCCTCCTGCTGCTGATGCCGCTGGCGCCGGGGACTGCGGAGATGCAGGGCAGAGCTCTGGAAAGCAGCACCCACCGTGGCCAGGGTGCAGATGGAGGTAGGACTCTGCCGACCATTTCCCAGGACAGTCCAGAGCTCCAGGTGATGAAGGAGAGACTGCGCCGGGGGACAGAGGAGGACTCCAAGTCGGTGCAGCAGTACGTGCCGGGGGTGCGGGTGGAGTTCCCGCGGCCCCTCAACTCCGCCAGCCTGCACCCAACCAAGGCCCTGCTGCCATCCAGCACGGACCCATCTGAGCAGCAACAAGGGGTCCCTACGGATGGGGAGGGGGCAAACCCCCGAGCCAACCTCACCACCGTGTCCGACAAGCGGTTGCAAATCCAGAACCCCCTGTACCCGGTGACGGAGAACTCCTACAGCGCCTATGCCGTGATGTTCCTGTCCCTCATTGTCTTCGCAGTGGGCATCATTGGAAACCTCTCTGTGATGTGCATCGTGTGGCACAACTACTACATGAAAAGTGCCTGGAACTCCATCCTGGCCAGCCTGGCTTTCTGGGACTTCCTCATCCTCTTCTTCTGCCTGCCTGTGGTCATCTTCAATGAGATCACCAAGAAGAGGCTGCTGGGGGATGTGTCCTGTCGCATTGTGCCCTTCATGGAGGTAAGAGGCTGCACAGGGCACTGAAGGGCTCAAGGACTCAGCTCCTCTCTGCCCTCTTACTTTGGGGGCAGCATGGACTGCTGCCATGACCCAGAGACCCCCATTGCGGGGCACAGCAAGTAGCCAGGGGATGGTCCCGATATTGACCTTCCCTTTGCCTCTGCCCTGGGCCGTTCCTCAGGCTCTGCAGCCAGCACTGGTGCTGCCAGGCCTGGGAAGAGCCTGTGAAACCCTCCTTTGTCCAGCCAGCACAGCGACTTCTGTCCATGGGGTCCCTCTGTCTGTCCCTGTCCCAGCCCAACGCCTCCCAGCCCGTGGGCTCGGCCCCACAGTGTGCTGGCCCAGCACTGGCCATGGTGGGCTGCTGAGGACAGTCCCAGGGCAGGGGGCTGCAGGTGGGGCAGCGCTGAGCAGCACTGGGGTGGGAAAACGCCAGGATCATGTTTGGGAACCTGAGATCTTGGCTTGTCCTCAAGCCTCATGTATGATGGGTTGGCCATGTTCGGGGTGAGCTGGGGACCCACTGAGAAGGCTACAGGGTCTGTGGTGACAGGGGAAGGCAGAATGAGCAAGAACACACCAGCTGGCATGGTTTTGCATGGTCCTGCTCTTGCATTGAAAACAAACCCGCACTGTGGGGCATCTCCCATCCCAGGGATGGCTGGGATCAGGTGCACAACAGACAGACCCAGCCTGCCTGTGCCTGTTGTCTGGGCCTCCAAAGCTCAGCTTATCACAGAAGGGTGCAAACACAAGGTTGGGAGGGATCAGAGCCACTGTTAGGCCCCTGAAGACACTTTCAAGCTTGGTCAGGCCAGACTGGCTTCAAAACCTGCCTGGCCCACCAAGCGCCCACTCTCATGGTCAGTTCCCCCAGCATTTGAACACCAGCCCTCCCAGAGCTGTCATCGTGCTGAGTTGGGACCTGTCCGTCTGTCCTTGCCAGACCTCTCTGTGCCCATCACCAAGCCTGCTCAGCAAAGTAACAGCTGGAGGGGACAGCTGGTGCCTTGGTGCTCAGATGGGGAAAACTTACAGCCACAGGGAGCTCAGTTGTTACAGGCAAAGAAATGGCCCCAGGACATAGACATGTCCCATCACAATCCCTTCTCCAACATTCCCCTCTTTGGTCAGGCTTCTGCAGGGACTTGTAGGGCTCTTGGGTGCAGGATCTGGCTGCATCCCCCTCCTGGGTGGTGGGATTGTCCTCTTCTGCTTCACCTGGCAGCAGCTGCAGGTTGGGGTGACTCCGGCTCAGGCTGGGGGGGCAGACATGGGCCTGTTGGGCTGGGACAGCGTTGTGGGGGCTGTGAGGTGAGCAGGTCTGAGGCCACCGCTGTCACCCGTGGTCCCGCTCTGTCGTGCTGCTCAGTCCCCCACGACCACTGTGGCAGTCACCTCCCAGGTGACAGTGCCTTTGTGCAGGGTCTGCAGAGACACAGGAGTCCCTGGATGTTGACGGATGGCTTGGCGCACGACACTGGCAGCACAGGACCCCAGTGATGCCACTGGGTCCTTTGGGCACAGGCCTGGGGTGACAGACCCTCGCCCTGGGTATCCTGCCAGGCACAGCGCTAAGCCAGCACTTTACAGCCCATCATGACAAGGTGATGTTTGCCAGAAGTGACGGGCAGCCCCTGCCTCTCCGCACGGCCTCCCTGCTCAGCAGGCAGGAGCTGCTCGTTCCTGGAGGTCTCCCACCCCAGCCTTTTACTAAATGAACTGTTTACTCCATCCCTGTGCTCCACCCCAGACCCCCAGCATCTCAGCCAGGTGGAAGGACCAAGAGAGGGGCAGGAATATGAACCCACATTTACCCAGGCAGGGAGGCTCGGTGCTCCAGCTGAAGACGAGAAGGAAAGGGTGATGTTCTCAAACCAGACCCTTTCCTGAGGAGGGTCTGCCATGGCCTGTTTGTGAGCTGCCCATGGGCTTCCTGGCCATGTCCATGTGGTGGATCCCTGCGGGTGGCACCAGGGTGTCCCGGGACAGCTTGGTCCCTGAAGGAGGCAGGAAGGACGGTGGGATGTTGGGGCTGCTGAAGGACAGGCGTAGTCCTGGGTTTGTCCACCCGGGAGGCTACGCCTGCTCTGCCACCCCAGCTGCCAATCCTGCCCTGCCCTCCTGCCTCTGGGCCCCAGAGAAAGGGCAGAAAGGGCTTTCAGGGCTTCTCTGTTCACCTGGGACCCTTCAGCTTGGGTGGGAAGGAAAGTCCAGGCCAGAGCTAAATCCCCAGCAAAGAAAAAGCCACAAGAGGTGAATCAGCCTGCACCCCAGCAGTTAGCGTCCGCCCTTTCTGTAGGGGACCATGCAAGCATTCCAGGATGCTGCATGAACTCTGTAAGGAGCAAATCTTCTGTCCTCCCCTTTTTGGCTACTTGGATGGTCAGGGGAGGAGCACAAAGCCGGGTTTTTGGAGCAGAGCTGGCTACATGGGCTCCTGGTGACAGGCAGTGTGCAGGGCTGTGCCTGGGGGACCAGCTGCATCCCTGCTGGGGCGCCGGGGAAGGATGCTCTGCCCTGTCTGAATTACGCACCAGGACCAAGGGGATCAGGAGAGTCAGAAGAGCCTGTGGGAGGGTGTAGGGCAGAGGCAGAGGCAGCAGCATAGGCTACAGGTGCCAACCACGGAGCTGGGCAAGTGCACTGGATGCTGGCTGTGGGGCAGAGCAACGGCGCTGGGTGCTTGGGGTGGCTCTGCGCACTGGGCAGAGGAGCTGGGACGTGAGCAGAGTTGTTGGGCGGTGGGGCTGGGTGCAGGATGGTGGTGCTGGGCTAGTGCCCTGTGCTGTGTCTGGGAGGATGCTGCTGTGCACAACTGAGCTGTGATGCTCGGTGCTCCTGTGCCCTGCACCACTGAAGGGGCCAACTCAGGACCGCTGGAAAGGGCAGGGGAGATGCAGGGGGGGCTGTTCCAGACCTGTTTAGAGCTGCTGCCCAGGCATCATGCAGAACCCTGGGAGGTTTCCTGAGCGCTAGGAAGTTCCTTCAGTACAGGGTGACATTTGATGGCTTTGCAAGGCTAGGAACGGCCACAGGGCTAGGGGCCATCAGCACATGACTCTGCCATTTTCCTGGCCGAGGGCTGTGGGATTTGGCTCCAAGTAAAGCTGCAGCTCTGGGGCTGGGACCGTGAATGCTGATTGAGACCCTCAGTGCCCTGCCAGCGCTCCCAGCGCCACCATGCTTCCTCTGCCCCCTTTGGCCTCTTCCCTTTGGCAAAGGGGATGTTTTTCCTGCTGTTCTCAATGCAGCGGAAATTGCCCCAAGCTGGTTTGTGACAACGGCCCCTTCAACTCATTTGGTCTGTCCGGGAAGCCAGGGCAGCTCTGCAGAGCAGGGCAGGGACAAGTCAGCCTGGGGCAGCTGGGGGGACCTTGAGGACCCTGGGAAGGTGCTGGCAGGTGTGGTGGTCTCTGCTTTCCCTCTCCAAGAGCCACCCAGAATAGAGGAAGAGCCTGAGGGACAGCGCTGCTGTTCCCACTCTGGCTGGACAGACAGACAGACACCCAGCAAAGCCTCTGCTTTCTGCAGAAAAGGGAACCGGGCAGGCACAAGTGGGTCAAGGGACAGTTTTATCCACCGCCCTTTCAGGAGTCACAGAAAAGCGTCTCCAACCCTGGGAACGCAACCATAGCTTGTGATTCCCTCTAAAACCTTGGAGGAAGGGTCTTGAGCTGTGGTCTCGGGTGGCCGGAGTTTTTTCCACCATGATGTCCCTGCAGCAAGGCCCACTGGTTCTGCCTCCCCTCTCGCCAGGTGTCGTCGCTGGGAGTCACCACCTTCAGCCTCTGCGCTCTGGGCATCGACAGGTTCCACGCGGCCACCAGCCCCCAGGCCAGCGCCCGGCCCATTGAGCAGTGCCAGTCCATCATCGCCAAGCTGGCCGTCATCTGGGTGGGCTCCATGACGCTGTCCGTGCCAGAGATCCTGCTCTGGCAGCTGGCGCAGGACACGTCGCCCGTGTCCGGCGTGGTGACCGAGTATTGCACCATGAAGCCCTCGTCCAACCTGCCCGAGTCTGTCTACTCGCTGGTGCTCACCTACCAAAACGCTCGGATGTGGTGGTACTTCGGTTGCTACTTCTGCTTGCCCATCCTCTTCACCGTGAGCTGCCAGCTGGTGACCCGGAGGATCAGCGGCACTGAGAAGAAGACCGAGTGCCGAGGGACCAAGCACAGCCAGTGCGAGAGTCACTTGAACTGCACCATCATCGGGCTGACCATCATCTACGGGCTCTGCACCACCCCCGAGAACGTCTGCAACATCGTGGTGGCCTACATGTCTCCTGAGATGTCCAAGCAGACCTTGGACCTGCTCAACCTCATCAACCAGTTCTTCCTGTTCTTCAAGTGCTCAGTGACACCCGTCCTGCTCCTGTGCCTCTGCAGACCCCTGGGCCAGGCCTTCATGGACTGCTGCTGCTGCTGCTGCGAGGGCTGCAGCCCCGACACGGCCTCCAGCGAGGGCAGCGCCGACAGCAAGCTCAAAACGGAGATGTCCTCCTCCATCTTCTTCGACAAGCCCCGGGAGTCCCCTCCACCCCTCCTGGCCCTCGGCACGCCTTGCTAAGCACCACCGGGGAGCTGTAGAGATTGATCCACCACCTCCTCCCAAGACCAAACGTTGTTTTGCCGTTAGTGCCTGGATCTACTAGACGTGGAGCAAACAGGAGAGACAGCTCAGGGGGCTGCGCCATGGGCTTCAAACCCCGCGTAGGGCAAGTGGGGCTTGAAACCCCAGTCCCTGTGGCTACGTTGGTGGCCTCTCGCCTCTGCCCAAAGGCCGGCAAGGACATCAGCACCCCCGTCCAGGCTTCCTGGCCAGGTTCAGAGGGGTCGCTGCTCTGCAGATGGAGTCGTGCCAGAAAGATCCCACCAGAAACTACAGAGGGTGCCCGTGGTGGCTTGCAGAGGACATAGCAAACACAAACTGCCCTCGTCCTGTCCCTGTTCCCTCCTGCCGGTCCCCTCCACCGTGGGAGAAGGTCCCAGTGACTCTATCCCATCGGATCCAAGCAGTGCCCTGTAAGAGCTCAATAAACCAGTAACCTAGAGCATGTTGTGCACGCAGCTGTCCGGCACCGCCGAGCAGCCCCAGGGAGCCCGTGCTTGGGGCTTGAGTAGCTTTTTCCTACAACCTGGGGGCTCTGGGGTGGGCTGGGAGGGGGCACGAGGTCAGGAAAGCGGCTGTGCCAGGTCAGACGGCACCTAAGGGTGATGTGGAAAGGCCCCGAGCCCCTCTGCCTCCCCCTTGGGGTGATGCTGAGTGAGCCCCTGCCAAGCGATCCCCTGGGAGAGTCACCTCCAAAGCACCGGGCTTGGGGTGGTTTTTGGGACTCAAACCGGTGCCAGCACTGGGCTGAGGTGCGGCTGGTTCCTCACCTGCACCGTGCAGGACCAACCTGCTGCTGCTGTGCAGTGCCGGGGGGGCAGGTGGGACCAGCATCCCTCGGGGAGCCGATGGGATGAGCGCATCTCATCCAAACAGCTCCGCGCAGGGCTCCTGGCCTTCATCCACCGAGGGTCAAAACTGCCTCAGGATGATGGTTTTCAGGGCATCGGGTTTTCCAAGCCTCATATCCACGCCCTGCCCAAGGCTCCTGCAGCCACAGGGAGCTTTGGGGAGCAGCCCATGGGGCTGAGGGCAGGCTGGCCACGCTGGCCCTGTCCGCCGGAGCTGTTAAAGCTCCTTGTCCAGCCGCTGGCGCTTGCCCCAGCCCCGAAATGCCGAGGCGAGGGAGACGGTTGCTATGGCCGGGTGAATGCGAGGGGTTCACTGCGGGCTTTGTGCGGCATCGACACCCACCGGGCTTTGCTTTCGCAGCCCCGTTTCCAGGGAAACAAAAGCCCCAGTTTTCTTCTGAGAGCACAAAACTCATTTTTTTCCTCTCCTCCCCGCCTCCCCCCGCCAGTGCTGGGCCCCACAGACTGGGAGCAGCTGGGGAGAAGCGGGGGTCTCATCCTGGTGCGGGGATGGAAGTGTGGAGCAGAGCCCGGGCTGCCCACTGCTGTCACCCCCTTGCATCCCCACAGGGTGAGCGGGGTCCCTGGGGGGGTCGGTGGCGGCAGGAGGAAGGGAGCGGGGGCAGCTCTCATGCTCTTGGTCTGTGCCGCTCCATCCTGAGCCCGGGCCAAGGACGAACAAAGCCGGGCTTGTTCCTGCAGCCCCGCGGGGCTGGATGCGTGGGGCGAAGAGCAGAGAGGGGGCAGGGAGGGCGCAGGCAGCACCGTCACCCTGCACCGCGACACGGGCACCACGGCGGGCACAGCACCCCGGGCCGGGTTGGGCACCATACGGCACAACACAGAACCTCGGGGAGGGTGAAGGGGACCAGCCCCCAGAGGACACAGGTTGGGTGCCCCCACCAGCCCCCAGAAGTGAGGAGGGAGAGAGGGCAGCAGCCCTGCAGCATCCCTGCTCCAAACCCAGGTCCTGCGGCAGCCCTGGGACACAACGTGGGGGCTGAGGATGGTCCAGCAGCAGCGATGGCCGCAGCCAGAGGTCTCCGAGCGCATCTTCGCTAAGAAAAGTTGGTATTCAGAGCTATCAGAGTTGGTTCCTGGGTGAGCACAATCACATGGGTGCTGCTGGGGGGGCAGGGACCCCCCACCCTGTGCTCCAAGGGGCGGGCGCAGCCTATGGGTGGCAGCGATGGCGAGGAAGCAACGCGACTAGAACCAAACCCGCAACGCAAAATTGTTAATTTATTATTATTAGGAGGCAAAAAAATTGTACAGTTACAAGAGTCATTTCCCAACAGAGGTCAAATCTGAGCCAAAATATCTCTTAAAAAAAAAAAAAAAGAAAAAGGAAACCTCTCTTTGTGCAATTCTGCAAAAACGAGAACAGAAGAGAAACTCGCCGCCTCACCGCCCCGGAGCCGAGCAGGGGAAGGGGCAGCGACAGGGGTCCCGCAGCCCCCGCGCTGGGGACGAGCAGCTGCCGCCCCACTGTGCCACCAACCTGACCCCAGCGCATCCCCCCAGCCCCGCTGAGTCCCCCCCAAACTGGCCCCAAACAACCCGGCCAGGCCCCCAGGTTGTGCCCGCAGAGACCAAACAACTCATCACATGGCACAGACGGGCAAAGCCCTCCTGACCTCCCCTAACATTTCCTCTCGCCCTCTCCCCGCTGATGACAAGGACCCAGTCGTGCCGCCCCGAGCCCCACGTCCCCCCCACCAGGGCACAGAGACGGGTGCTGGCGCGGGGAGCAGCACAGGGCGAGCAGGACAGAATGTGGAGCTCCCCCCGGCTCTGTGGGGCAGCTCTGCAGCTGCGCAGGGGCTCTCATGGCCCCACACGTGTCTCCAGGTGTCCCCCGTGTCCCTGTGCGATGTCCTCGGCCCGGGCAGAGCCCGCAGCCCCAGCCGGGTGCAGTGAAGCCTTTCAGCGCCCGGGAGCCCGCGCGGCCACTCCAAGGGGCTGCATGGGGCCCAGGCGCCTCCAGGGGCAGCGGGGGCAGGAGCCCACCCCCCCGCTCCCCATGGGAGCTGCTGGCCCCACTGCGCTGGCACCAGCCCCTTGGGTCGCTGCCCCAGCCCAGCAGAGCAGGACGGGGCAGTGGGGCAGGATTAGGCCCACACGCGGGGGCCAGGGGGATGTGGGGTGGGGGGACATGCGGCCCAGGGCAATGAGGGGGGGCTGGGGCAGCAGGAATGGAGCGGGGAGGCCGATTGCAGTGGGTCACGAGTAACCCTTGTCCCCATGGAGGGGTGAGGAGCCTGGGGGGGCGGCATCGCCTGCCCCACACCCCCTGCCCATGGGGCTGAAGCCCAGGGAAGGGCAAGGGAGGGGGATGAGCGGTGCTCCCGATACCCCGGGATGGTCCCTGCCCAGGGGTACAGGCAGGACCCCCAGGGGAGGGACGAGGGAGCCTCGGGGACCAGCCCGCAGCCTGGCACGGCCCCATCGCCAAGGGGCTGCCTTCTGCCCTCATCTTCCTCCCAGCGCTGACCCTCAGCCAGCCTCAGGGAGCCCACGGCCTTCCTACCCGCTCACGGGGCCCAGTTTAGTAACAGCGCTATCGCTTAAATTAAAAAATTAAAATATATATACATATATATATATACTGTATACACAGACAACAACAGAACAGTGCCAAAATGGGAGGAAGAGACAGAGAGAGGACAGGAGAGAGAGGCAAGAGTCGGACATTTTCTTTACAATAAAAACAAGGGCTCCACCTCAATGCGAGTGGAGTCTGGGGTCCCCTAAAAATACCCATCTAGAGAGAGAGCTGGAGAGACAGAGCAGGAGAGAGAAGGGGCATGGGCTTGTACAATGGCATCTTCCCCATCCGAGCCGCCGTCTGCGGGATCTCAGCTTCTCCTGGACTTCGAGTGCTGGATAAGCCACTGTAGGGTGATGTCTGTGAAGGCAAGGGGACACTCACAGCCTCTCCCTTCAGCCGTTACCCCCTCCTGTACTTGGGGAGCAGCCTGGGCACCCTGAGCCCCACGCCGGAGCCACCCGTACTCACCGATGTTGTCCTTTTCTTTGCAGGAGATTGAGTAGCAACAGATCTCTCGGTCCTGGATGGCGGAGAGGTTCCTGCGGGAGAGTGAGCGAGCTTTGGCTGCAGAAGCCGGGGGCTGCAAATCGGCAGCAATGGGAGATTGCCCCCGGGCAGCCTTCTGAAGGGTCCCCTTGGGCCACAGCTCCACAACAGGGGATGATTTGTAGGGGCAACGTCTCCCCGGGGGGAGCAGCAGTGGGGGCAGCATGGGAGCTGTGTAGGTGCCTGTGGGACAGGGGAGGTCGCCAGAGGGTGGCCGGGGGGGAGTAGAGATGCTGTGAGTCCGGTGTCCCCATCCCCTGGCTGCTCCGGGGGGGCAGGAGGCAGCAATGGCTGCGAGGAGGCCAAAGATGGCTAGATAAGGAAGAGGGACACGGACGGTGTCACGCACCAGAGCACAGAATCACAGGATGCCAGGGGTTGGAAGGGACCTTGAATGCTCATCCAGTCCAA
>VWYH01004025.1:551222-738774 GCA_013399365.1 Pampusana beccarii | reverse complement strand
GCTGCGCTGGACTCTCTGCGGCAGTTCCCTGTCCTTCTGGAACTGAGAGGCCCAGCAGATCCAAGCTCCGGGCACCCAGGGCTGCCCACGGGCACAGTGCCCAGCTCCAGGGCCGAGCGCCGTGCCGGGCCCCGACGCCACCGTGTGGCACGTGGGACCAGCCCTGGCGCTGGTGGCCACGGCTCCCAGCCCCTCCCCATCCCCACGTGTGCAGAGATGTCACCTCCGCCAGCCGCTGTCTTGGTGTGTCCCCAGCCCCCTGTCTCTGCCAGCCCACCCCAGGCACCGCGATGTCACCCCGGTTCAGGGAGGAGTAACTGCCAGAGCACGGCGCGGTGACTGTGCCGGTGGGGACACAGCAGGAACAGGGGGTCAACACTGTGCCACAGCCCCACACTGTGCCACAGCCCCACCACCACCACCAGAACACTTACATCTTCTCAATGAGCTCTTTCTCATCCAAGGCACCGGTCAGGTCTCGTTTGTTCCCCAGGACTAGGACCTGCAGGGTGGAGAGGGGACACCTGAAGCTCTTGGCCACCAGAGCAGGTAGGAACCTACTTCTGCCACCCAGAAGGGGACCTTGCTTGAGATGCAGAACAGCCCTGACCACTCCACCAGGTTGTGCCCAAAGGGAGAAAATCCCTTTGGCAGGCATTTAGAAGGCAGAGCACATCAATTAACGGCCTTAATTAGCCCGTACACAGCATCTCCTGGGTATTCTCTAGTCCCACTGAGAAGCTGGCCCCATAGCACACCTTCCCTGAGGGGCACCAGCATCTCCCATGCAATCTAAGACATTCTTCCAGGAGCCTCTTGCTGTCTTTGAGCAAAAAATCTAGTGAAATGGCTAAAGCTGATGTTATCAGGAAGGAACAAGGTGTAGAAGCCCTGCAGAACCTGTTCTCTGCAGGCAGCCAACCTGAAAAAGCAACCGCTGTTTGCACCATCCAACGATCTCTCCTTACTTCAAAGCTTTTCACATCCACATTTCACATTCACATCCACAAAGGCATCCTCAGACTACACAGGGAAAATAACCCGGCAGGACTCGTTCATAGCTCCGGAGCTCACCACGCGACTGTCACCTGACAAGGACAGCACTGAGGCTGCAGCCGCCTTCTCGGGGTGAGCCGGGGCCTCTGCAGCAGCACAGAAATGCAGCATCCCCTAATTTACATTTGGAGACTTGCTCTCAAAAAAAGAGCACTCAGAAGGGCTGCGAATGCAGCGTGTTATGTCAGGAGCTTAATTTAGTTGGCAGCAAACGTTTGGGATCCGTAGCGAGATCCTCGATTAGCTCCTTTCAAAGGAGGCTGATTTGGGATGCTCTGCAAGCATCCCGCCCCGGCACGCGCAGCATGCCCCGCTGCTCCCAGCCCACCCTGCAAATGTCACAGCACAGCGGCCGCGCTCCTAGGAGACAAGACCTTAATGTCCCACCATAAATCAGGTGCAAATTCATGCAAGAGGACAGATCTTGCATATCGAGGGGTTTTTTTTGGTCTATTCTAAAGCTCCCTTCCCTGCTGGTTGGCCCAGCCCTGGGTTGGAAAGCATCACTTCTGCAGCTCCTGCAGGAGTGCAGCAAGGAAAGGGACCCCCCCACAAGGAAGTGGATCCATCCCCTAAATCTGCTCTGTAAGACACAAGCCCCTTGCTGCAAACCTGGGCAGCCACCGGCTTGGGGAGCACAAGTGTCTGGGGGGAACCCATCCAGGATGGATCCCCAGCTCACCGGGATGCCCTGGAGCTGCGGCTTGTCGAGCAGGTTGTGCAGTTCATTCTTGGAGGCCTCTATCTTCTCCTGGTCGGCAGCGTCCACCATGTACCTGCAAGGGAAGGGACACCCCTGAGCACAGACCCCAAGGTCCCTGCGCCCTGGTGCTGTGCTGAGGTTTGCTCCACCACCAAACCTTGCTCGCATGGCAGCTGCATCACCCCAACCGGCTCCCCAGTAAGTGAAGGTGATGGGTAACAGGATCCTTCCCACAAGACTTCTGTTCCCAAGGGGGGCTGTGGGGCTGAGAGCCTCTCATGTCTCCCAGGGACTAGGGGACCTCCCTGTCCCCATCCCTGCAGGGGCTCAGCCCGTTGACAGCAGGGACACAGCGGGCGAGGGGGCCCAGGCACTGCAAAACACACGTTGTCCCCAAGTGAAGCTTGTCTGCATGTGGTGACTCCTTAGGGAGACACCCAGAATAAGAGGACAAGTGGAGGAGACAAGAGGAGCTGATGATGGAGAAGAGGAGAAGATGTTGACTCGAGATCCTGGCAGGGGAAAGGACTTGTTCGTATTCTCTATGGGAGCAATCCTGGGCACGGGGCACAGAGCAAAGGGTATGTGAAGCCAGCAGTCAGCAATGTTTGCTCTGAGCAGACAGGGGAGATTTAGGGAAGAATTTAGCTCTTATGGGAAGACACCCATCCTGCAAAGGATGTAAGCGAAGCCAAAACTGAGGAGAGGAACTGATGAAAGCAGCCTTTATTTTAAAGATGGAGAAACTGGGAGAGAAGAAGTGAAAAAACACCATCAAGCTTCATCAGGCCTTGTGGGGTTTATTAAAAATAGGAAAAGAGCCTTTAGCTACGGAAGCGCTGAGCACAGGGAAATGTGTATGGCTCGGGTGACAGGGCTCTGGGGGATACTCACACTATGGCACTGACTCCGCGGCAGTACCGCTCCCACATGCTGCGAAACCGCGGCTGGCCACCGATGTCCCAGAGCTGTGAAGGGACAAGGCAGCGTTACCCACCCAGTACTGACTGCGACCCCCCCTGTCCTGACCATTACCCTTACCCCTGCAGCCACCCAGCCGGAACACCCAGCATGCAGCAAACCCTCATCTCCTCCTCTTCATCTCAAACCTAACAAGGAGGCTCCCAACTCGATAAAGGAAGGCGAGATGTCAGGAAGGGCAGCTGGAGGGTGTTGAACCTCTGCTGGCATGGAGAGACACACTGGCCCAAGCTGGGGGGCTCCTCCCCATGCCCACCAGCCCTCCTGGACTTTCACTGGTGCATTTGCCACTTCAAAACACTCAGCACACTATCTGCAGCAGGCAAAAATCCCCAATTAGCTTCTCAAGCCTGTTCCAGCATTATTTCCCAGCCCAAGACAGGGCCTTTGAAAGATCCAGGAGTAGAAACCTCCTCTTCCTTTGCTCTCAAGGCAGAGGCCACCACTGCAAGCCATGACCTGTTTTTCACAGCACTCTCACCCTCAGCAAGGTGACCACATCCACGAGTCCCCACCAGCAAGCCAGAGGTATCAGAAAACCTCCAGCTTTGCGGCCTGGACTAGTTGTTACCACAGAGGTCTGGATCTTCTACATCCCTTCCCACCATCTCCTCTGGTGGGTACCTGCAGAAACCTCACAGGGTGGATCTTCCCAATTGAAGTTGGGGCTGCCAGGATCCTTCAGTATCCAGCGGAAGGCCCATCAGTCTCCCTTCAACCTACCTTCCATCTCAAGAGCCCACATCACCCTAACATCTGCACCTTACCTTTATGGTAACGTTCCCCTTGGTGATCTTCCTCATGTTAAAGCCCACCGTCGGGATCATGTCTTCATTGAACTGTCCTGACTGCAAGGAACAAGGTGAAACACCGTTAGAAGGCACAGAAACACCACCAGCCAGCCCTGAGCAGGGCAGCGAGGCTGAGACCCGCCTAGAAATAACCCCGAATGCTCTGCCAGCCCTGCGGTGGGCGCAGCACGACCCTCCTCCTGGTCTACACCAGGAGCAAAATTAGAGCTGAGGTCATAAAATACTTGCAGGAGGGAAACACTGCTGCTGCTGCATGGGGTGCTGGGCGCCCTGGGTGCCCCGGTGCAGCCCCAACCCCAGGCAGCCACCTCCTGCATCGGCTCCTGCTCCAGCTGCAAGTCCTGGGGCCTCCAGAACGTTTCCTGCTTTGGATCATTTTCAGCTCGACCCAAACCAGACTGACTCCTGTTTTCCTGCAGGTCTGCAGCCTGCCCGCACGGGCCCTCCAGCCCCTGCACCCTGCCCATGTGTGAGAGCTGGGTGCCCATGTTGGGTGATGCCAGGGGGTGCAAAGGGTCCCCTCTCCCCTCCCCAGGAGCTGCCACCGCGTGTTCTCCAGCAGCGCAGCTCCAAGCCACGCCGGGCAGGAGAAGCATGAAATCGCCACAGATTTGCAGCATCCCAGGGCTGCTGTGAAACTGGGTTAGTCTTGTCTGAGCAGCGAGCAGGAGCAGCCCCTCTGACGCCGCGGGGAGATGCTGGATCACCAGCTCACGTGCCCAGCGCAGCATTGGAGGGACAGAACGCCACTGGTCTGTTAAATCCCACCCCACCTTCCACTTGCTGCTCAAATCCCAACACTGTGAGATGGTCCTGGGCTGAGCAGCACAGAGGGATGTTCCATGGAGCCGGGGGCAGGAGCTGCCACAGCCCTTCACCCTCTGCTCTTGCAGTGTCCCACCTGGCAGGCATCCTCACGGGGACTCAAAACAGGTTGATCTTTGCTTTTTAAATGCATCCTTGTAGAAGGCCCTGCTGTGGGATGCTGGGGAACCTGACAGGGAAGAGGGTTTGATAACCAGGGTAACACGGTGCTGGGGCTTTTGGACAACAGTGCCAGAAACCTGCAGGAACCACCAAGCATGACCAAACTTATCCCAGCAGCTCTTCACTGGCTTAAAATCTTGGTTTCTCTAGGACTTTTCTGCTTTTTTCTTTCAGTCAACAACCTCAAAAAGGGAAGGCAATTTATGCCATGTTCTGATAAGCAGAATTTTGTGCCTGGTTGAGCCCACGGCTCCTCCATACCCACCATGTCAGCGAGTCCCCAGGGTTTTCCTGACCTCTTCCAACAGTTCTGCAATACCTGCTGCTTCCCCTTTTCATTTCCCCTTTGCATTCATCAGCAAAGCCCAGTACCCAAAGGGTCTCCAAGTCACTGTGCACCCAAAAACCACACTAGAAACTGCCAGGGAAGGGCATGGGGGGAGGTGGGGACGCAGGCAGGAATCCCTTAATCACCAGCCAACACGGGGGATGTCTCCTGCGGACTGAGGTTCAACACGCGATTTCGCTTTATGGACCAGGTTTTAAGGAATTTGATCGGAAGAAGTGGAGAGCAATTGCTGAAGAGCTCTCGGAAGCTGCAGGTACCTCCATGGGGGATCCCGGACCACAAGGGAACTGCTGGCTGTGCCAGCGCCACCCGAGATGTGATGGGTGACAGTTGTGATGGGTGATGGTCGCGATGGGTGATGGTCACTCTTCTTCCAGGAAGGGCTGGGCTGCAGGAGCCAGGAGTCACCTCTGCTGCCCCCAGGAGAAATGGGACTGAGCACATCTCCACGGCCTCATTCCCAGCCCCAAATCCTTCCCCCAGCACAGCGCTTGCCTCCAGTCTGCCCACGGCCAGGGGGCCACCACAAAACCACTAGTGCTGCCTAGAAAAGGTTGGGCTGAGAACATGACACATGATGGTCCAGGGTGACTTGCACGTGGTCCCTGCTGTCTTGGCACCCATGCTGCAACACGCTGAGCTCCTTCTGCATCGGCTTCTCTCCAAAAGCCTCACCAGATTGGAATGGTGGCAACGTGACGTCCCTTCTGACCTCCTCAATCATCCTGGACACCGACACCTCCGGCACATCCTTAACTACCTCCAGGGACCGGCTCTGCTGCCAGGGACAGAGGAGCCCCCCAGCCCTGCTGCAGGCACACAAAACCTTCACTGGACATGTCTTTCCCAAAATTTTCCTTACACAAGGGATGCAGGATCTATGCTGACCCCAGATTCCGTGCCTAGCTGCACTGATCATGTGGGAATAGGGTGGGAAGCAACGTCTGGAGAGATTCCTCCGGGAGGCACAAGAATCCCAGCAGGATTTTGTGGCTATGGTGGGTGGACCAGGTTTTTGCATCATCGCTGGTTTTGCCGGGGTCCCCTCAGGACCCTGGCCAAACCGCCCTGCCCCAGTGCAGACCAGAGCCAGCCCCGCAGATGGACGTTTGACTCCAGTACCCCATTCAGATGGGAAAAAGCCAAACTCTGGCCAAGCCTTGCAAGGCTTCCCTTCAACAGGTTGTCAAACACACACACGGGAGACCCCGACCCAGAGAAACAGTCAGAAATGCAGTTTGGTAAGACAGGACAGACTGTGTTGGTTGAGCACAGAGCACGGCCAGACAAACGTACTGACCAGCAACCTGTTGACCCTTTTTATTCCCTTATCCCTCTATTTTCTCATGTTTGTTCCTGTAGACATCCCAAAAGAAGTCTTGTGCAAAGCCAAGGTGTTTCTCCCCTGCAATACTTCGGGTTCCCCACCAGTGTCCGTACTGGGATCAGTACTGTTCAATGTCTTCATCAGTGACATAGACAGTGGGATCAAACGCACCCCAGCAAGTTTGCGATGACATTAAGCTGAATGGTACAGTTGACATGCCTGAGAGACAGGAACCATCCAGAAGGAGCAGGACAAGAAGTGGGTCCATATGAACCTCATGAGGTTCAACAAAGCCAAGCGCAAGGTCCTGCACCTGGGTTGGGGCAACCCCCAGTATCTGTCCAGGCTGGGGATGGAGGGGTGGAGAGCGGCCCTGTGGAGAAGGACTTGGGGGTGCTGGAGGATGAAAGATCAGACACAAACCAGCAATGTGTGCTTGCAGCCCAGAAGGCAAATAGTATCTTGGGCTGCATGAAAAGAAGAAATTCAATATTTTTTTTACAATGAGGATGGTGAGAGCCTGGCCCAGGTTGGGCAGAGAGGTGGTGGATGAACCATCCCTGGAGACATCCCAGACCAGGCTGGACGGGGCTCTGAGCAACCTGAGCTGGTGTAGATGTCCATGTCATGGTAGGGGTGGCACTGGGGGAGCCGGGGAGGTCTTTCCAACCCAAACCATCCTGTGATTCTATGATCCTGGAAAAAAAACACTGTCCATTTTGAACTAGTTGAACTTGTCCATTTTGTCCTTGTTGAACCTCAGAAAACTGGTCTCAGCTCAAAAATCCAGTCAGTCCAGATCCCTCCATATGGCCTTCCTACCCTCCAGCACATCAACACTCCCACGCAATTTGGTGTCATCTCCAAACTTACTGAAGATGCACTCGATCCCCTTGCAGGTGGGGTCTTGCACACAGCAAAATTGCCAGGTACAAAGCATTTACTCGCAGAAGTGGGAACCCCACTGAAGTCCATGCTGAGCCCCATGTGCTGCAGACATCGCTGGGAGAGCAGGTGACACACTAGGAAAGGGGAGCTGAGCTGGCAAAAGAGCAGTTGTAAGAGGATGAGGACATCCCCAGTGATTTCCAGCCTCGTGAAGGCAAAACAGCCCAACAGGTTTGCGATAAACCTCTTTACAGCTTATCCAGTTATTTCAAAAGGCACCAAACTACATTTCCATTTTTAATGCAGCCTGTGTTGCTGTTAACAGGCTACAGCGCATGGCGGGTCCAGAGCAGGACTATTCCACACGTGGCACCATTGTGTCCCACATCGACATGGGACTGAAATAAAAGAACCACTAAACATGGCAACAGTAGGGACAAAGTCACCCCTAAAAAGGATCAGTGCTCATGATCACTCTCCCCAACCCACAAAGCTCCCTGTCCCCCTGTGCTGGTATAAGTCTGCTGGGACAACCAGCACGAGACCTAAGCATTAAGTGGTGACAGCCAGCAAAACAGCTTGAGAGCAGAAGTGCTGTCATCTCTGGGGTGAAAACGATTTTAGGGTGTCCTCCTTCTGCCCCCAGGCACTTCAGAAAGGACATTTTCATACCCGCAGCACCCGGCACCAAGGGAAACCCTCCCAGGGAGCACAACTGCAGCGCAACGAAGACTCCAAATTAGCTGCAAAATCACCTTTGACAGCTCAGCAGCTTCCAGTGCTGTGAGCGGGCAGAAATAACTTGCTTTGCTTTGGACCCAAGGCAACAATTGAAGCAACGTGCACGGACGAGGGGGGACATGGGGAAACCGGGACAACTGGAGGATCTGCACCCACCTCCCTCCCAGTGAGCAACAGCCCAAATCTGCCCCTTTCGCCTTGCAGCGTTGCATCTGGAGGGAGCAAGAATAACTTAAAAAGCAAGAGTGGAGATGCTGCTGTGCATCCCCACTGGTGAAACCACACCCTGGGCTTCAGGATCCAGGGCCCCCAGCTCCTGCTCCCCCGCTGGATCCAGGGTCCCCGTGGACAAGGAAGCGCAGCCGGGGAGAGGTCAGGGTTGAAGGGTCCCCAAGGAGGGTGTCACTGCCTTGCTGGGGTGCAAAGCTCGTGCCACTGCAGCAGCACCCCGGCATGCCCCAAACACTGCAGCTGGTGGGTGCTGGCTGGGGAAGGGACCGAGGTCACAAGGCAAATAACCTCCTGCATCAGTCACCAAGCAAAACCCCCGGTGACACCGAGCCCAGCGGGGTCATCCCGAGGCCCCACATGCACGTCCCCCGGGGCAGCGGGGCCCAGCGATGACAAAGCGCCTGCTGCGATAGGGATGAGAGCAGGAGCTTCCCCAGCTCCCAGGGCCAAGGCACCGCCAATCCTGAGGGGACCAGCAGCTCCCCAGCCGGCCAGGAAAGGGCAGGGGGGCTGATCCTGCCCGGGGCCTGCTCCGGCTGCGGCCCCCGAGCCACCGCGCTCGGCACCGGGGATGCGGGAGGAAACGCAGGGGTTGGACCAGGCCCTCGCGGTGCTGTGGGGCCTGCGGCCTGCACCGCACCCCCAGTCTGCACCGCACCCCCAGTCTGCACCGCACCCCCGGCCTGCACCCCCCAGCTGCACCACACCCCGAACCTGCAGCCCCCCAGCTGCACCGCGCCCCCAATGTGCATCCCTCAACTTGCACCCCCCATCTCGCACCCTGCGCCCCCCGCCCTCTACCGCCCCCCCATCCCGCACCCCGCACCTCCCACTCCCCAAATGCATTTCCGGGCTGGGTGCAATAGGGGGGGAACAGCTCTGGGGAGCAGCCTGAGGGGTGCGGGACGGTGGTGCAAGGAGGGGACAACGCAAGAGGGGTGCGGTGGGGGCTGCAGGACTCGGGGGCAGCTCGGGCGCGGGGGGTGCACAGCCCAGCCCCCGCAGCAGCACCGGGGGAGGGGGGGGCGGGGAGGGGCAGCCGCGCTCACCGCGATCACGTTGACGAAGGTGGTCTTGCCCGAGTACTGCAGCCCCACCAGGGTCAGCTCCATCTCCTCCTTCCAGAACAGCGCCCGGAACCAGTNCCGCCCCGCGCGCGCCGGGTGGGGCACGCGCGCCGACCGCCGCCACTGGCGCCCCCTATCGGATGGGAGGACCCGCCCAGGCGGCCACGCTGCCTCCGACCCGGCCCGGGCGGACACCGCGGGCACCCCGCACCCTGCACCCCCCGCACCCCCGACACCCTGCACCCTCTGCAGCCCGGACACCCTGCATACTCCGGGCACCCCGCACCCTGGACCTTTTGCACACCCCGCACCCTGCACCCCGGACACCTCGGACACCCCTCACCCAGCACCCCCTGCACACCCCACAATCCCCCACCCCGCAACCTGAACACCCGGGAACCCCACACACCCTGCACCCCCTTCACCTTCGCTGATCACTCTCTGCACCCTGCACCCTTGGGGCTCCTTGCCACCTGCAGTGCGTGTGTGTGCCACTACAGCCATGTTCATCCCGTGGCCACCATGTTTTTTAATCCCAGCCTGACGAGTTGGCGCAAGGGTAGGAAATGAGTTGCCAGCCTGGGAAACCCCAGGCCAAAATTGCAGTTACGTGGGGAAAGGACTTTTCCTGAACGCTGGAGACACGGCTTGCAGGAGGCTGCAGCCCAGGGCCTCAGCATCAGCTCCCTTTCCCATTGTCCGTTCTGCAGCTCCAGCAAAACATGGAAACACCATGAGAAGGAAAAAGGCAGCTGGGTCTGTGCTGGGGTTTTCAGGGAGGGGAATGAGGAACAGGAGCAATTTCAGCCCTCCTGAAACCCTGGCCAAACCCAGAGGCTTAATCTCAACCCCAGGGCATGGGAAGGAGTGAGATCTTGGAGTGATTCCTTTCCTTTGCCTGCTGGGCACCCTGTGGTCTGTATGGACTGGGTGAAGTGATTTCCCAAGGCACAGGTATAAACCTGACACAACCAGACCAGATCAAACACACCACTTCACCCCCAGCATTGGGTGATGGTGTTTTGCAACAACAGGCAATATCCCAGCATGGCTGGAGTGCTTGGGAAATAAATACAGGGAGGATGGAGAGATACTCAGATAGTGCAGTGGTAATGGCCTGATAAGTGTCTTGAACAGATAGAGCTGGTAGAAATCAAGATTGAAAGGCAGGAAAACTGATTGAATGATCATAACCTTCATCAGACACCTGAACTGCAAAACCTGAGAGAATCTGGGCCAGGCAGGTGGCCAGGCAGGGAGTGTCGTTGCCCCCTCTCAGATTCCCTCCCGAAATGGAGAGGAGCAGTGAGGATGACATACTGACACGAGGGACAGAGGCCTGAGGACCCCTGTCCTGGACTGATGGACTGATGACAAGACAGGAGAAGGATGACAACACCAAGGATGAATTTTTTTTATTTAGTCGTTTCTCCTCCTAGGAGAGCCAGAGGGCCTAAACAACCAGCACTAGGGCAAAACCACTGGGCAGTCATTCAACTGCATTTTGGGGACTCTCAGAGCGGTGGAGAGGGGTCACACAGCCCTGACCTGGGGATGCTCTGCGACCCGGGGCAAGCTCAGACTCTTTCAGCAAGAGGACTGGCCCTTTTTTCCCTGGATCTCACCCACTGAGCCAGCAGCAAGCACAGACAGGGCAGCCCCAGCCCTCATCAATCCTCACTGCCCATCAGTGTGCAGTGCCCAGCAGCCAGTTTTGAATAGCTTTGAAATATTTCACAGAATATCTCCATCCCCATGTTTGTGCTAAAATGTTTCTCCTTCTTCTTCCTTTTATTTTTTTTTTTCCCAGTGAAAAACACCCAAATATTATTTCATTCTGATTTCAGCAAAATCACAAGAATGCACAACCCCCACCCTTGTGTAACAAAAGGCAATTGGGAACATGTTGCTTGCAAAACTGCAGACACATTTAGGAATATCCCCTATTTTAAGGCTGTCGAGGTGTTGGGTGAGGGTTGAGAGGAAAGCAAGCTACATAACAAAGGCAAACATGTGTGCACCTTTTGTACCAAATCATCGAGGTGTATCTTTAGCAAGAAGAGCATCACTGTGCATGTTCAGAGCAAGCCCAGCCCTGCACGCAGCGCAGCCTCTGCCCGCAGACGATACACAGACAGGAGAGAGAGGCTCTGTTTATTTGCAGGGTAATTGTACCAGCTCCGCGTCTCACGGGTTAATCATTTCTGCGCAGCTAAAAGGCAAACCGTGCTCCCGGCGCTCACCCAGCTTCAGTTCCCCGCACAGCTTGCTCTTCTGGTTGAGGATAAAATACTGCGTGTTTCAGAAGCCAAAGCTTCTTTCCAGGGGTGAATCTGCCTTGAGCCAGCAGCAACAGCCACCTCAAGCACCGCTGAATCCCTCACGTGAACCCACCAAACCCTGCTTGTCCCCAGGGCCGCAAGGCTACCGTGTTCCCCGGGGGTTTGCTGGGCTGTGCTGGTCGAGGGATGCTAATCCTGCTGCTCGGAGATGTCCCCAAGGCTGGTGCAGCAGAGGTGGGAGCGACCCTGCGCTAGCGGCCTCCGGCCTCTGGCAGCTGGGCAGCGTAGAGAGCGAGCGTGTGATGGAGGAACTGGTACTGCTCGCTCGTCTGGATCATCCCGCCTCTGCAAGGGAAAGGCAGGGACTGCTGACACCTCACCGGAGCCCACAGCCCTGGCTCCCTGCTCCCCGGGCACAGATATTCCTGCTTCACCCACCACTTCTAGTACGTCTGAAACAGGCACCAGAGCTGTCCAAAGAATATTTGGGCTCAGAAGCATTGCTGGGCTGTTCAAAATGCAGATTAGCAACTGATTTGGTGATAATTTTTACGGGTACTTCTCCTTGAAAAGTAGCAAAATCAAGTGGTTTTGAATTTAGTAGCTGAGCTGGAAGGAGCAGACTCACTGCCAGCTTCAGCTCTTCCTCACCTCCTCAGGTCCTCAGAGCTACAATAGCCCTGACAGCAAAGCCAGCCCGGCACTAGGCAATCGTTTTCTATCACCGCATCTGCATCTTTTGACAGCCCTTCTGGTTTCCATCAAAAATTGTCCCCATGCCCATCCCCGCATCCCTCCCTCATCCCTCCTCCCAGGCTTGGCAGCCAGCAGGACCCTCCGAGGATGAGCCGGGTCTGAGCACACACCTGTCTATGCGGAGACGGCACACGATTCCCAGGACATCCACCTCCCCCTTGTCCTTCAGCTGCTGGCACCCGATCCTGGTGGCGATGAAGCAGCCCGTCCGGCCAATGCCTGCGCTGCGGGACAGACACAGCTGTGCTGAGCACCGACTGCCTGGACCTTGGTCTGTCCAAGCTGGACATACTCCCAGATTGGTTTGCTGCCGTGATTTCTTCCTAGAGGGATGCTGTGGTCCCAGGTCCTGAGCATTCATGTGTGATTTTCCTCTCTGGCAGCTGCAGGCTGACACTAAGGTGAGGGATACTCGGGCTCGAGTGAGGGGAAAGCTCTTACCTGCAGTGCACAACAACGGGCCCTGGGCTGGCTGCAGCCTTCAGAGTCTCCTCCACCTTGCACACCAAGTGCAGCAGAGGCTTGGCTGACTCGGGTGTCTGCTGGTCCGGCCAGGAAGGAAAGAGGATGTGTTTGACGTGGCGGCATTCACCTTCATGCTTTTCCAGCACAGAAAAAAGAGATATCAGGATGCGGGAGCACAAACTTGCTGGGCTGAGCCAAATGAAAGCGTGGAGCCCAGCTCAAACAGAGGCTGGGCATCCTGTGACCACCTCATCTGCTGTCCTCCCAAATCCCTTCTTGAGCCTCTGCCAGACACTTTGGGTCAAGGACACTGGGAAATGTCCCATCCGAGGAGATGGGAACAGATACAGGGTGTCCCAGTGCTGTCCCCAGAGTCCAGGCAAAGCCAGAAAGATCCTTTTGGCTAGTGTCAGCCCAGAGCGACTACACAGTGCTCATGGGGCAGAGCCCAATAGCACAGTGCAAAAAGCAAAGGGCCAATAGAGAAGCTCTCCCCAGCTGACCCTTCTCCTCTCCCCCAGGGTGGGTCCTGCTCCCTCTCAGCCCCCTTGGGCAGGCAGGAGCTTTGCAGACCCTCCTTGGGTAGGGGGCTCATGAACCCCAGCTCTCTCTGCTCTTCTGTCACGCAGTGTTGCCATCCCACCAGAGAGCCTGGGGTGTCAGGCTCACTGCTGGGCCCTGCTGGGCTCCCCCTGTGACCCCAGGGTGGAGCTCGACCCACCTGGATGGAGAGATCCCGTACCACGTACTCCACGCACTCGCTCACCCCCTGCACACAGACGGTGAAGGGGCCGTAGGTGCCCTCCTTCTCGGGCCAGTAGTGGACACATTTCTGAAAAAAACAAGGCAGGGCTGATGGCTGTGGAGGTGCACAAGGCACTCACTGGATGTTTGCGCAGTGCTTTGCGCAGTGCTCTTGGGAACAGGCATCCCTTGGGGGCTTGTGGGGCAGCGGGAAAGGTGGATGTGGAGCGATACAGAGGGGAACTAAGGGCAGGATAGATCCTTCTCCCCACAGCTGCTCCCCCTGCACCCTCTCCCATGGCCTTCCACATGGGTTTCAGATGGGCAGCACAGCTCTCCCCAGCCCCTAGAGCTGTGCCTGGGCCAGTCCATGTCCTGCCAGAGCCACCCTTTGCTCCTGGCTGGGGTGGTGCGCCCAGGACAAAGAAGGGACAACAGTACCTCTTTGCGCTCCTGGAGCTCGGTTATCATGACGATGAGGGGCACCTCCTCCTGCCACACCATCTCCCAAAAGTCGATCACCGTGTTCAGCATGGGTCCCTGGGTGGCAATGTACTCCCGGGGATGCCCTGCGTAGCCCTGGTGAGCACATGGTCCATCAGTGATGCTGGGGAGGACCCTGATGTGTGAGGGGAGGCTGCCTCCAGGCCACCCCAGCTCTCGCGGTGCTTTCTTCCTCTACAGGTGAGAGGCTGAGCCACACAGACTATTTCCTACTAAACCCATCCTTGAAATTCTCATCAGGAACTACCAGGCATCCTCGCCATCCTCCTGGTCCCACAAGCCAGGAGCAAGCCCATGGAGCAAGCTGTGTGTACCCAAACTCCTTGCAAGCATCCCCAGGTTGTTGATGTGACAGCAGCCAGCGTGATGGATGCCTTGGCGAGCCAGAGGTCATGCAGGGTGGGCACGTCTCAGCAGAGGGGTTTCCCCAGGGACAAGCAGAAGTCATCAAGCTCTGCCCTGCTGGGAGCTGGGACAGTCCCAGCTGGGTCCCACCAGTCCTGCTGCCACCTTGTGAGGTTTTCCCAGCAGAAGGGACAGAGTGTCTGCCCTGCACGGGTGGAGCCGCATCTCTCCAGGTTGGAAAGGGCTGTGAAGTTCAGGCTGCTGGCCCAGGGCAGCCACAGGACAGCAGGTGACAGCCAGTGCCCCGGCATGCGGGTCCCAGCGTGGCACCAAGGGTGCCACGTGATGATGATGCCCTGTGAGACGTGGGATAAAGGACCTGGGGCACCACTCCAGACAGGCAGGACACTCACCGTGATGTAGTTGGCGTTAATGTAGCTGCCTTCTTCCTGGTTCCCTGCCCTCCTGAGACAGACTCGGCTCTCGGGATCTGAAAGACGTGGCAGGCATTACCCCAGGGACAGTCTTCCAGAGCCTGACCACGCCAGTCCTCCCCGCCTCAGCTCCAGAGCCTGCAGACTGGGTCCTGCCAGCTCCATGCCATGCTCAGAGCTGTCTGCACCCTCCCTTGGGCCCCTTCTTGCCCCACTTCACCCTCCAACCATGGCAGGGTACAGCCAGCCATGCCCAAACCTGCCTGTATCACAGTGAGCATTTGGGGTAACTCACCCAGCAGATATTGACCCCCCCAGGGTCTTCCCACAGCCTGACAAGCCCTCCTATAATGTTCTCAGCCTTATAACCCCAGTGATATGCCCTTGGGACAAGCCTGACCCCCCCAGGGCCTTCCCACAGCCCAAACGAGCCCTCCCATAATGTTCTCAGCCTTATAACCCCAGTGCCATGCCCTTGGGACTTGTAAGGCCCCACAGCAGCAGAGAGCAGCCCAGTCTGGGCTGTCGTGTGCTGCACACCCTGGGAAAACACCCCAAGGAGTGGCTCTCCACGTACCACCCCATAACACAGTGTGCACCCCCTGCAACACGGCACCCGGCTCCTGCAGCGTGGGGAGCAGGAACAAACACAGCAGAACACCAAGAGCACCCAGGAGTGCCCACCCCAGTGCCAGGGCTGCTCTGAGTCACCCTTCTCCCGTGCACACACACCCATGCACACAGACACACACTCACACAAACCCCATGCACACACACACACCCCCCTTTCCCTGCACATGGCACCTGGGCAAATGAGAGGCAAAGGATGCAGTGGCACATACTGGGGAGGATGGTTTTGTATCTGTCCTTGGGAGCGTGTCCAGGGATCTCCAGCTCCTCCGGACTGACAAAGTTTGGTGGGATTTTCTGCAGGGGGAGAGAACAACTACGAGTAAAGCCCCATTGCTTCTGCTTGTGTCCTCTCGTCATGGCAGAGCTGGCCCCCCAGGAAATGAGAGGCTGACCCTGGGATGTAACAGCATCACCGGAGATGTCAGCCCTGTCCTTACCGCAGATGCGGTGGGACACCTTCCAGAGAGGCCACCTTGGGAGAAAAGCTTGGCATGGGAGGGCAGGACAGGCTTTCCAGGGACACAAGGGGGGCTTGCGTGCACCAGAAAGCGGGCAGCAGGGATACCCAGGGCACCTCTCACCCCTGTTTGCCCACATCGCCTTCCCTGCCACCAGTGCCGTGGGACACAGCTGGGCTCGGAGCCTCTCTCACAGATGTCAGATCCCTACCACCCCTAGCCCTGCCATCCTTCATGTGAGGAGGGAGAGAGGAGGGGAGCATCGCACCGAAAACTCCTCCTGGAGCTGTGTCAGGCTCTGGGCGCGTTGCTGGAGCTCCTCTCTGCTCAGCACGTGGCTGGACGTCCTCAGGAACTTCAGCGTGATGTCCCGTGGCGTGCAGACAGGTTGGATGGGCTCCACGCTCCCCAGCGAGCTCATGTCCAGCATCAGCGATACGTTGGAGCCCCTCCTGCGAGGCAAAGGGGTCCCTGGGTGACCCTCTGCCACCATGGGACAGGAGGGCACCCTGTCCCACCGCATCAGTTAAAACCACCCCACACTGAGCAAAAGCCAGGCGGGGAATAACATAGGATGGAGAAAGGGGCCAAGTAGAGACCCTAGAAGATGGGGACATAGGGTGAGGAAGAAGGAGTCAGCTGGTCATTTGAGCTTTTAGCTGGAAAGCCCCTGAAGGAAGGTGTCCAGATTTGGCCTAGGCCAGGCTGGGGTGGGGGGTCAGGGCTGCCTCCGCGCTCAGACCTGGTGTCTGCAGAAGTCAATGGGCAGCTGGCAGGGCTGGGCTGGGGGGAGGATGTTTTGGGGACCCCAAGGCCGGGGGATGAGCAGTGCCTCAGGTATCTGCCATCTGGGCTGAGATGGGCACCCTGGTGCTCGGGCCACACTCACCTCTCCTGAAGACGCACGTGCTTCTTGGCAGAGGGACTGGGCTTGTCCGTCTTGTCCATGTCTGCCGCGGCTGCCCGGGCTGCCAGGCTGCTGTTATGAACTCTGGAGCACACCAAGCAGGCTTGTACCATGCTGCGGCAGACACGAAGCCCTCGTCCTGAAACACGGGGAGTGGACACAGGGGGCCCTCAGCTCCTGGGGAATCACCGAGCCATTGGAGGAGAAGCAGCTGGAAGAGACGGGGTGGGTTTGAGAGGTACCATGAGGCTGAGTGAACCCCCTGACAGATGGTCCCTGAGCCAGGGACAGGTCCTCAGCTGCCTTGGAACCAGGGCCCCCAGTCCCTGCATCCCAGTGGGTGGCACAGGGAGATGTCCCAGCATCTTCACCCTCCAGGACACCCACAGCACTGCAGCTCACACAGACACACACTGGGGACCCTGGGCACGGCACCAACAGCTCTGTGCTTGCACCGAGCAGAGGGCACCCCCACCATGTATTGCCAGAGCACAGTCTGGTCTCAGGGAGCCCAAGATGCTCTCCACCTCCATGGGAAGCACACGTTGCCGTGTATTTCCAGCCCTTCCTTGGCAAGTCTGCTTTGGCCTGGGGACATGGTGGGGAGAAGGGAGAGCTGGGACTCGCATGAGCACAGCAGCACTTGCAGATGACACAATGCGTTACAGATGACTGTAATGCACCACAGGGAGCCTGGCCAGCTCCTGCTGTTGGGAGACAAGGGGCCAGGCCCCCTCAGCAGCCTCCTGGCTCTGGCGAGGGAAGGATGACCCTGGGACAGCTTCCTCCATCCCGCAGGTCTCAGCAACTGTCAAGAGGAAACTGCTTTATCTGGGTGGTTGAGCAAGAGGCGATGGGGTAGCCATCCCTGGAGGAGGGTGGCATGGCCCAAGGACAGCCCCTGGCAGGGTCGGGGGGATGCGGGTGATGCTGGTTCAGCTCTAGGCAGAGCTCCTCACAGCGCAGGCAGCACCCTGGGATCATGAGGCTCCTTCTCATGCCCAGCTCCATGAGGAGGAGATGGACCCAAAGGGACAGGGGATGCTGTGGAGTCAGAGCTCTCAACGGGCAAAGAGTTGGATCCAGGTACCGCATCAGCTCAGGCGGGTCCTGCAGAGAACCGGGTCTGCACTGTGACCGCGCCATTTGGGAATGCGGCTGAGGCAGGAGCCGTTCCCTGTGACTCCCTGCTGCCTGATGGCATTTCGGGGGGTGGCAATGCCACTGCTGCCACACACACCATCCCCCTGCCCTATGCGGAGTGCCCTGGGGGACCTTGCTGCCGTGCTGTCCCCATGCCAGGCAGGACACGAGCGGCTGCTCCCCAGGATCTGCAGCATGAGCGGAGACCCTGGCCAGAGACAGCAGCCGGCTCCAGCCCCAGCAGCCGTCCCTCGCACACCAGCCAGGATACACCTGGGAGATGCTCCAGCCAAGTCCCTGGCAGGCAGCAGGGCCCTGGGAAGAGCCGCAGATACCAGCATCATCACCCTGCCCAGCATCCCAGCCCTGCCTGGAGCTGCCCGCAGCGAGCACGTGCCCATCGCCCGTGGTGCCAGGCCCGGCATTGCCCGGCGGGGTCCCCTCTCCGGCGGGCAGCACAGGCAGGCTGGGGGGCTGCGTACCTGCTGCCCCGCGACGTGGGCTCCGTCGGTCCCGGCACAGGCCTGCAGGCACCGCGTGTCGGTCTAACGCCACGGTTTGAAAGTGTTCAGGAAGCTGCTTATCAAAGGAGCTGCTGCCTCTGCCGCTTCCTCTCCCTCCTTCTCCCCCACCCTGCCTGCCGCCCACACACATACCGGCCACATCGCTGCAGCTCAGCTCCGCCGGGCCGCCTGCAGCCCCAGCCCCACTCCCCACCAGAGAACCCCTGTCCTGTGCCTGTGGGTGCAGCCCGGCCTCCCCCAAAATCCTGGGGTTCTTCCATGGGCATCTCTGGCAGGGCTGGAGGGGTTTGCTCGGTGTCCTCAGCGACTGGCTGTGGCCAGTGCTGGTGCCAACCCATGGGACATGGAGAGACGGGCAAGACCTGGCCCTGGGGCTGCTGGCAGTTGGGTCGAGGTGGGGTGGTTCGTGTGGTGCAAAGGTGCTGCTCCAAGGACACCAGAGATCACCTGTCCCAGAGGGAGCCTGGATGAATCCTCTAGCCGTGCCGCTCTGGCTGTATCCCCCTTGCCCAGCTGTGCACCAGCTGTTCCACATCCCACTGTGGGGCGAGCCAGGGCTTGGTGCTCCATGCCCAGCCATGCACAGTGTGTCCTCATGCCATCCCTAACCCATCACCTTGTAGGTGCCATCTGCCACTCCTCTGCACCCAGGATCGTCCCTGGGCACCTCAGGGGAAGATACACGGGCTCCCCCTCCCCAGCCAGGCAGGGCAGGGGCTGTCATTGGGGAAGAAGGACCCTGGAGAGTCTGTCTCAGGTAGGACAGGTCTGCCCGTGGGGCATTGCACATCCTTCCTGCTGCTGCCCGCTGCCACGGCCCTGCTGCTCTTCCTGTTTGTTGTTGCCCAGGCTCTGTGCAGGGACGCTCTGCGCTTCCTTCCTCTTCTGCCTCCACCCTGCTGCGCTGCAGCAGCTCCCACTGCACCCCCGTCAGCCACCACGGACCCCACGTCCCAAACGCCTTCTCCCCCCGGCCACCCCACTGCCTCCCCCTCGCTGCCCTGAGGAGCCCCCTGCCCCAGGGCACCTCAGCCCAGCTCATTGCAGTCACCAGGCTGTCCCCAGGATGTGTGTTTTGGGAGGTGGTGATGATGCCCAGAGTGGTGCTGGGGCAGCAGGGGACGTGTTGGAGATGTCCACATCGGTCCACATCAGTCATCTACCATGGCCCAATGTGAGGTGCCTGGAGATGTGCCAGCCATGGGATCCCTTGTGTCCCCTGTCATGAGTTGGGACATAGTGACTGGCGAGGTTTGTGGCAGAGCCCCAGTGGTCCTCAAGGGGCTTGTACTGTGATTTTATTTTCAGCAAGCCCAGCAGGACATGGGGACTCTGTGGAGCTGGTGTTTCAGGGAGAGAGATCTGGATTTATCCCTGACTGGTACTTGCTGGCTGTTCACCTGCATTTTACATATCCTCATAGTCAGTTCCCTTCGTGCAAAGAGCAGCTCGCAGCTTCAGACGGGGAGCTGTTCTCCTTTGCAGCCCTTACTCCAATTTCTGCCCTCCAGCATCCAGAGCATGAGCCTCCTCTCCCAGCCCCCCTGCCCTGATCCACACACCCCAGCACCTCCTCACCCTCTCCAAACAGCCCCAAAGTCACCCAAGCCCAAGCAGGCACCGAACTAACACCCAAAATGCAGATGGTGCCCCGCAGTCTCACTCCCCTGGGATTTCCTACCGCACCACGGCCTCGTCTCGCAGGCCCTCCATCACCTTTGGGTCCGGTGCTCAGACAGGGCTGGTCTTGCTCCTGCTGACATGACTGAGAGCTCAGTACGTCCTGCAGGGTTTTGGAAATCAGTCCATCTCCTTCGCTGCCTGAACATCGCTCGTGGGCTTGAAGGTGAAGCGGCTGCCTCGGGATTCAGCAGACTCTGTTAAAAGCGGCTGATCAGCTCCCAGCAGGAGTGAGAAGGACTGTGCAATTAGCCCGAGCATCCCGCAGAGCCGCCGCGGGGGGTGCGCACACCCCACTTACAGCACAGCGTCGGGGACATCGAGGGGCTCCATGTCACACGCCTGCAGGCCGGGGAACGGCCAGGACCCGGGCGCTGAGCTGAGCACCTCTGCAGAGAGCGTTTCCCAGAGCGCGCGTCTCGCTACTCCAGCTTCCTCCGCAGGAGCGCATCCCAAGGACAGCCCTGGGTCTCTGTGCCGCGGCACGCGAACGTTGTGTCGGCAGGGCTGCGGGAACACGGAGCCACAGAGGAGTCCCGCACATGAGCCCGGAGCCCTGGGCATCCCCCCAGACCCCTGATGCCCCCTGGGACAGAGCTGATCCCAAGGAGGGAGAGCTGGAGAAAGCAGACGTGTGACCTTCCTCCCTGCTGCCACTGACGGTCTGCGCAGAGTTTGCTCCTACCGCTGCCCGGCTCTGGCTGGAAGCAATTAAGCAATTGCTGTTTCATTTTTTCAAGGCATCCACCGCTGATCTTGCCAGCCCCTGCACTCCTGTCCCTCTCCTCAAGGAGAACCAAGAGGATGAATTTTCACCTGGATTTTTGGCTTAACTGGTTTTGTTTGTTTGTTTGTTTTAATTTGTTTTGGGGTTTGTTTGTTGGTTTGTTTTCTGCTTTGAAAGACTGCTGAGCAGCGGTCGCTTTTTGTTTCTGGAATTAGATATTCTCCCACGTCTTCTGCCAACAGGCTGAGCTCTCCTCCAACTTTGCAAACAAAAAGGCAGAGGCAAAGCAGGTGAACCGCCAGCCCCATCTGTGTGGGGCTAGCAATGGTGCAGAGTTGGTGCCCACAATGGGCTAAGGAGGGGTGTGTGGGCACCAGGACCAGCCTCCCTGGGAAAGGTGTTCTCCTAGCCTGAAGATGCTTTATATCAGCATGGTTTATCCCTCTCTCCATGTGGGGACAAGCTCTCCCTATGCATTTTGATTTCATGCATGGAGGATTGCTCCTAAGCTGAGTGGAGGGGGTAGAGGGGATCTAAGCCAACATGTGGGGCCAGATCTCCAAGGTGCTGAGACTTTGACTCTTTATCCCATAAATGCCAGAGGAGAAACCACAGGCACATCAAGAGCCACAGGGCTACTTGGTCACCCAGGACACACAACCCCAGCACCAGCAGCAACGTCTTCTTCATCCCTGTGTCACTTGGGCTTGTCCTGTGCTTCCCTGGCTGCCTTTGAGTGCACTGTGCCTTTGGAGAGGCTGCCTGGAAACCTTTGCGTGCCTCAGTTTCCCCTGGGGAGCTGGCTGGCTGCCTCGCACAGGAAGCCTGGCGGGGTGGCAGCAAACAGCCCTTGCTCCAGGCCAGGAGTCACACACGTGTCTTCTCAGGAGGCTCTAGACCACAGTTCCTGCTTGCAAAACACTGCGAGGTGCATGGGCAGGAAGAAGGTGCCCAGGATCAAGAACACCCCCAGCGCATACAGGACGAAGCTCCCTATGTAAAACGCACAAAAAGGCCTGAAAATCCTGAAGACCCATCATGTTGTTCATCCCCTGGGTGCCTTGGCATGCAGCACCCTATAGCAGCAAGGACCTCAGCACCCGGCAGCACAGACTGAGCCTTACTACCTGCCCCAGCAAAGCTCAATTGGGTTTATTTTGCACAGCTCTGCTGTCTCCAGCCCCCGGACTGTTTTCTCGTGGGGGTGCTGAGCGTGGTGACCTCTCACCGGGTGCAGAGGCCATTATCAATAACAGGAAACGAACTTGTCAGGAGGGGCAGGAGGGAGAGAGAGACCCAGCAAGAAAGGAAGCGGTTAGAAAGCAGTCACTTCCATTTTAGCTGTGAGACAGCCCGCGCCCACGCGCCACTGGGCACAGGGGAAGCGGTGCTGGCTCTCAGCAGGCTTATCTGGTCTGGGATCACAGTGAGTTTTTTCACCAAGAGCGCACAGATCCTCTCCTAGCCCCTGATAACAGCCAGAGAGAAAATAGTAAACCAGGGATGGTTAAAAATAGCCCACTCTCAGTCAACGTCCGGTGCAGAAATAGGTGCCGCAAGTCAAACAGATGCTGAGTTTGTCACTCCGCGGGGTCTAAGTTTCTTAACCTCGCTAAAAACAGCCCATGCTTGCGATGCTGACTGTGCCATCTGGCCCCAGCACAGGATGGACCTGTGGATGCAGCTGCCTGGGGCCAAAGGGCTGTTCCGCTGCAGGGCGCGGGGCAGCGAGGATGTGCCGGCAGGACGGACCCCGGGCCGGGGAGTGAGCTGGGGCTGTTGGAAAGGCCGGTGGCACACGGTGAAGCCGGCTCCTCCAGTTCCCAGCTGCTGGCGTGTCGGCTGCTGCTGGGCAGGAGGCACCTCCTCTCCATGCAGACACTTGCATAACTCAGCCCCATGGCCTCTTCCGCTTTTCTTGGGCAAACTATAGAGCTGAGGCTTGTCGGATCTTTCTCTGAAAGCCATGTTTTCCATGGCTTTCCGTGATGTTTTCCTGCAGTCTATTGAAGTATCTTTTTCAGATGGGAAAGCCCACAGAAAAGCTCCGTTCTCCCTCGCGAATATGAATCCGCTGCGCCATCCCCATTACGCAGCACCCTGCAAGATCCCCCTGGAGCACAGAGAGATTCAGCATCCTCACCCTGAACCGCACCAAGACAATCCTGTCTTAGCACAGCAGGGCCTGCACCTGGGCAGGCAGGACCGTGTGAGACATATGGAATGTGCCAATGAGACAAATTCTCTAAATTCAAGTCCTTGATCCTGCAGTTTGGCACTAGGCTGCCAGCACTCGTGCCTGGCTGAGGGTGCACTAAAAAAATCTGCTTCCAAAGGAGGTTCTTGAGTTGTGGTGCATCCTGCAAGAGCCGGAGCCCCGTGGCAGCAGCGGCAGGACCCATCTCTCCAACTGGACTGACTGGCCGTGGATGTGCTGAGGCAGCCAGAGGGCAGCAATGCAGAGACGAGCGGATCTGCAGGGTGCAGCTCCTCCAGCGCACAGCCGAGGCAGAGCCGGGCATGCGTGCGGTACGTGGGCCTGTCTGCTCTCGAAAGCTGTTTTGGATGGTGCCTTCTCGCCTCAGAAAATCAGGAAGCTGCCATGCCGGGCCGTGCGTTGCTCCTGATGCCTCCCGAGTCCCCTTGGTCTCGCCACAGTCGCGCAGCCGGAGGAGCTTGCGGCACACGGGGTCTGTTTTATCCTGGCTCCAGGTAGCAGAAATTACACTGTCAGATCCCTGTGGGCAAGACATTGCTGGAAGCCACAAATGACCCAGATCCGGAGGAAAGGCTAAGAAACTGCAAGCTTTTTAGTGTGCTTTTCTTCTGTTGTTGGGGCCAAAGGGTTCCTCAGCTACTCTGGAGCAGGGGACACTTTTCCTGCCAGCAAGTGCAGGTAGCGGAGAACAGAGCCACAGGGCTTTCAGAGAAAGGGTGGGCTGCTCTATGATGCAGAGCCTGCATGTGGTGCTAGGGCCCAGGTCTGTGATAGCAGGATAAGGCAGGAAGGTCTCATGCTGTTGGTGAGTGGGGAGAGGATGGGGAAGCACTGGTTGAGTCCCCCGGGGCTGTGGTCACCCCGCCATGCCACCAGCCAGCCTGGCACCATGATGCTGCAGCAGATCGTGTCCCACTTGGTGGGCATCACCCCTGCCAGGAGGCATCTCCACCTCCTCTCATAGCCCCCCAAAGCAGCTCTGCCTGCCCCTCTTCTGTGGGTCTCCTGAGCCTCTCCCCAGACATGAGAGTCACCAGCGAGGCCACCTCAGCTGGGCTTTGGGGTCGCTGAACTTTGGGGAGCTGGGGTCCAGCTGGGGGGGCCCTGCACAGCTCAGACGCAGCAGCCTGTGGGCAGGTGCTGGGCAGGGTCCTGCTCCTGCCAAGAGATGCTGTGTCCTGGGCCACATCCTGCAGCTGGCTGGGTCTGGACCCACGGGTGCTGACAGGAGCCTCCTGCGTCTGTTCTCCATTCCTGCAAGGGCCTGGTTTACGTTTCTGTCACAATCAGGAATGGTTGAGCTTGCACAGATGCAGGATGGACCCTGAAGAGGTCCAGATGGATCCTGCCTTCCACAAGGAGCCAGGATGGACTCAAGCAGTGACAGCCACCCTGTGTGTCAGCATCCTCGCTGCCTGCCTCTTCTCTGTGTGTCAGACAGTCCCCAGGGACTGACACAGGCTGGCTTTCAGGGCAGACTCTCTGCCAACCACCTCTTTTTAATAATGCTCAGCAAAGGAGGGCAAAGATGATGCTTGCCAACTAAGAAAACATCTGTGAGTTTCCCTGGAGACCTGGTGGGATGGTCCCACCAGCCCTGCTCCTGGTACCATCCAGGACAGGGTTCAGGGACTGGAAGGGGACAAGGCAGGAGGAGCTGGGCAGGAGGCTCTGGGCTGGGCTGGAGGAACAGCAGCGGGTGGGCAGCACCACCAGGCAGGTGACCTTACCTGTGTGCACAGCTGCAGGCAGGCTCTCAGGAAGAAGAGATCCAAAAATGCACCGAAATTGTACAGGGCTCTGCTCAGGACCCACAACATACAGCTGGGGTACAGGGCCTGGCCTGGGAGGAGCAGGGGTGATGGAGATGGAGACTCTCGCTCCACACTCCTGCGAAATAAAGCAGTGGTGTCCCACGGGGCATCCTGCCCTCATCCCTTCAGCAGCATCCTCACTGGACGGCAGCACCGAGCCGTTCCTGCTCACAGCAGAGCCCATCGGAGCAGCGCTGAGCCTGAGATCCCCCTGCACAGAGCTCAGTATGTCAAGCAGGTGGCCATGGATGTAATGAATTTGTCAGGCCACAGAAAGCTGTCCACAAGATATACCAGTGAAGCTGTGTAAACAAGTGGTGTCCAGGCTGTTTTAACCTAGGTAAGACCGTGTGTTCATGGATGCTTTCAGCCCAGAGGAGAAGAGAATAACGCTGTCTCCTGCTGCAGGTCTCTGGTAAAGGTTGCAGCTGCTCCTAGAGTCAATCTTCTGTGACCTCTTTCTCTGCCAGACGTCAACCAGCAGGAACTTGCCTCCCCATTGAGGGTCTGCTGAAGGACCAGGCTCTGCACAGACAAGTCCTCTGCCCCAGTGGTGCTGGAAGAGCTGCTTAAAAAACAGGAAACCACTTGACCAGGAAAAAGCAGTGAAACGTTCCCTGATTCTGCAGTGTTTGTTGTTTTAGGCTCTCCCAGCCAAGCGTCTCAAGCCGAACGGCAGCCTGGCTCATCCCCCTGAGCCTTGGGGCAGTCCCTTCCCAACCCTGCAGCCATCCCAGCCCAGCTGCACCACCCACGGGAGAAGCAGGACAGCGCGTGGCTTTGCAGCCCCGATGCCAAACTCGCTGCTAATGACAGCCCAGGGAGGGATGAGGATGCTCAGAGACGCTCAGTGTGTCCCCATTGCCAGCCTGCCGCCTGCTCTCCCGCCCTGCCCTCCAGCAGCAGAGCACCTCTGCTTCCCTGTGCACGGATGGTAAACTGAGGCAGGGCAGGTGCGTGCCAGCACAGAGGTGAGGAAAGCTTTTTCCAATGCTTTGGATGGGGACCAGCTCTGAGATCTCGAAGGGTGTCCAAGACCCAGAGACCCTCCATGCCCCCAAAGCCCTGCACAGGCAGGGCTGAGCTCTGGGCCACTCTGCAAGACACAATGAACGGTCCCATGGTCCTAAGCCCAGTGGCAGAGGCTGCGGCTAAAGGGACACACACTTCACAGGGATCTGGAGCAAAACTCAGCAGGCAGCAATGTGGGGGCCAATCCTGCATCCCTCTGCAACTGCTTCACCCCTGCTCCAGAATTGCAGCACCATCCTGCGGGGTCAAACTTGTGCCAGCAAAGTCTTCAGCAACTGCCAGCTATGAGACCCGCACTCGCAGCCAAGGCATCGCAAGAAACAGCTCCCACTGCATGGGTGAATGCCACCTACAGCAGTGCCTCAGGGAGCAGCAGGGCGGGAGCTCTGCCAGCCCCAAACATGCATCAGCCTGAGGAGAGCAGTCTTGGGGTTCCTGCACCTGAGCTGGGGGAATAGAACTGGTGTGGGGGTGCCCCAGCTGCTCCTGTGAAGAAGCAGAGCTGCCTTCTTTTGGGGGCTGGACGTGGAGAGCAGCAGGAGCCGCTGACAGCCAAAGAGACCGGATCCTGTTGTGTTTGGCTCTGGGTGTGGTGGGAGATGCCAGGGAGAAGCCGAGGAGCTGCAGACACAGGAGCTGCAGACGGGTGCTGCAGACACAGGAGCTGCAGGCGCAGGTGCTGCAGACATGGGTGCTGCAGATGCAGGAGCTGCAGACGCGGGTGCTGCCAAGGCTGCAGCTGTGCTGTGGGGAGGGAGCACCCTGGGGTGCTGCGGTGCAAGGAGAGCCACGAGCAGACATTGATCCCTCTGCACAAGGACCAGCTCTGCCCTTGCATCCTGCACCTGTCCCTGCGCCCTGGGACCCTCTGAGGTGTCACAGCTATGGGGACACGTGTGAAAAGCCTCTGTTGGTGCATCCTGCCGGGGTCCAGCGCTTGCAGGAGAAGACGGTCAGCAGCTCGGTCTGCAGGCAGCGGTCTCTGCTCACAGGGGACTGTCAGAGGGACAGCAGCCAGGCAGCACCATGGGACAATGCCCTGAGCCGCTGGCAGGCCTCCCACGGGTGAGCATGGAGGATGGGCAGGACTCGTGTTTACTCCTCCAAAAAAGAAACCTTCCTCCAGAAAACAAAACCTTTTGTGTGCAAATGCAGCTGCCCGGCCGGTTTGTTTTTAAACAAGGAACTTTGAACCAGAGGGCTGGGGCTGGTTTCATTTTGAGGTGAGCTTTTCAGTTCATGGAGGTATTTGGAAACTGAGCTGCTTTGCAGATTTGGAGGCTGTGTTTTCATGTAGCCGCTGAGCATGGCAGCAGTGCCCAGGGCTTCCTCCTCTCCCTGCCATGCAGGCAGGCTGGTTTGGACTGAGCAAGCATTGCTGTTCCTCTTCATTTCCTCTGCAGAATGCTTTGCCCATCCAGGGGAGGGTGTGGGGTAGGGGGGAGCCACCATCAGGGACTGGTGCCCATGGTAGGAAGGCTGAACACCCTGAGCAGCAGCTGAATCGCGTGTGACCCTCGTGGGACTGGGAAGGGTCAGATGCAGAAGGTCCCCACATGCACCGCACAGCGGATGCGGGAACCTGCTGGTCCCAGATGGGGCTAAGCATGGCTAATCCTGCCGGCCGCTTGCATGGAGACGAGAAACGTGAGCTCTAGGCCTTGCTTCCAGCTGGGACTGCAGGAGACCAGGAGTCCTCACGCTCTCTGCTGTGGCTGTTGCACCTATTGAGCTGGGAGAGAGGGTGCCTTGGGACCTGCTCCCATAGTCCTGACTTTCCTTCAAACCCACTGGGAAGATGCCTCTGCTTGCCCCCAGGGACCAGCTGGCCACCCACTCACCAGGGTGAGGATAAGTGGCATCCTGGACAAGATCTTGGGATGCTCCGCTCCTCCTGAACCAACTCACCGGCTTCTCTCCGTTTTCCCCTTGATGCAGGACTTGGACCGGGATGCTCTCACTCTGGGACAGTGGCTGGTCTGATGGGGCCCAGGGCAGCAAATCCTTTAGCAATCACAGCCCACAGACATCTTCAGGGCTGGAGCGTGTGTCTGGGTGTCTGCGCTGGCTCCACAGTGGCCTCAGGGCCCTCCCTACCTCTCTCTTCAAGGGCAGCATGAGGGATGCTCCCTGTCTCCAAGGGTTCCATCACAGAGTGCCCCAGCACCTGGGCTAGCCCTGCAGCATGTGGTGCAAACCCAGGCGAGGTGCAGGGAGGTGTGAGCCGTGCCCAGCCTGCAGCACAGCATGGTCTCCTGGCCTCTCCGGGGTGCAGACCTCTGCCATCACGGGGCCACAGGAAACATCTCCGTCCAGCTGATCCCTCCTCCCTGGCATCCTGCAGCTGAGACGCTGGGCGAGCCCAGGCGGGCCTTCCCCCAGGACCAGCCCAGACTTGAGCGTCGGGGCTGAGCAACAAGCGGGAGTAAACGGCGAGAGAGCGTGAGCGCACCAAGTTGACACCGTGCACAACAGGCTCGCGGGGACAGGCTCTGGACCACACCTGGGATGCCCACCAGGAGAGGTACCGGTCCCATTCCTTGCTCCCCTCTTTCTTCCCAGCTGTGCGGTTGAAGCCAGGTTGTGTGTGGCAGGGAAAGGAACACGGACCCTCCTGTGCTCTGGCACAGCCAAACCCCATCCCGCGGCTGCAGGGCGGGTGATGGGTGATGGGTGATGGGTGATGGGTGATGGGCAGCCTCCGTGCATGGCAGTGCCAGAGGCAGAACCTGGTGTTACACGGCTGTGCCTGCGCAGAATGATCTCGTGCCACAGCAAGGAGTGGGTGGGCACCGGGAGCTGCTTCGTGGCTACTCCTTGGCTCCATGAGCATGGTGCCCTGGTAGCACTGGACACCTTTTTCTGTCAGCCTGTGCTGGCACTGCATCCCAGGCGGGAGCAGAGGCTGTGATGGGGTAGGGGTTTTTGCAGTAGCCATGCAGGTGCTGCCCTAGTACTGCTTTCAGTAGGTGTGGGGCAGGCTCTCTCCAGGCTGCTATCAACCCTCCCAGCTGGGGATAGGGGACTCTGGAGCTTGCGCAGCCCCACGGGCGGCACCCGCACCCAGCGGGGCAGAGCAGGTCTGCCCGGCTCCACCGGCTCTGGCTGTGCTCTGAGTCACCGCAGCCCTGCTCTTCCCAGATCCTCAGGCACCCCGTTCGCACCCGCAGGCACCCCGAGCTCTGCTGCCAGGTCTTGTCTGTCACAGGCAGCAAGCTGGGGGTGCACAGAGCGGCAGCCGAGCACGGGGCTCGCTCCTGCACCTCCTGGCCATCTCGCAGCCTGGCCGGTGTGGCTGTGACTGCCCCGGGCACAGCTCTGCCCTGCACAAGGGGTGGTGTCCCTCACCACCTGCCTGCCCTCCCCTCTCTGCAAAATGGGAAGAGCTCCAAGGTTTGAAGGCATGGGGTGCGAGGCAGTCAGCAGCGCTGGCACGGCTCCACATGGAAATGATTAAACACTTGCAAGGGGTTGAAGGAAGAGCATCCCAGTGCTCTGGGGTTTAGGGTTGGAGAACGTTGGCGTGTGAACGTTGCAAAGAGAGAGATCCCAGCGGCACCTGCATCCTGCACAGGTTCTGCCCCAGGACCAGCCTGTTCCCCTTGCTTCTACCTCGCAGCCTCGGGCGGTGCTCAGCACCTCAGAGGTGGCAGAGAGGAGGAATCATGGCCTGGGGCAGTTCACAGTGCTGGTGGGCACGAGGAGGGCCAGGGACCAGAGGGATGCTGCTGCTGTGCCAAGGCAGGACAGGAGCCCCAGAGCTGCTCCCAGCCCGATCCCAGTAGCACCAGTGCTCCTTATCACAGGGCCTCTGGGCAACACGTTGTTGCAGGGTGCCAGGTTGGATGCAAGGGGTCCTTGCCCAGGGTGGGATGGCAGAGCACCCATGGGGCCAGCAGGGCTGCATGTCCAGACGTGTGTCCGGGCTCCCGTCTGCAGTGACAACGTTGCTCACGCGTGGTGCCAGGCCATGGATGTGCCTTCTCTTGGGGGCAGGCTGAGTCCCTGGGGGAGTGGCAGCATCTCTGCCCGCATGCTGTCACCTGGCAGCAGTTTGCAGGGACCCTGTCAGGCTCTGCCTGTGCCCTCCAGCTGTCACCACAGACACCAGGGGTGCTTGTGTGCTGCAGGCATGCACTCTGCTGCCCACCCCGCTCATCCTCACCCAGCTGGTGCTTCCCCGGGATGTTCCCTATTTCCCCAGATCTGGGAGGTGCCTCAGCGGGGACAAGCCCTGTGCCACCAGCTTGGTGCACAGGTTACGTGGAGTAACGGCCAGTGCATGGAGCACAAAGGCAAACTCTGCTCTGGTCTGAGGCTGGCGCTGCCCGGGGGGACCGCCTGGAGCCTGTGCCAGACAGGGCCTTGGCCACTGCACTGTGGCTGCTGGCAGCATAAGCAAGACCTGACGCCACAATGATGGGCATGCTGTCAGAGTTCCTCTTTCCCATCTCTGCTGCAGACTGGATGATCCACCAGGGCCCAGGGCAAGGATAACCTCTCAGCCTGAGGCTCGCCCTTTGCAGGAGGTGGTGGCTTGGCTGCACAGACCCCATGGTGCCACCCCAGCTGGGCCAGCAGAGCTCCCAAGCGTCCCCCATCCCCCTGCTCCTTGCGGTCGCCTTCGCTGCTTCACGGAAAATGTGATGACTCGGCAGCCCTGAATTTCCAGGCCTGGTTCCAGCTACTGGGTGGAGAAACCTTCTGCAGTTGTTTTTGGGTCTGGCACAGCTGAAGGCTTCACTGTCAGGGGGACCGGAGGGGAGATCTGGCATCCCCAGCTGAAGGCGGACGCTGTCCCTGTCCTTGGCTGTGGTGGCACGGTGTCACCGGGGCGGCCGAGGGGAGGGCAGCACTGGCATGTAATGAGCAGGTTCGTCTGTCCGGTTTGGGAGGCTGCTGAGCCCCACGGCGCCAGGGACAGGGCCCGGGTTTGGCTCCCACCAGCGCTTTGGGCTGTTTCCACCACAGGCACAGCCCAAAGTCCCCGAGCTCAGGGAACACAACCCCCGGGTCCCCAGGGAATGCACACACCCCATGGCCAGCCGAGTGCCAGGCCTGTGTGCCCGGTGATGGGCCACCAGCAGGATGCACAGGCTGGGAAAGCCTCTGGGACACCTCCGGGTCCAGGCTGGCTGGAGATGGAGGTGACCAGCTTTGCAGAGAGGCTGGTGGCCGCAGTGCTGGGGGCTACAGGTATAGCGAATGTGCATGGGCTCAGCTCGCTTCCCAGCTGGGCAGGGTAGACTCAACCCAAGTGAAACTTCCCAGGGCTCCAGTGAGTGGGTTTGTCCTCTTGCTGGCCCGGAACTGCTCTTTGGGGTGCTTTGAAGCTAGAGGAGCGTGACCTGGACTCGGTAGCCTGGGAAAATCTCCTGCCTGTGCCACTGCAGGGGACACTGCCTCCTGTCCGCTGCCTCAGACACTTGGGGATGCGAAATCTCCTCCCAGAGTTTTCCTTGATAATCGAGGGTCTCTTCTGTCCCATCCCCCTGGGTCACAATTCCCAGCACACCAAGGCCCTCCATCCTAACCTCCAGCCTGTGCTTCATCAGCCAGGGGCTCCTCCGTTTAGCTCTACCCTCACCTGTCACCCTCCAGGGACACCACACGGTCCCATCCAGCCCTGGCATCCCCTGCCTGCTCTGCCTCCCACCCCAGCCATCCTCACCCTCCAGGCTGCTCACAGCAGCAAACACCCCCCTGCTCCCACCCATCGCAGGGTCACCTCTTGCTCCACCATCACAGAACACATTGCCTGACAGCCTGCACCCCACCGCAGACCCACATGGGCACATCCACTGAAAGCCCCTTTGCAAGCACGTTTGGGGACCAGCCAGCTGTAACCTCCCAGATCCCACCCTGGGCCCCCCGGGTAAACCTGGCACGTCCTCGCTGCAGCGGGGAGCTCCAGCCTCCTCCCAGCTGGCTGCAGCCGCCCAGCGCTGGAAAGGGGCCTTTTAAAACAATCCCCAGCCCACTGGAGACGGCAGCAGCCAGCCCCAAACCTCCCTCTGCCTCGGCTCATGGAGGGGACTCCTTCCCCACCCGTCTAAGTCACTCCAGTGGCCATAAGCACCCGCCCTGTGCTCACTCCTGGGGGGGGATGGCCAGCTCTGTGTCACACGATATCCAGCAGCAGGGATGGATGTCCCCAGCTGTCTGTGACACCGTTGATGGGTCATCCCATCACCCCAGGTGCTGCTGAACCTCAGTCCAGCTTATCAGAGGATCTTTGAGCCAGAGCTTTTACCCTGGGCCTCCATCACTTGAGCAGATGCACCACTTGCATTTTTGACATTCAGGCCTCCCCAGAGCTGCCAGTATTAAGGATTAAAAAACTTGCCGGCACTGGACATTGCCTTCTGCTCCCAGCCCGATCTCCATGTCCAGGGTGCAGGGGGAGGGCAGGTCTGGGGACAGAGTGACTTGAAGAGCCTGTGGTGGTTGAGCTGGGGACATGGCTGAGGTGTTAACAGAGGAGCAAATGTGACAAATAAGCCCTCGCTGCTGAGCTGAGCTGAACAGCAGGGCCAGGGCTACTTTACCCTCAGTCCGCTCCAGGGACTGGGCCTCTGCAGAGACGTGACCATGATCACGGACCAGGATTCCTGGCACCAGTCCCATTTGGCCAGGACCTGGGGAATTAACTGTCCCCCATGCAAAGGGAAGGGGACTCGTGCTCTGTCCCCATTCTCAGCTGGCCACATCAGCCTGGGGCTGTCAGGAAGTTTGGGGGATGGACCTGGGGTTGGAGATGGATCCTAGACCGGGACCCTTGTGTCCCCCTCTCTTCTCATTTATGTGCAGGGATAGGGCTTTCCTATATTTTTCCCCAGGACTTGGGGGTTGATCTGCCTGTCACAGGTCCCACCTCACAAACCTCTGAGTTTTTGGGGCAAGAATCTGCTGTTCTTGAGCCAGCTGGGGGATGTATCCCACCCTGACAGCTCGGTGCCTCACATCAATAACCAGAGCTTGAATAGCCCCTCGGTGGTGGTTGTGTTGGCTACTGGGACAGACTCCCACAGCCACACAGGCTGTGCTGGCTGCCACGGTAGATGCATCACTGAACCTCTTCCAGCACTGTCCCAGATCCCCAGCGCTGATGTGAAGCCAATGGCATCTCCGCTCTGAATCAGAGCTGGCACCTCGCCACGCACTGCACAGCACACAGCCCAGCACCGCACATACACAGCCCAGCACCGCACAGACACGGCCCAGCACCGCACAGACACAGCCCAGCACTGCACAGACACAGCCCAGCACCGCACAGCACAGACACAGCCCAGCGCAGGGCTGGGGGATACCGAGTGCTCCCCATGGCAGCACTGCGAAGTAAAGCCCCCACAGCCCACAGGCAGACAGGGCACAGCTCGGATCCATCCAGCCCCTCAAATGGACAAAGCGTGGTCCAGGCACCTTTGTACCCACCGATACAGTGCACAGGAACCTCTCACAGCGTGTGCACCCAGCCCCCCCCGGCTTCAATCCGCCCATCCCTGTGCCGTGAGCATCACACAGAGGCACGTATCTCCCTCCTCACCCAGCACGACCGAACCTCCCATTTCCCATCAGCACCTCATGCAGAAATCCAGGCACACAGAGCTAAGGGATGCACGAACATGCCGGCACAGAGACAGCCACAAGGTGCACAGCACCCCGCTCCACCCTCTGCCAGTGCTGCCTCCAGCATCCCAGCCCTGCCTCCCCTTACTGGGGGCTGGTTTGGGCACTCCCTCCCAGCTCAGAGCCGCCATCTGTCCTGTCCTGTCTCCTCCCCTCTCCTCCCCTCTCAGCACCAACTCCCACAACTCTGCAGAACTCCTGATGGCCGGACTGGGCTCCAGCTGTGCAGAGACCCAGCCACAGCCAGAGCCCCCCCTCCAAGCCCCCCGGCAAGCAGCTCCCTGGCCGCAGCACGCCCAGGCTCACACAAGGACAGCTGCAGAGTCACCACAGAGGGACGCAGATCTGCGGGAACAATAGCAGATGCGCACAGCGAGAGGCACACACACACTCTGGACTTCTCCCAGCCCGGAGGCTGCTCTGCTCCTGCCCGAGGACAGCTGGCGGGGCTGATGTGCAACGCGCTGGCATGCGACACCCGTCCCCACTGATGTCATCCTGTCACCCGCGCTCGGAAAGCGTGTGGGGACACAGCCCCTCGCTGCCATGGGAGAAGGGGCTGGCTGGGGACAGCCACTGCTAAGAAGCTACCCCAACCCCCCAACTTGTCATCCCTCTCATCTGCAGCCACCCCGGTCCCAATGAGGCCACCGCTGATGCTGCCGCTCGTCCTGTGGGTGTCACAGCTCCTGGGAGCCCTGGCAGAGGTAAGCCCTTGTCTCTTCAGCCCCCGGCTGTCCGTGCAGTCTCTTGGATCCAAGCTCGCTGGCAGCAAGGGGCTTTGCATAGTCCTACCCCGCTGAGGAATGACGGCATATTTCTGGGCTGCCTCTCCAGCCATGCAGCTGCACCAAATTAGCGACGTTTGCAATTACGAGCTGGCTCTCTCCTCTGCTTCCCGCCCCCTCTCGCCGTGCCCTCTCGCCTCAGTGCCTGGGATCGGAGCGTGTTGCTGCTGCCATGGCTGCAGGGCTCCTCGCCCCAGGAATTGGCTGGCTGCTCTTCCCAGGGGTCTGGAACCCCTTCGCTCCCAAAAGCACTGCAGTTGGTGGGGGAGCCAGAAATGAGTCAGCCGGCGGAGCCAAGGGGGAAATAACTAAAGAACGATGATTGCTTCTCTGTGGCTTGTTGCGGGACAGGGAGTGGGCAGAGATATTTCCTTTAATGTGGAGGGAACTAGCCTCAACCTAAACAGGGCACACCCTGCTCGCAGCAGACTGTGGGGAGACGGGTGTCCCACGAGCGTGCTCAGCACCCACTGCAGCGTGGGGGGTGCTGGATGCTCTGGAGCTCTCAGGCTTTGCAGCCTGTGGGGGATGGCAGCTGGGCTGAGCTCTGGGGTCCCTTCATCCTCCCTCCCTCAGCTGCCTGAGACTACCAGGGCCTGTCCCTAGCTCCTTTCCTCCCTGCACCTTCCCCTTGTGCCCTGGCTGTTTGGGTGGGATGCCTTCCCCTGTGGGCATGGCCCCCTGTTGCTCTGCGGTCCCCGGACTCGTGCAAAAAGCCAGGGCAGCCCACAGGCTGCATCTGCTGTGCCTGTCCCCCTGCCTTGGCTTGGGGACTGACCTGGGGTCTCCTGGGAAAAGGGGTCACAGTTCCTGGAGGGTCACAGCCCTGAGATGCCGTGGCTGGGTGGGATGTGCCTGGCCAGCCTGTCCCCTGGCCTGGCACAGGGCACTTCTTGATGGTCCCAGCTCAGGCCACTTCACCTGCCCGCTGTCTTACCTGACACCTTCAACCCCACAGGGCGAGGGATGCAACCGGACAGCACGGGCAAGGCTGGAGGGACAGGATGCGCCCAGCGATAGAGGTAAGTCAGAGGTACCCAGGCTGCATCGTCCTCAACAGGGGAGCAGGAGGGGCAGAGCTGAGCTCTTCTCTCTGTGACAGTGACAGAACCCAGGGAATGGCAGAAGATGTGCCAGGGAGGGTCAGTGGGACATGAGAAAAGGTTCTTCACCCAGAGGTGCTGGACACTGGAACAGGCTCCACAGGGAGGGGTCACGGCCCCAACCTGACAGTGTTCAAGAAGAGGCTGGACAACGTCCTCAGACACACGGGGTGACCTGTGGGGTGTCCTGTGCAGGGACAGGAGTTGGACTCCACGATCCTGGTGGGTCCCTTCCAACTCAGGACGTTCTATAATTCTATGATACTGTAGGCCGCAGGTCATGAACGGGAGAGAATCAGCCCCATCCTCTTCCAGCATCCAGTCTCATGGAGGTCAGTGTCAGAGACAGACATGGCTCCAAGCTCTTTCCTTCCCACAGAGCACCAAGTGGGCTCAGCAGCAGGACAGCTATAGGAACCCTGCATGGAGCCCCTGCCGTTGGGTGGGCAGGATCTTGCTCCACAGGGCAGCCCCACAGCTATGCCAACCTGGCTGGGGAGCGGAACAGCCGCACTCGCCCTGCAGACAGCAAGTGCTGCCATGTGCGTGGGGCCAGCGCGGTGCCCAGACACTGCCCGTGCCCGTGAACACGCTCCCAGGTGATCTGTAGGCACCAGCCAGGGCATGGGGTGTGCCTGGATGTGGCTGTGATGTGGATAGTGGAGCTTATCTATGGGGATGTATCTACGAGCAGCGTTGTGCTCGTGTGCCTCAGGGTTGGAGGATGCCTCTGGCCCCTTTTAGGTATTAGTAGATTTGTACTGTGGAGATGAAGAAGACGATTGCTAAGTGACAGATGGAGGCAGGTGATGCAGTCTGTTGGAAAACTGAGAGAAGCAGACAAACAAGGGTGGAGATCTCATACCTTCATGAGATAAGAAAGAGTCTGCAGTGGCAGCAGGCTCCAAACAACAGCATTGCATGGAACAGAAGTTGCATGTAGTTCTAAAACTCTCCAGCTTTATGGGAAGGCCACATGCAACACCTGAGCAGTCCCAAAGCTGCCCCTGCCCCTGGGGCTTGCCACACACTGCTCTTCTTTTGCTGTGTGAAGGTAACCCCAGGCAGAGCCCTGGGGCAATAGCTGTGCTTGCTTAAAGCTTTCTTGCCCTGCCACATCACATCAGTCTGTTACAACACGTTGCACATCATACATTTTATGTGCTAATTGTTACACAAATGTCTTATTAGCACTAGAGCTTCCCGAAGGCTGAAAGCAATAGAGAGCTCATCGCTCCCAGCAAGACTGGGGATGGGGAGCGTGTGGTGATCTGCTAATGGAGGCATGGGGAGGCAAAGATGAAGCCTGCAAGGGTCACATTGACAGCTTGGCCCCAGCACACAGGCTCTGTCTGGCTCCTGTTTGTGTAGGTAATTCCTGAGCAGCTGTAAGGGAAGAGATTCAATATAAATTGGGCCACTGACCCACCAACTAGGCAAAGCCCTGTATGCAACTTCCTTGTCACCAGATCCTCTCCATCTGGATGCCGTAACACTGGCCCTGCAGCCACAACGTGCTGACCTTGCTGCTGCAGCAAGGCCAGGTCAGGGACACACCTTGTGCAAATCTGGCCCCATTTTTCCTCCATGTACGCAGCATCCTGCTCTTCCCATGTCACCTCTGTGCCAATGAGGGCAAAGAATAGCAGAGGCACCAGGCACAGGGTGGCACAGCTGGCACTTGAATGTCCTTGCACTGGGCTCTGGTCTGTGCAGGACAAGTCCTGGGTCAGTAAGTCCCTATCAGTGGGTCTGGTTTACTTGGGTGCTGTGGTGACTCAAGCTGATCTCTTAAGTCTCCCAGTCCAGATTTAGTTCAGATCCATCTCAGCAGAGGGTGGGTTGAGGTCCCAGGGCAGGGATATCACCTGCAGCAAGGGTTGGTGGGCTGGGAAGCCTGGCCCTGCATGCTGGCCACCCAGCAGCACCATAGCTCCCTGCTGAGGGTTTCGGCTTTGCCTCTGCAGGGACCCTCCTGAACCTCAGCGTGAGTGACCACGGCCGGTCAGACTCCCTCCTTGTGTCTTGGGATGAGCCAGAGGGAGGTTCCGAGGGATATTCGCTCGCCCTCTCCTCCCTGGGGTCAGGCACGCCGCTGCAGAATGGATCTGCTGGACCCAACATCACCAGCTTCTGGTTCCACGGGCTGACCCCTGGCATGCGCTACAAGATTGAGGTGACAGCCGTGCTTGCCTGTATGGAGACCGCCAGCCAGACAGTCACAGCACAGACAAGTAAGGAGTCCCCCAGGCATTGCAGAGTCAAAGGGTCTCAGTGCTACTACCAACGATTGTCACACTGCTCTGGAGGGTGCAACGGTCTGTGAGTCCATGGGGAGGTCGGGTCTTTTGTCACTTTCACAAGAATCAGGGTCCCTACCTGGTCCCCAGGGTCCTGGGGGTCATTTCCTCATCCATATGGAGGGAGGGTCCTGCCCCTGCACCTTGCATGGGCAGTGTTCAGGCTATACCTTCTGCTGGGATAATGATGGACCAAACAATGATGTGGACTGCAAAGAGCTGAGGGATGGAAAAAGTCACACCGGGAGGTCTAGAACGGCTTCACCTTCTCAGTGCACACCTCATGTGCTGTCCCTGACTGAGCCTCCCTGCTCAGTTCACAATGACTATGCAGAGACTGACCCGAAGGGTGCACCCACACACCTGTGGGAGACTGGGGGAGCTGGTAGGGATGCGATAGGGCTGTGCTTGGGGTTTGGGTCCTGTGGAGCTGGCTGGTAGGACCTCACCAAGTGAAGGCACTGTCCCACCAGCCCCTGATCAACCTGTGAGGTCAGGCATCGCAACGCAACCGGCAAACACTGTGCCATGTCCAATGCAGGTCCCTCACCCATCCGCAACCTGAGCCTGAGCAGCGGCGGGAGTTCTGCAGAGCTGCACGCCTCCTGGGCACACGCCCACGGGCAGCGAGACGGCTACCACCTTGCCCTCTACCACAGCGACTCCCAGACGCTTGTGAGAAATGTGTCCGTCCTGCCAAACGCCTCCACGTTCCTGTTTGACGGGTTGCTGGCTGGCAGTGAGTACGCCTTGAAGGTCAGCACGCTGGCCGGGTCCAGCCAGGCGAGCACCAGTATCCACCAGTGGACAGGTATGGAGTGATGGGTGTGCCTGCCCAAGAGGGAAGGGATGGGAGAAAGGGTTTGGCAGGAGGGATGCAGCACCTGAGCTGTCTGGGCTGGCTGAGAAGGGGAGGAGGTGTCCAGACTCAGGATGGGGAGTTGACACAGGATGGGGGACAGCTGGGAGTTTTTCACGTCCCTGCTGAGAGCCCAGTGTGCTTGGCCAAGGGGACAACCTCGGTCCTGCTTTGTGGGACCTGCAGCTGGGGCTTCCATGCTCCACGTCCCCACGGGAGGAGGGCAATCTGGGGATGCTGGCAAAACGCCTTGGCTGGTGGGAGCTGCAGAAATGTTGCGTTACGCAGGCTGCCACCCCCTCTGCCCTGCAACCTGAAAGAGTGTGACAGTACGGAGGGACCTGGGTCCCCTACCCGCCTGGGAAAGGACATCCCTCAGCAGACCCCTGCCAGACCTTCAGCCCCATGCCAGCAGAGAGAGCAGCTGTGGGTGTAGGAGACCCTGGGGAGAGAGAATGGTCCAGAGAACCCCAGCATTGAACCTCACTGCCTCCTTCTTTTCCCCTCAGCTCCCTCCGTGCCCACCCAGCTGCGGCTCAGCCCGGGCTCCAGCACCAGCCTCGTCGCCTCCTGGGCAGGCGCTGGGGGGGCTGCCTGGCTGCACCTCGCGCTCCACAACCTCCTCACCCAGACGGTGACCACGACGCTGTCAGCCAGGAGGGGCCTCACCAGCTTCACCTTCCAGCATCTCCGCCCCGGCACCCGCTACTGGCTGGGGCTGAGCGTCACAGCTGGGCCCTACACAGTGGGGGGACCCAATGCCACCGCTTGGACATGTGAGTATGATGTCCAGGGAGGAAGACCTCACACCCCCAGCTGGTTTGTTTCCACTGCAAAATGAGTCTGACTCCATCCTGCCATTGCTGTCTATGGCTCTGACCTACCCAGCTGAACACACATCCTCTGTGCCTGATGCACGAGCCAGGGGTGTCTGGCCAGGAGTTTTGTCAAGGCCAGTTCTTGGGAATATCAGCAAGCTCAAGATGGGACAAGAATGGAGAGGAGGGAGACTTTTAGGAATTTCTCAGCAGGGCTGCCAGCTTCATTTGGGCTCTGCTAGACCGGGAATGGTTGTGCTGGGGGGGAATGGAGGCAGAATGCTCCAAAAGGATGTCTGAGGCTGGATGTAACCCTGCAGATAAGGAAGCAGGGAAGAGGACTCAGGGGTGTATGGGGAGATCTTAACGTCTCGCATGGCAGCCACTCACATGGCAGCCTGTCCCCTTTGGCTGAGTGGGGCAGGACAAGACTGCTGCTGTACCCAACGCCTTCGTGCTGACAGTCCTGAACTACAGCAAAGACAGTGAGCGCTGGAGTGGGGCTCCAGAGCTCCCCATAACCCTGACGCATGTGATCCTGATCCCTTCCAGACCCGCTGAGCCCTGGCAATGTGACCCTGAGCAGCGCAGAGGAGCAGAGCTCCTTGCAGGCTCGATGGCGCACCCCGGCAGGAGAGAGGGACTTCTACCTGGTGACGCTGCAGGAGGGAGAGGACAGTGCTCCGACGAGGAACATCTCTGTCGGCGGAGACAACAGTCACGTCACCTTCCACGGGCTGAGCCCCGGGAAGCAATACTCTGTCCAGGTGACGGCGGTGGCTGGGCCTTACCGGGCATCAGCCCACAGCACAGCAGCCTGGACACGTAAGCAGAAAGCCCGAGCGTGTCCTTTCAAGGCCATTTCTGTCACCTGATGGAGGGGCTGGTGCCCAGAGGGAGGCTGGTGGGATGGGGAGGGGGATGGCAGCAGGGGCAGTGCAGTGGCACCTGGTCTCAAGGACGGGCTGTGGGTCAGAGCGGCAAAACCCACTGGGTGAACACAGAGGTCCTTGGCAGACTTGTGCCAGGTAGTGCCAGGCACAAATCAAGACCAGATCCCACCCAGTAACCTTTAGACTTGCTGTTCGGTAGGTTCTAGGACATTTTCTCCCGCTCTGCTCACAGCAGCTGGTTGGGTGGGTTATGAAGCACCACCAGTTCCCCAGAGCAGCATCTCCCTGTGCCCAGTCCCTCCCGGACAGCTCATGGAGCAGCTGGTGCTCAGGGGGCCACCCCAGAGCTGCCACCATGGGAAGGAAGGACTGGAACAGTGTGGGGAGGCACAGTAACAGGCTTTCCCTGCAGCCCTGGCTGCCCATGTCTGGGGGGGAAAAGCTGCAGTGTCATGAGAGCAATCAGGCTGCCTGACTCACTGCCCCACACAGTGACGTGCAAGATCCCATCCTTGTCCCTTGCAGAGCCATTAGCTCCATCTGGTGTGAGGCTGTCCAGCCAGGGGAGCCCCTACAGCCTGCTAGCCAGCTGGGAGGAGGCAACAGGAGAGGGCTACCTGCTGGCCCTCAGCCCTTCAGAGCACCCCGTGAAGAACAGCTCGCTGCTCAGAGGTGTCACCAACTTCACCTACGAAGGCCTCCGCCCTGGGACTCTCTACACCTTTGAGGTCAGCACCGTGGCTGGCCCATACACCTCTGCACCCCGTCGCATCACCAACTGGACATGTGAGTGCCACAGCCCTCACCGCAGCCAGGCCCACGGTTCCCACTGGATCCTGCCCTTCCTTGTCATGCCTGGGGGAATGTGGTAGCGTAGGTCTTCTGCAGCTCCGTGCAACAAAAGGGCAAAAGGCCCAGGAGGAAAGCAGAGGTGCTGTTGGATGTGTCTGACCCTGGTCTCTATCCCAGCTGCCCAGCACAAGGGTCAGCAGAGCCCAGTGCCCTCCTCCTCCCTTGGGCTGCCCTCCTAGGACTGCTCAGGGTGCATCTGCCCCCAACCACCACCCTGCTCCAGACCATCCCACCCAGCACCTCCTCCAGCACCAGAGCCATCATCTCTTACCATGTCAGTTTAAGCTGCATGCTGGCCCCATCCCTGCCAAACCGGTGTGTGGGTGTCAGCAGGGGCGATGGTGGCCTGTTCAGACCCCAGAAGTGGCCGGAGCCCCTGGATGTGGGTTTTCCCAAGGAAGGGGCTCCAGCTCCAGCACGTTTGGGGTTGCACTTCAACCTTAACCCCAGTCCAGGTGAATCTGTGACCCTAGACTTTACCTTTCCTAGATCCTTTGCCCCCGCAGCAGCTGGCCCTCAGCAATCAGGGCCACAGCACCTCTCTGCAAGCCTCCTGGAAAGCAGCTCCCGCTGGCAGCACCGGCTATACAGGCACCCTCCGTGAAACCAAGTCCCAGAAGCAGGTCAGGAACATGACTGTGGGCAACAACTGGACTAACGTCACCTTTGAGGACCTGGTCCCCGGGCGACAGTATACACTGGAGATGGCTTCTATAGCTGGACCTTACAGATCCCCTGTGCAATCAGCCACAGACTGGACATGTGAGTGTGTTACCCCTACTGCAGGTTGCAACCATGACCTGGCCAACGAGAGCAGAAAGATCATGCCATGGAAGCAAAGCAGAATGTAGACCATGTATGGGGAGTGAGGGGAACCAGGGACAGGGATGCATAGACAAAGAGCAGAAAGCCAACCAGAACCATATTCAGCCAGGCCAGAAGAAAATGAGTCTTCAGTGCAGGAGAAACCCATCACTGAACGGAAAACATTTCTGAATGTCACCCAGCAGGAAAGATGGGCACCTGATCCCATGTTTGTTGTGGAGCAGAAGCTCAGGCGGTTCTGGCGTTTGATATGTCAGGGCTGATTCATAACCAGAGCCAACCAGGGACAGGCGGTGGAGGGTGCCCAGGACAAACGTGTGCTGACCCCCACTCTGTGCTGTGGCAGCTCCACCATGACTGTCTCTCACCACCTCTTTTCTCTCAGACCCCCTGGCTCCAGCCGGTGTGACCCTGACCAACACGCGACGCCCACTGGGACTCTCTGCCTTCTGGGACAAGGCTGCTGGTGATGTGGACCAGTTCCAGCTCCAGCTCTACAGCAAGAGCCATTCAGCACAGAGGAACATCTCAGTGGGGCCAAACACCCACAACTACACATTCCTGGGGCTGTCCCCTGGCATTCAGTACTTCCTGAAGGTGACCGTCCTCGCTGGCCCATACAGATCCTCGTCACACTTTGCCACCGAGTGGACATGTGAGTGAGAAGTGTCCCCAGCCTCCTGCAGGGATGGGGCATCCTGGCACTGCCTGCAAAACTGGCAGTGACATGGATGTGTCCAGGTGGAGGGAGGGCTGCAGTGAGACCTGATGCCCCCTGCCCCTGGGAACTGGAGTTCATGCCATGAGTTTGGTGCTGTCTGCTGGCTTCTGGGCCCCAAAAGACCTTTTTTCCCAGCTCAGGTTTTCCCCAGTCAAGTTGAACATTCTGCCTGGACAACTCCTGATCTCAGCCAGCCTGGGATGGGTGGGAGAGGAATGCAAGAGAGGAAGCACAGAGGTCTGTCTGGGCTTGCTGCTCCCTCTCCATGGAGCAGGGCAGCCTGCTGGAGAGCTGAGTGCTTTCTTCACAGTACAGCACCTTCCTGCTAGCAATGCCTTAGGGACACGGACAGACAACTTACATGTCCCCCAGAACAACAGGAGAGCTGGCAGGCAGCTGCCACCACTTCTCCTTTAGCCCTGTGCAGGGATGCAGGCTGTCCTGGCTTCTCTAGTTGCTTTCCTCCACCAGCTCATGGATCTCCGTGCTGTGTTTCCCCCTAGATCCACTGTCTCTGGCTAATGTGAGTGTACAGCCTGGCCAGAGACCCCAGGAGCTACGTGTGAGCTGGGTGGAGTCAGGCGGTGGCAGAGACCACTTGGTGCAGCTCTCGGTGGCCGAGTCCCTGTCCGTCATCAGGAATGTGTCTGTCCCCCGTGGAGTCACCCAGCTTGACCTGGAGGGGCTGGTGCCAGGGTCCCGATACCGTGTGGAGATCATTTCTCAGGCTGGGCCTCATCGCACCTCGTCTCAGACTGTCATCAGCTACACTGGTAGGAATGCAGCTCCTCTGCACCCGTCCCCATCCCTCATACCCAGCCTGGCTCTGACCTGGTGAGGGGCTGGGGACCAGAAGAGGTATCCCAGGGCTGTTCTGCAGGAGTGCCCTGATACAATGTCCCTGTGGCCCCACAGGTGCCTGTCTCCTACTCAAGACGCTGGGTCTCTTATTGAGACCCTCACCCATTCTAAGCCCAGCAGCTCCATGGGGCACGCTGTGAGCCTGCCCCAGCACTTTGGGACAAGAGGGTCCCAGGCCACGGTGGCAAAGCACCGTTATCCCTTGGGACACAGGGAGCAGCTTTGATACGGGAGCCACCTGCTGCTCTCAGCACTCTTTAGACAGCGTGTTAGATGCTCACAGTCCTGCAGGTCCTGGCTTCATTCCCAAAACAGAGTCACTCCTGAGAATCCCATGTTTGTCCTCTATAACGCTATTTCTCTCCCGCAGTCCCACTACCTCCTCTTTCCCTGTCTGCAAGCCCTGTCAGCACTGCCTGGGCTCTGGCTGTGCAGTGGGAGACCCCTCCAGGGCAGAGGGATGGATACCTGCTCAGCGTGCACGAGGAGGGCTCTTCTTCACCAGCGAGGAACCTGGAAGCAGGGAAAGACAGCACTAATGTCACCCTGACACAGTTGGCACCAGGAACTTGCTACCTTGTTGGGATCTGGGCAGTAGCTGGACCCTACCGCTCTCTCCCCAAGAACATCACTGGCTGCACAGGTGAGCATCCATACCACCCACAGGGGACCTGGGTGGGAACACTGCCAGGAGCTCCAGAGTGGAATAGGGATCAGTGTGGGCACCCAGGGAGAGGAGGGCACCCTGCCCTGGCTCCTGGTGATGCTGGCCTGCAGTCATCTCCTGCCTCTTGCAGCCTTCCTGTACCACGAGAGCACAGAGCTCTTGCTGATTGCCTGGGGAAAGCAAGACTCCTCGCTGGAGATGGCTGTGTGTTCAGAACCGTCTCTTTTTCTCTCTGACTCATGTGTCTGTCTTTCCTCACAGTTCCTGCTGCACCAACAAACCTGAGCCTTACCAACCCAGGCAGCTCCTCAGAACTTTACGCGTGCTGGAACAAGCCCCCCGGCAGGAGGGACCACTACCGCGTCGTTCTGCACAGCTTTAGCACCCAGGGCAGGGAGCGGGTCCAGACCTTGCATCCAGATGCACAGAACATCACTTGGACTCACCTGGAGGCAGGCAGCAAGTTTGCTGTGCAGGTCACTGCTGTGAAAGGCTTGTTCGAAGCCTCTACCACCAACGTCACCCAATGGACATGTGAGTCTAATGACTTGGGTTGGACACTCCACTGTGCCCTGAGCCTCCATCTGAGCCTTGCGGAGCACCCACCGCCACCTTCCCCATCCCAAACCAACCCTTCTGTGTCCAGAGCTTCTATATAGTCATCCCACCTTTCTGCTCGCTGCCCGTGCTCCTCCCCTGACGCAGAGCACATCCCAGCTGCCCACCCAAAAGGCTCTTCCACCTCCCCTGCCATGTCCAGCTGTGAGCACTGGGGACATTGTGCTCAGAGCCATGTGCCCTGTCTGCCCATTTGTCCTCAAGCTGCTTGCTGAGACAGTCCCTGGTGGCCAGCCTGCCCACCGCCCGGTGCCAGCTGGGGGCTGGAGTCCAGCCTGTGGCACTGCCAGGCCACGAGGAACCAGTGGGCAGGCACGCAGGGCTGACTGTTCCCCCGTTGCTTTCCAGACCCCTTGGCCCCTGCCAGCCTCACCCTGGGCAGCCCCGCTGCCTCCATGCTGCATGTCTCCTGGGCAGCAAACAGGCGAGAAGCAGAAGGCTACGTGGTGGACGTCTATGACCCAACCTCCAGCAGTCGCATTGGGCACGTGGTGCTGGGTGCAGATGCCAGGAGTCACACTTTCGGAAAACTGAGCCCCGGCACCCACTACAGAGTGACAGTGAGGGCCACAGCTGGGCCCTTCCACACCAGCACCCCCAGCTTCACCCACTGCACACGTGAGTATGATGCTCTCCTTGCAGCCGCGTGTCCACTACCAGATCTCCCCCTTCCCAGTTTAAATCAGAGGCCATAACGGTGCGGCCAGATCCTGCTTTCCTCTCCCATCCATCCAAGTGCCCAGTGCTCATGCCCTGCTGGATGCAGCACGGGGAGGCCGTGCATGACCCCACGGCCTGGCCACCCGTGTCCCATCCACAGCCATCTGCAGGCTCAGGCAGCACCAGGGAGGAGGCAATCCCTGGAGGCAGCTGCCGCAGAGTCGAGGGCAAAGCCAGCCCTCAGGACCTGGCAGGGCTGACCCACCTCCTGCAGCACAAGCGGGGCACAGACATGGAGCATCTCCTTTCTCTCAGCCTGCACATGGCTCCTGGTAGTGATTTGTGTTTCCTCCCCAGGCCCACTGCCCCCGGCTGCAGTGCGCTGGCTGAGCACAGGGCACCTGGACAGGCTGAGCGCATCCTGGGGAGCTGCGGCTGGGGGAAGAGACGGCTACACGCTAACCCTGTACCACGTGTGGCTGGGCACCGTGGCAGCTATGACCTTGCTTGGGAGAGACACCCACAACTTCACTTTCATGGGCCTGAGCCCGGGATACGAATACTCCCTGGAGGCCAGTGCCACGGCTGGACCATACCAGGCAGCGGCACCCAACATCAGTGGCTGGACACGTGAGTGCCTGTACGAGTGTCCTCTGCAAAGGGGTGAGCAATGTTGTGCAACTGGGCAGCACTGAGGAGGGATGGGAGGTTTACAGGGGTCCTGGTGCCTTTGGAGATGCGCATGGGTCACCACGCAGCGGTTAGTGCACAGGCACACCGTTACCCTTATGGACACATGGATGTTCAACTGTAGACTTGCACAAGTACATGATGACGTGCAGAGTTGCCCAGCTGTGTCCATGTGGGGACATCCCAGTGCCCATGCTGCCCCACCTGCCTGTATACAGGAGGGCTTGTGCCCTCGCCGAGTCTCCTCCAGCAGGTAGAAACCACGTTACCGTAAGGGTTGACAAAATGCATCAGTGTAGTACAGCCAGCTGCTAATTCACAGTCCTCCCAGGAGAATGGGTCTTTGCTCTGTGGATGCACTAGTCCAACACTCCTCCCCACCCAGAAAGATTTTATGGCTGGACAGAGTATAGATGTTGTGCCAGCTCTACCCAGGCAGCTGCACACCAGCTGGGTGCTGCACAATCCATATGCACGCAGCAGCGGCAAAGGCGTTCCAGCTGGGCTATGGGGGTGAGGGTGACCTGGATGATGAAGGGTTGGCATATGAGTGATCCCAAAGGGTGAGCAGCATCAAAGGTTAAGAGGGATGGGGACAGAGTAGGGAAAATCGAGGAGGAGGAGTGTGCCTTCAGAGAGCATCTGTTCTGCTGCACACTGTCCCGTCAAGTGTGTTTCCTTTTGCACAGTCTCCAGTCCCTAACATCAGGTCTGGTGACTCCCCAGGCCCACTGCCTCCAGCCACCGTGCGCTTGCTGAGCACGGGACACCCCGACAGGCTGAGCGCATCCTGGGGAGCTGCGGCCGGGGGGCGAGATGGCTACACGCTAACCCTGTACCATGCACGGCTGGGCACGGTGGCAGCTACGACCTTGCTCGGGAGGGACACCCACAACTTCACCTTCATGGGACTGGCCCCGGGAAGCAAGTATGTGCTGGAGGTGGTGTCCATGGCAGGGTCCCACCGGACATCTGCAGGGAACGTCAGCAACTGGACATGTGAGTACCCTGTTTTGAGGGTGATGTGTGCCTTGCTGGGCAGTCACAAAGGCTCATGGCAAAGGACATGGCCCCCCTGGCCTTCATGCCAGACCCCAAGCCCTGCCTGTACCCAAGGGCACGTCAGTGCCATAGCACTGAGCAGGGCTGTACCCACCCTCACCGTCAGCTCCACCAGCCTGGATTAGACCAGCTACAGCTCCAGGGGCTGTGATTCAGAGGAGAAGCAGGGAGGAGGGAGCAGCCAACAGGAACATTCACCTTCCCCTCCCCTCCAGCGCGCTGGGTGCTCCTTCCTCTCCCATCCCTGCGTGCCTCACTTCAACTGGAACAGGGTTGTCTCTGCTCAGACACGCACCTCTTGAAGACTGCAGAAGCTGCTTTTAGCTGCCTCCAGGCTGGTGAATGCCGACATCCAGCCAGGGCAAAGTTCCTGTCCTGTGTGGTGCAACCCTTCTGATGACACTGCCAAGACACCCAGGCAATGTCCTCAGACCCTTCACTGACATCTCCCACCCTTGTCTCTTCAGACCCCGTGGCACCCCGTAATGTGTACATGACGAACCAGGGGTATCCCAACAGGCTGAGTGCGTCCTGGCGAGCCGAACCCCAAGGACAAGACAGTTACAGGCTCCTCCTGTACCACTCAGGATCAGGTATTGTGGCAGCCAACGTATCTGTTGGGAAAGGCACCAGCAAATTCGTCTTTTCTGGCCTGGCTCCAGGACACAAATACCTGCTGGAAGTGGTGTCCATGGCAGGGCCCTATGCAGCCTCCTCTGGGAACATCAGTGACTGGACAAGTAAGTGGCAAGAGCTGGAGGTCCTTGGGTCATGCATGAGGCTCAGCCTTCCCCAGGCTCAGCACTGGGGTTGGGAAGGAGCCGGGGCAGGGCTGGGACAATGGGTACCAGCTGTAGGTATCACTGTAGTGATGGGACCATGGGCCGTGCCGCTCCTGGTGGAGGGGTGAGCAGGGCAATGCTGCTGTCTGCAGGACAGTCTTGCAGCTGCGGTCGCTGTCTCAGGGCAAACCTCCTCTGACAGCCCTGATGTTGACACAAGCTGGCTCCTCCAGGCATGGGTGACTGAACAAAGAGCAAGGGATCCCACGGCAGGAGTGCAGCTCTGGGAGAGGGCACCCACACCCTGAGAGACCACAAAGCCTTACAGCCAGGGGGACACCCTACCGTCCCTGCTGGCTTTCTCCCAGGCACTCAGAAAATTCCTGGCATGGGAAGTAAGGGGAGGCTGGGCTTATTTCATTTTTCTTTTTCAAGGAATGTGGAAATTGCAGATAAGCACAATAAGCCCTTTCATGTGCTTGTCCCCACAGTCCCTGCACTTTGCTTGGGGAATCCAGAGGTCTGTGCTCCCACGCTCAGCCAGCCCCTGGCAGGGTGCTGGGAGTCATGTGCAGAGCCCTTCAGGCAGGTCTCTAACGAAACTTGCTAATTAGCGGGAGGAGGAACCCATCTTCTCATGTTCCTCACTCTGCATGTCCTTCAACTGCCATTTAAAGGTCATTTCTGGTAGTGGCAGCCAGCAGCTGCAGAAATGTTATCACTGAACACATCAAGTTTCCTTGCGTATTACTCATCTCCTACTTGTATCTCTACAGGATGGAAGAGACGGTCTGGCATGCCAATAACTCTCCCCTGGTGTGGTTCTCATTGTAGCACCCTCAGTTCCCAAAAATCTCTCTGCGGTGGCTGAAGGGAACAACACGATGCTCATCTCCTGGGACAGTGTCTCTGGGCAGCAGGACGAGTGCCAGCTATGGCTGCGGGATCCCCAGAACAGCACGCTGCCCCGGCGGCACGCTCTGGACAGAGGGCAAGTCCAGCACCTCTTTCAGGGGCTGATCCCAGGGAGGAACTACTCTGTGTCCTTGAGCTGTGTGGCCGGGCCCTACTGGAGCAGCACCAAGCCCTTGGCTGTGCCGATGGGTGGGTACGCGCTGCCGGGGCACGGGGGAGTGCAGGATGGAAGGGGGAGAAATGCCTGGGTGGCCTCAAGACTGGATCAACCCTTGGGGGTCAACAGAAGCATAGGAAGTCTTCGTGGTGGAAGATAAGGAAAACCAACAAGGTGACCGTCTGGTAGCCATCGGCTCCCTAAGCTAGCCCCATCACAGAGATTTCAGATCACCCGGTGGCCTGGCTAACTGTGAAGCAAAGCGGACACTGCAGACCTCTCTATGTGTCTGCTTCTCCTATAAGACATCTGCCCAGGCCCTGACCCATTTGCCTTGTCCTGTGGCCCTTGGCGCAGAAGGCTCCCAGGTCACAGATGTCCAGCTCTGCTCCTCTCCATTGACCTAGGGACAGGCAGTAGAGGACCATAGGGGCTCTGGACTGGCGCATGGGCTGAGGCTGGGATTTCTCTGATCCAGTAAGTCCTGCCATATCTCCTTCACAGAGCCAAATCCTGTGGATGATGTGCAATGCCTACCAGAGTCAAGGAGCCTTTACTTGAACTGGACCAGCTCCCCTGGAGATGTGGAGGCTTATGAGGTGGTGACAGAGAGACTCTCTGATGGAATACCCACCTCCAAGTATGTTATGAGCATCCCTACGAACGAGGCCAGTGTGGAGGGGCTGGGACCAAACTCATCCTACCGAATCTTTGTGAGCACAGTGGGCAGGAACACAATGAGGAGCCAGGCCGTGACTTTGCTCTGCAACACAACAGTGGAGGGTGAGTCCCCTTCTTTCCCACAGCCTTGCCAGAGAGCCCAGGAAAAGACACCCAGCTTTGATAATTAAACCTGGGTTCTCTTTCAGATGCCCATGAGGCCCACGTGGTCCTGCATTGAACTGCAGTGGGCCAGTGATGCTGGGAACAGTGTATGGTGAGTCTGTGGGAGCAGGGACACACTAACAGGCTATGCTTGCTGGTTCCTTTTCCAGCCCTGCCTCCACCCCTGCGAGCAGACATCTTCCAGGTGGAGGCCAGCTCCACAGTTATCATTTCATCTGACCTGTTCAGCGAGGAGAATGGCCAGATCAAGTATTACGGTGTCATTGCTACCACTAATGACTCACGTAAGTGCCCCTGCACATCCCCATCTGCAGCGACTCCCTGGAGGGCAGCAGCTCCCCTGGATGTGACTGTGGGACCACCACTGTCACCTTGTACTTTCCTCTTCAGTGCTGAGGCCCACCCAGGAAATCATGTCCAGCACATGGTATGACCACTATTATGGGACGGAGGACTCCTACCTGGCTGTGCTAATCCCCAATCCCTTCCACCCGAGCTCCAGGAGCTCCCCCGAAACCTGGCGAGTGCCAGTGGGAACAGAGGAGTGCGGCCGGTCCAGGGCAACGTGCAATGGGAAGCTGAAAGCCAACGAGCAGTACAGGTGAGGGGCATCAACACCGCTCCTGAGGGGAAGGGGCTAGAGGAGAAAAGGAACTGCATGTGTAAGGTGCCACCAGCTCCCTGGATGTCACCTCATCCTGTACTGGGACTGGTACTATTTTTTTATTTATAAGAGAGCAGAAACTTACTACTGACCTCTTCAAACAATCCTTTGGAGGAGATCTGATCCCCATTTGTCATTTGTGAACATTTTCTCACGTTCTCCTAAGCAAAACAAACTTGTCCGAGAGTCAGAAGAGGGAGAAAAGACCATTTCTAGGCATTCCCTAAATCCCTACCAGAAAAAACAACTTATTCCAATACAGCATTTCAAAACAGAGGCAGCTGCCCTGTTCCCTTGGGTGTTCCTGCTGCTAGGTGCATGGGTGCTGTGCCCAGTTCAGACTGTCCCTGATGGCAGGACTCTGCTTTGCCCCAGGTTCAGCATCGCTGCCTTCACCAAATACGACCCAGTGGCCCCCGCAGTGACGTTCACCATGTTCTCAGGTAAGATGGAGAATGTCATCTTCCCTTCCTGGCTGGGTAGGTTATAGATAATTAACAACCTAATAATAGCAAGAGAGAGGGAGATCACAGGCTGTAGCTGATATAATAGAGAAAATGCAGCTGCTTACTGACCCTTATCTCTGTCCATTCTATCTCTTTTTTTATTCCAGCTGCTGGATCCGGTGCAGACGCAACTCCATTCTCAATTCCAGTAATTGCTGGAATCATTGTGGGATTCCTCTTGACACTTGCAGCTATTTTTGCTTTGGTCTACTGGAAACAGCTCAGAGCAAAGAGGTGAGGATAAGCTGACTTTTAACTCGTGGGTGCAGGCTGAGAAACCCAGCCTTCAGTGCCAGCCCAGGAGGAAGAGCAGTGAGAGGGTATAAAAGATTTAGGCAAACTAGGACACCCACTGGTGCAGTTGTGCTTGGCAAGCATGGAAGAAAAAGGCAGAGGAGAGAGGGGAGCTGCCTGTGTGCCGTTAGTTCACAGAACCCTGCAGATGTGCAGGGTGGTGTGCCTGATTTGAGCTGTCTGGTCACCAGCGCTCCATGAGCCAGCAGCACACCAGGCGCTCACAGCACCTGTCCCTGCGCTGCAGGGAAGAGCAACATCTCCCATGCTTTGATTCTAGAACCAAGAAGAGCAGCCTGCCCCAGGAAATGGTGACCTACAGCTTGAGGTGAGTGCTGGGGTCTTCCCTCTGTGTGTGTCCTGGCTGCAGGTCCCAGGGTACTTCACCTTCTTCATTTCTCGTTCTTTGACTCGGCAAAAATCCAACTCTCCCTCCTCTCCTTCATTTCTCCCTTGTTCAGTATTTATTGCCCAGCTCCATTCCAAATCAATGCATTGTCCACACCTCTTCTGCAAGGCTCCTGCAATAGGAGAGTATCCTCATCATTCTGAAATCCCTCCCGATATTTAACCAATGCTCTGTTGTACCCACTCTCCTGGGCAATGATGAGGGCTACAAACCATCCCCCTGTGTGTGCACCCCAGTACTGCAGGCCTCCAGGCTGTGCTGCCTCATTAGCCACCTGCCAGACCTCCCAGTAACTAAGGCAAGTTTTCCTCTGGACTTCATTTCATGCAGAAACATCCATCGGCCGATTCCTATACAGAACTTCAAGCAGTACTACGAGATGAAGACAGCAAGTGGTAACCACGCCTTTTTCCAGGAGTTTGAGGTGAGATGAGACTCCTGCTGGAGATGAGACTTAATTTCCCCTCTAGGTAGCTCATGCCCCAGCTGTTGGGTGGCCTTTATGGACTCCTTGTGTCCAGGGACAGTAACGCATCTCTTTAGCAATCCAGCCACTCTACTAGGCAGTCTTGGAAGCTAAAGCTTGGATGGACCAAGTGATCAGGCAGCTCCTATGCTCAAAACCTGTTTTGTTCAAGCTCTGGTAGAAACACCTGTTGTTCGTGGCATGAGCTTGAACCAGTACTTTCCCTAGCTGCTGGTGGAAAAAGCTAAGGGCCCCTAACCTGGGCTGGAGATGAAGATGCTGAGTGGTCTTGCAATGACATTTTTGGTTTGGTTTGTTTTTCTCAATACTTGTTCTCGGGCTTGCTTTTCTTTTAAATACAAACAGTGCTGTTGGAAAAGCCACTTATGGCTCAGAGTTCACAGGCAGTGAAGGGAGCGGGGAGTAGAGCAGTTTTCTGTGTGCAGGTGACCCCCCTGAACCACTGGAGATGTTGGCCATGAGCAGGGAGCTGGGCTGAACAGGAGCAATCCAGAGAGACATTTGTTCTTATCTTCTCCCTGTCCCACAGGAGCTGAAGGAAGTTGGAAAGGAGCAGCCAAAAGTGGAGGCTGAGCTACCAGAAAACATCTCTAAGAACAGATATCCCCACGTGCTGCCCTGTAAGTGCTGTCTCCTCCCTCCTCTCCACAGCATCTAGGGTGAGAGTTCACACTGCAATGCGCAGTAATTCCTTGTCCTTCTTAAACTGGGGAGCCCAGAACTGGACAAAGTACTGCAGATGAGGCCTCACCAGGGCAGAGTAGAGCCCTCGACCTGCTGATCACACTTTTCCTAATGCACCCCAGGATACCCTTGGCTTTCTTGGCCACAAGGGCCCATTGCTGGCTCATGGTCAACCTGTTGTTGAGCAGAACACCCAAGTCCTCCTCTGCAAAGCTGCTTTCCAGCAGGTCAACCCCAACCTGTAGTGGTGCCTGGAGTTATTCCTCCCCAGGTGCAGGACCCCACACTTGCCTTTGTTGAGCTTCATCAAGTTCTTCTCTGCCCAGTCCAGCCTGTCCAGGTCTCGCTGGATGGCGGCACAGCCTTTCGGTGTGTCAGCCCTTCCACCCAGTTTGGTATCACCAGCAAACTTGCTCAGGGTGCACTCAGTCTCTTCATCCAGTTCATTGATGAACAGACTGAACAGGACTGGACCCAGCACTGACCCCTGGGGAACCCCACTAACTAGAGGCCTCCAACCAGACCCTGCACCATTGATCACAACCCTCTGAGCTCTGCCATCCAGCCAGTTCATGATCCATCTCACCGTGCATTCATCCAGCCCCCACTCCTTGAGCTTGTCTATGAGGAGGTTGCGAGAGACAGTGCCTTGCTGAAGTGAGATGGCCATGTCTTGGTGAGGAGCTGCCTTGGGGATCACGTATGTATGGTCTCTTTCAGATGATCACTCTCGCGTCAAGCTGAGCCAGCTGGGGGAGGATCCACACTCAGACTACATCAATGCCAACTTCATGCCTGTGAGTGCCCACTTGCCTTCCCCACAGACACATGGCCATGGGACACCACCAGAGAAACTCTTCCTGCATTGAGGTTGTGAGGGCTGGCGGGCAAGAGCTGCTTCTGAAGCCACAGCTGGCACAGACTGGCAAGGAGTTGTGGTCAGGTGGCGATGTGTAGTTGTCCTTCAGCAGGGGTTGATGGAGACTGTCAGATGGCAAGTGCTGTGAATGCAGAGGTGTGAGTGTGGGGAGACTGGCAAGGCTTTCTGCTTTCTTCTTGAGGACTATCCTCTTCCCATCCTCTCCCAGCTTATTGCCCTGTCTGTCTGTCTGCTCTTTCTCCGTCTGGTCTGTGCAGCTGCATTTGAACAATCCTGGAGCTGTGCCCACACCCCCCATCCAGGAGATTTTCGCAGGTAACAGGCAGGGCACGCAGCATGCAGGTGCGGGTGTGTGGATCCACGGGGCATGTGTGTGTCCAAGGGGAAAAGGAGCAGCCTGAGACCTTGCATGCTCATCCCACCTCCAGCGGTGACTGGGGAGCACAAAAAGGACCCAGATCTGTCTTCCCCTGGTTAGGCTGAATGAGGAACTGCTTGGAGGGAAATGATGGGGGGGGTCACGTCTTTATGCCAAGTACGTAGAAAGCATGTGTTGGGCAGCACGTGTTTCCTGTGAAATCAGCTGCTTGTGGGATCAGCTGCCTGGGAAGTGTGTCCACATGGGCTAAGGGCAATGGGCGTTTCTCCCTCTACCACAAAAGCAGAGCAGGCACCGACTCCGTCACAGGGCAGGGTCCACCTGCGTCAGCAACTTGCCAACTCCTCCTGTCTGCCTCTTGCTCAGGGCTATACATCCCCGCAAGAGTTCATTGCTACCCAGGGGCCCCTGAAGAAAACAATAGAGGACTTCTGGAGGCTGGTGTGGGAGCAGAACGTCTGCAACATCATCATGCTGACAGTGTGCATGGAGAATGGGCGGGTAGGTCACCACCGCTGGGCTTCCACGTGCCAGCCCCAACAAAGCCCAGACCTGATCGTGTGAGTTGAGCCCAGGGCTGGGTTTGTGCCCCCCACCAACCCCTGCTCAGATGTGGCTCCGGAGTAAGCGTGGGCCACACAACTTCCCTGACATGCAGTTTGAGGGAACGGAGGCTGAAGTGTGCAGCTCAGTGTTAGCTTGGGGTAGGAAGGGGCAGAAGTGGAGCTCAGCTGGATCCATGCCCATCACCCTCAGACATTTCTGCATGTATAATCTGAAATGGCCATTTGCCTCTGGATGAGCCAACTCACACGGACTGTTCCACCAGTCTCCAAGGGTGATGGGACCCACATGTGTCCTTCTGTCCGGAGAAGGCTGAGACCCAAACAAAGGGGCAGTGGGGGAGTGCTGTGCAAAGCTCCTGGTGGGAAAGGGTAGCACCCCTGCCTGCTCCCTAACACCTGCCCTGGCTCCCTGCACACTTGCTGCTCTCCACATGCTCCCAGGAAGCCAGGAGATCATACAGTGTGACCTGAGCCATCAGTGGCCTCACTGGGACCCTGTCTTGCCTGTGCTCTAGGTCCTCTGTGATCATTACTGGCCATCTGAATCTGCCCCAGTCTCCTACGGACAGGTCCGGGTCCACCTGCTGATGCAGAGCAGCTCCGAGGAGTGGACCATGCGCGAGTTCAAACTGTGGCACGTGAGTAAGGACCCAAGAGGAATGGACTTCAGGGACCTGTCAAGGGCTGGGGGTTTGCATGGGGTGCGGTGGTTTTTCTCCTTGGTGGTAGTAGTGGTATAATTTCCTTTCCCTGCCATTAGTGGGGTTCAAAGACCCAAGCCCCTGCGGAGCAGCCTGTCCCTCTCAACCTGTATCACCCCTGCTGTCCACCCTCGCTCTCTCCTTTCCGTGTCCCTGCACTGGGGCATGTTCCCCATCCATCAAAGGCAGGTCTCCTCCTTGCCACCTCCACATGCCTCACCATGGCAGGAGACGGTGGAGGAGAACAGGGAAGCAGGAGCCACCAGGCAGTGCAGCAGACCTGGTGCTGGCTGTTCACTGCAGCTGAGCTGGGTGTCCCCGAGTCCCCCAGTGCTCCTGGACTGTGGGGTGCACGCATGTCCCTGTCCCACCGGGCTGCACGTCAGTCACCAACATCCCCCTGGCAGGAGGGCCTCCGGGCAGAGCGGCACGTGTCCCACCTGCACTACACAGCGTGGCCTGACCACGGGATCCCGGAGTCCGCAGCTTCCATTATGACCTTCAGAGAGCTGGTCCGGGAGCACATCCAGAGCACCAAGGACGCAGGACCGACCCTCGTGCACTGCAGGTGCGGCTCTGCGCTGGGGAATGGCAGGAGGGGACGATGGGAGATGGCGTGGGGACAAGTGTCCTGCTCGTGCACAAACCGGGAGGGAAAACAATGCCCGGGAGACTGGTGTGGAGAGTCTCCTGCTTGGGTGATTGCAGGTTTGCTTGCACCCTGCCCCACAGTCCCAGGGGATGGGGCAGCTGGAAATGGTCAGTGCCAACCCAAGGGAGCCTGAATGGCTCCTCAGCCCCGCGCTGTGCTGGGACCAGTGCCCTGGGGTGCAGCATCTGGGAGCCATTCCTAGCAGTGGGAGGGGAGCCCATCGGCTGTGGCATCAGGCGATGTCTGACCCTTGCTGCCTGTGCTCTCAGCGCTGGGGTGGGCCGCAGTGGCACCTTCATTGCCCTGGACCAGCTGCTGCAGCAGATGAAGCAGGAGAAGGTTGTGGACGTGTTTGGTGTTGTTTACACCTTGCGGATGAACCGTTACCTGATGATTCAGACACTGGTAAGGCCTCTGCTCCCCCGTCCCCCAGGCCCCTTGCTCCGTGACAGAAAAGCTGCCTGGGCTGGCAGACAGGTGAGCTGGCCAGGCAGCCCCAGCACCCCCAGACTGGTCCCCAGTCTGACACCGTGTCACAGTGCCACCCAAAGCAGCAGCTCAGCTGCAGTGGAAATTGCTCAGCTGTGGGCATCTCCAGCAGCTTTATTCCCTGCCTGACCCACAACAGCAACATGTGGAGTCTCAGTCCTCCCAGGAGGCTCAGAAACACCCCAGAGCACCAAGGAGTAGAATCGGACCTTTGCAGGCAGTTCTTGACCCGCACCATTTTGTTGACCTATGATGACCACAGCCCATCTAATATTTCCAGTACTCAGGGCTGGGACAAGTGTCAGTGCTGCCCTTCAGGACAGACAGACAGACCCAGCAGAGGGATCCAGGGGCTCTGAGGCTGAAGAGCCAGAGCCTTTTGGGCACCAATGTAGGACCTTTGGGGCACGAGTGTAGGGCACCCTCTGCCCCCTCGCAGTACCATACGCACCCCTTCATACTGTCTGTGTGGTGGGATGCTCTACGCTGCTGTCTGCCTTTGCCTTCCAGTCCCAGTACATTTTCCTGCACAGCTGTATCCTGGAAAAGATATTGGAGGAGCCACTCCTGGGTTTATCAGGGACAGAGAGGTAAGGGCCTGCTGTCTAACACCTGAGACCTGCCGTTGTCTAGGGGCAAGCAGGTTGGCACAGAGCAGAGGTGGGCTGGGACCTGCGAGGTGAAGGAGCCTGTCCACCTACTGCAGGCACAACCTGGATGCTGCTGAGGTTGCTCACCCTCACCCCCCGTTTCTCTCCCCAGGTCCTGCCCCATCCCTCTGAAAAGCTTTGCTCAGCACTACGCCCAGAAAGCAGCCAAGTCCCATATGGGCTTCCTGAGGGAGTACGAGGTGAGAGCGGTCCTGGGCAGGGTGCAAGGAGCGCTGCCGTGGCCGTATGCACCGGGGGCACCTGGGGAGTGATTGCACCTGGTCAGGCTGGGGGACACCCAAGAAGTGCCTCCTGACTGGGTCGCATGCCCTGGTCTCCATGTGCCTGTTTGTCCGGGCAGCATTCCCTCTCCATGGCATGGTGTCCCCAGCCTCATAGCTCCCTCACGTGTCCTGCACTCATCCGGGTCTGTCCATGACGCCCTCCTTCCCAGAACTCATTAAGGGTAGGGACCTACCTGAACACCATTCTCCTACAGAGAGATGCGGCCATCTCCTGACAGTGCGGAGCAGACCTGGCAGCCCACTCCAGAGGTGCTCACATAGCACCCCTGCTTAGGCTTCTGCATGCACAGCTGTGGCCACCCCTCTGCCCAGGCCAGGCATTCTCAGGAGTCCCCAGTTGCTCCTGCTCCTCTGGACTCTCCCCTGCTCACTGCTTCCTCCACTCTTTTTCCCTCTGCCAGACCCTCCTGGAGGTTGTAAAGGAAGAAGCCAGCTCTGCAACACCATCTTCAGGCAACCAGCACACACGGCCGTCTTCCAGTATCCTCCCGTGTAAGTGCTGTGACACCTTTCATTCTCTTCCTCCCTGTGTGTAGACAGGCTGGGCCAGAACCGGTGCTCCACAGTACAAGAAAATATCTTGACACACTGGAGTGAGTCCACCAGAAGGCTACCAAGGTGTTTTGGGGACGGAGCACATGATGTATGGGACTGAGATAGGTGGGTTTGTTCAGCATGAAGGAGAGAAGAAAAAGAGGAGATCTTATTGCTGTCTTCAACTGCTTGCTGAGAGGGCACAGAGAAAATGTAGTCTTCTCAGAGGCGCACTATGGAAAGACAAGAGGCAATGGGGATGATTTGGAAGAGTAATTCAACTCACTATAAGGAAAAAGGAGTCTCCATGAAGGTGGCAAGACACTGGAACCAGTGCATCTGCAGGCTCTCTGTCCATGGCGATACACAGATCTCCATTGGCCAAGACACTGAGAAACCTGCACTACACATATTCTTTGATCAGGAGGTTGGGATAGGGACCTGTCTTTTGGGGACCAACATCCATGAGCTGGATTAGAGCACTGCAGAGGGGAGCACCTTTAAAGAGAAATGGTGAATGGGGTGTTGGGTTTCTGCAGTTGGTCTGCAGGAGCTGTGTGAGCACAAGGCTGCCCTGGGTCCCTCCACCTCCCACTTATTTTGCAGACGATCGCTCCAGAGTGAAGTTTTCCCTGCTGGAACAGGGCCCTTTCTCAGGTCTCCTGCAGGTGTGGCAGGTCCCGGTAAGTCGTAACCCCCACAGCCGTGCCCACCCCTGTGCTGGGGTCCCACAGGCAGCAGATGATGCTCCCCCTTCCTCACTGTGCCCCTGCTGCCTGACCCCTGCTCTGCTCCACTGGTCACTGCTGCTGTCAGCTTGTGTGCACAAGAGGGGACTGTGAAGGAAGACTGAGGATGTGTCTTCCCTCACCAGCCCAGTCTGGGCTGTCCTCACTTCCCCCTCTCAGTCCTTTCTCCTCTCTCTTTGCCCCTGACCTGCTGATTTCCCTTTTTTTCCTGGCCTTTCCTGCAGCCACCTGGGCTGACAAGGTGACTGTGCCCTCTCAGCAGGAGAGTGATGGTCTCGTTCCCCACTCAGGGCTACAGCTCCAGTCGGGAGTATCTGGCTGTCCAGGGACCTGACAAGTTGACCATGGAGGACTTCTGGACGCTGGTGTGGGAACAGGACGTTCACACCATCCTAACACTTCTCCCATGTCAGGAGAAGGGGGAGGTAAGGTGTCATGCCTGCCTGCGCCGTGGCAGAGCAGGGATCTGTTCAATGGAGCTGGAAGCTGGCATAGCTCCAAAGCTTCAACTGTCACTGCTGCCTCCTAAAGCCTGGGTGCAGATCCAGCTTGGCTAAAGCTGAACCTTTCCTGTGTCAAAGTGCTCCCACTCCTTGTCGTAGGAGACAGGTTCTGTCTGCCCACAATGCAGTCCATAGCCATGGACTCTTCAAGCTGCCTCTCTATGGCACCCAAGGACAGCAGCTCCGGCTTCTGTCCATCTGAGGTAGAGCGTTTGCTGGGTAGATTCCCACCGCCAGGCAGCTCTGTGTTAACAGGGAAACTGGCTGCAATCTGCTCTTGTTTCCAAAAATTCACACAGGGTTTTAGGCAAGGGAAGAACTGTCATGGAGTAATGTTGGGGGTGCTCTTGGTCCCACCCCATCACAGACCCTTGTGATGGTGACTGATCTGAAATATGGCAACCACCAACCTGAAGCCAAACTTGCTGTTGTGTACAGGTCCCAAGTGAGGTGTGCTGGCCCCTGGAAGGAGACTCCCTCTGCACGAAAATGCTGACCATCCAGTGTGGCACAGAGAAGCTTGTCTCCGGATGGAGGTGCATCCAGCTCAAAATAAAACACGTATGTGTTGATGGGGCTGGCCTGGCTCCCACTGCCTGGGATGTTCTTCACTGCTAGGAAACAGGTCTGTAGGGGCAAGGGCTGAAAGGTCTGTGGAGACTTGGCTGAGCTGCAAGAGCAGAACGCCAGCAGTCCACAAATGCAGGAGGGAACCTAGATTGCCACATTCAGAAGAACATCTGCTCAGTGGACATAGGAGATGCACGGGAGAGGCTCGGAGGCTTCCCCCTCCCCTTGCTGAAAGGTCTTTCTGACCCTCTTAGCAAAGGCCCACACAGTTCTCAGTCTCCCTCTGGAGGGGCAGCTCAGGGTGCCATGGGGAAGGAGAGCATGTTGCCAGAGGCACCATACCACCTGCGTGGGAGGTGGGCAGTGCCCCAGCAGAGATCGGCTCAACAGCTTTACAGAAGCCAGCAGTTAGCTCAGGAAAGCTTAAGGATTGGAGAGCTGGGAGCCTTCTGCATCCAAACTCACTCATCCCTTCCCAACAGCCATGTCAACTCTTTGTGTCTCACCAGGAGAAGAAAGCAAAGGAGAGGCAGGTACAACAGTTCCTATACATGCTCTGGAGCAGCAAGAAACAGCCAGATGTCCAGAGCCTGGTGGAGCTCCTCGCTGCTGTCAGACAGTGCATGCCCCACCGAAAGAGAGCCGGTCCTCTCCTGCTGCACTGCAGGTACATCGCGTAGCTGCTCTGCCCGTGGGCAGCTTCCCAGAGCTGGTATCCACCAGGCTGCAGAGCGCCTTGGCATGGCCACCAGCAAGCCTGTACCCCCCACCAATGACCCCAGTGTTTCGGGGCATGTTGAGAGTGGGTCCATGAGAGCCAGGGAAGCTTGGGAGGCCAGATGAAGCAGTGCTCTGCCAAGCACATGGGAGAGGGCAAACAGAGCTGTGCCGGGGCAGGCATGGATGGTGCTGGCATTCCTGGGCTCAGGTGCCCAGGCCATCCCTGTGCTGACTGCTGGGATCCTGGGAGCAGCCCTGATACCTTTATCTGCTTGCAGCTGGGGAGGGCGCACAGGAGCCGACGCAGCCAGCACACGGCAGAGCTGGCTTGGGTGAGGGACACAGGGCAGGCTGGGTCTCCAGGCTCCTTCAATGGGCACTTTGGGGTCCCATCCCCCTGGTCAGCATGGGGATTTTTAACTCCCAGACCTGTACTCACAGTCCCCTAACCCCACTATACTCAGTTGCTGCGTATTTTCTCATGGGGCCTCTGACTTCTTGTGCTGGTGCCCACTTTCAAAGAGGTTCGTCTCAGCCTGTCCTGGCATCAGTGACAATGCCTTGTCCCTTGCAGTGGTGATGTGAGCCAAATGGGGACGCTCATCTCCCTGGATTGCCTATTGCACCAGATGAAAGCCGAGAGAACTGTCGATGTCTATGGGGTGACCCTCCAGCTCGCAAGAAGCTGCTGTCTCATGACCCCAACGCTGGTAGGTGGGAAGGAGGAAGGGTGGTGGGCCGGGCAGAACAGGACATTCATGCTGCCCACTCCTCATTTATTCTGTGCTTCCTCTGCCAGCCATGGAGGGCACTGTCTGTTCCTTCTCCTCAGTTCTGGAGTTAAAGTAGGTTAAATTGCGTATGAGCTCAAGATAGATATGAGGTACTCTTCCCATTCTGCCCTGGAAGGCGTGAAGCACAGGTTTCATCCTACATGGCAAACCTGCCTGCCCACTCCCGGCCTCTGAACACGGCTCTCAGCCTGGGCACCCAGAACCTGCCATGTTTACCCTTGTCCGGTGCCTTTCCCTGCCGCAGCCCCCCATTTGGAGCCTGCTCCCCACCCCTGCTTGCTGCCAGCGCTGGTGCTGCTTGCGAGGGGATCTGTGGGACGTGCTGCCACGTTTGTGCTGCCCTGCAGCTGTGTGGGCCATGGTGCCGCAGCCGTGCCCTGCCGTGCCAGCACAGCCTCCCAGGCTGCCGCTCCGGATGGGCGCTGGAGGCACAGATGGTCCCCAGGCAGTACTTTCATTTGCTGAACGAGCTGATGCAGCATCCCTGGAAACCCTCCCCACAGGGGACAGCAGAATTAGGGCAGATCTCTCCGGGGCTTCCCAGCTGCAGAGCTCCCTGCAAGCCGCTAATCACATTCTTAATTAATGTGAACCATGTGCATGTTGGGAGCCGGAGGAGGGCAAGGCGTCCGCTGCCCCTGCTTCAGAGCTCTTTTGTATTTCAGCAGCGGTCTTGCCGAGCAGAGACACAATGTGCCCATAAAGGCACAGCAAGTGCCGATCAAAAGCCGCTGCCCCACTCGGAGGGGGCAGCAGAGGCAGCTGCGTCCCCACCTTGCCGCGAGCAGCGGTGGCTCTGATCGCAGCGGAGGACGGGCAGGGCTGCCCGTGGCTGCCAGGCCCTTCCACCACCGCGGGGGCTCCCCAGGACCCCTTTGTCTCTGCCGGGCACGCTGCTGTCATGCTGGGGGCATCAGATGATTTTTTTGGGGGGTGTCATAGCCAAGCAAATGGGAAGATGAACCTGTCTGTGGACAACCACCAGGTATTCAAGCATCCCCCCCGCTCCTGCATTTGTTCAGGCGTTGCGTGTGCCTGGTCTGAAGTCAATCCTGAGCTGTCACTCCAGATTTCACAATCAGGCTGGAAGCATTGAAAACTTGCTCTGGTGACCTGGAACCACAGCCATTGTGCGATCTGTGGCTTTCCCGGCCCTTCGGTGGGGTTAAACCCACTGCCCACAGGGGAGGAGGCTCCTCGTGACTTGCAGCTTAGCCAGCGCATTAGCGAGCTGTTCGGGGCCCCTCTGTCGGGTCCCTAATCCGCCCTTCCTGGCTACCATGTGATTTCAACCCCACAGCATCTGCAGGCTTGCCCTGCCCTCCAGCTTTGTGCGTTGCGTACAACCTCATTTCCCTTTCCCATACCTTGCCTTTCCTGGAGCCTTGGTGTGGCAGTGGTCAGTCCTGGGGGTTTGGTAGCCCAGCATCATTTTGGAGCAGCCTGGCATTTGAGCAGAACCTCATGCCAAATCCACAGAGAGCTCTGGATCCATACTTGGTGCTGATGGATCGTTTTGGTGTTCTTAGAGAAACAATGCAACTGGACTAAAACCGCACAGATCTTTTTGTCTGTCTCTGAAGGCTGCTGTCAGCCCTTGGCTCAGGTTTGCCAAGGCTGTCACCAAGGGAGACTCCTGCCCCAGAGGTCTTCCCTCATGGCCTCAGGTCATTGCAGACCCTGTGCACACCAGCAGCACTGAGCTCTCCCCACTCGCTGCCCTGCAACATCACAGGAGTTGCTCTTCACTCTTGTTTTGGATGCAAACACCATGGCACATCCAAAAGCCACCAGGGCACTTTGAAGAAGTCAGATGACATTGTTCCTCCCCATCTCCGATTGGGATGTTCCTTTCATCCCCATCACAGGGATGATGAAGCAGGAGGAAACAAACACAGTGCAAACACAGCTCCAGGCCTGATTCTTCCTTTCTGGGCAATTCTGATGGCAAGGACAAGCATGGACCACTTGAGACGGCAAATTCTGCTCTGCCATCAGACACTGTCAGTTAATTAGGACCTTTTAAGGCTAACTGCAGGGTTAGTCCTGCAACCTGGAGGTCTTTGTCATAAAGCTGACTCCAGACCCCTCTTTCTCTTTCGTAGGACCAGTACATGTTCCTGTACACCTGCATCCAGGACATCATGGCTCAGAAACAGCCCTAACACCGCTCAACACTTCCTGGCACCTACCTGCCCTCCATGTCCACGGGGGCCTGTCTGGAGCCAGGAGCTGGGTGGAGGACGCCGTGGGGCTCCTGGCACAGCGTGAGCCCTGCAGCGAGAGGGGACCCACGCCAGCACTGCCACCAGCACATCCTGCAAGGCGTCAGCAGTGACATGGGTTCTCCTGAGCAGATGGGCAGTGCTGTCCTGCCGCGCACTGCCGCAGCCCTCGGAGCGGACGTGATGAGGGGCTGGGTGGGATGCTGCCCTGCTTTGGCCATCTCCTGGGATTCCTGGTGCCTGGAAGGTTTGTCACCCTCACTGCGGTAGCAGCACTGGCTGTGGGGGCCCTGCTGTGCCCTCGCACCTCGGCACGGAAGGGGCAGCCCTGGGCTCGCTCCTGGAGAGCCCTGGCACCTCCAGTCTGACACAAGTGCTGGGCACCGTGGTCTCGGTGCAACCACGGGCGCAAGGTGTACTGAGGCCTCAGACATGGGCAGAGCGTGGTGGGAGCTGGTTTGTCTCAGCTGGTGGATCAGTCTTAGGTACAAACAATAAACAGCCCTAGGAAAGAGTGTGCTCGTAAGGGTGGTTTGGCTTTTTGGGGGTCTCAGCGATGCTGAGCCTTCCGCTGCTGCAGCACAGCAGCCGTGCCTAAAAGACCAGCTGTGTCCCCAGCCACAGGGTGCCCTTGTGACTCGTAAGTGTCACAGCAAGGAAATGTTTGTTCCCAGTGACCCCCAGCCCAGTAGGCAGGATTGATGGGGTCAAGCTGTTTGCTGCTCATGAGGTGCACACAATTTGTAGCAGCAGCCACCTGTCATCTTCTTCTGGGCACCACAGTAGAACACACTGGTGCATGCTGAAGGCCTGACGTAAGGCAGGCAAGGTGCAAAATCGTTTCTGGTCCAAAGAGTAATGTGCCCATTGTCTGTCCAGGGTTTGGGGTTAATATGCTGGTGAAGTTTAGACCTGCCCAGCAGCAGCACAGAATCTCACCAGTGTTGAAGGTTTTATCCCAAGATACTCCAAGAAGGCGCAGTCTCAAAGACCGTGTGCTCTGCTGCCACATGCATATAGGACCATCCTCCTCAGATCTCCGTCAGAAACAACCCTGGTGTCCAGCTTGCATCCTCCAGCTCCAGCCAGCCTTAAAAACAGTTCCTGAGCTACAAGACTATAGCCTTTCTGCCAGGACCCGCATGTCCACAATCCTCTGGCAAATGCCTACGAGGACAGTGAAATCGCCAATACTTCCACACCAGAGACAAAATCCCATTCACTTGCCAGAGTCCTCTCCTCGCTGTCTCAGCCGCAGCACAGCTGACCCCCAAGGCACATGAAGGCAGAGGTCCCTGTGCAGAAACCTACACCAGCACCTGCTGATGTAAGAAAAGAGCTAGTGCTCATTCCATCAAACAGGGGAGAGATAAAACAGACCTGCATCCAACCCCAGCCTCTCCCTGCTGGTGCCCTTGGGTTCTGCATGTGGCTCTCAGGTGCTATGCATGGCCCAGAAACCCCAGATGCTGAGCTCGGTTACATCTCAAAGGTGTGTGTAGATGCATGTGTGAGCCTGGTGTCAAACAGGCTCTTGTTCAAAGTGTGCAGCCTCCTCTGAACACTGAGAAGCGTTTGTATCTGCATATCCCAACATGCTTTGTGATATGTAAAACACCGAATCATCTTAGTCCCAGAGATTTCAAGATTATCTGTGGATCTCCGTGACCTGGGACATGGGACCAGTCTCACTGACAGTGAGGGTGTGAAGGAGGAGCCATTGTCGTGAGGTAGCGGGAGCCTTGTGAGGGGCACAGAAACAGGATTGCTGGGTGGTCGTTGCCCCTTTGGCTGTTCAGCACCCCACAGTAGCCTGGGGTTCTGCAGAGACGAGCCCTCCCTTACCCTGCCAAGAGCAGCTACCAGGGTCTCCCAACAGCCTGGCCAGGGCTGCATCCCCAGAAAGGGGCAGCTGCCAAGGATAAGGAGGGGCAGGAACTCCCCGTCCTCTCTTTTCTGTTTTTCTGCAATCAGAGCTACCCTGTGGCTTTCAGAGTCATTATGCCTGGGGCTCTGCTCAAAGCCATATTCCCTACGGAGAGGGTCTGGGTCTGGCTCTGCAGCTTGTGGCACAGGAGAGAGGCCTCGGAAGGGGACAGTATTCACAGGAACTGCTTGTAGGCTCTTGCCTTGTGTGAAGAACAGCAGGACAACATCCACACGAGACAACTTGGCCACCCCCCAGCTCACCCTTAGCTGATGGCAGTGACCGAGCAAGATGGGTGGTGAGTTCTGCTGGCACCTGTTCCACATCACCGCTTATCCCAGCTGGGCTCAGCATCACCCATTCACCTTGAATGATGGGCTCCAGCACCAGGGTCTTCCTACAGCCTCTTGGGAAAGTGCTCGTGGGTCTTCCGTGAGTCCATGCACAGGGGTGGTGGTCCCAGCCACACAGCCGGGTAGGGATGATGCACAGACCCAGGGCTCGTGGCACAGAGTTGTGAGGGGCGCTGGTTCCAAGCCATAAGGAAGCAAGTGAAAGCCACGGTGGAGGAGACATGTTGCTGTCTGCAGAGCTTCCAGAAGTTTAGGAACAAGTGATCCCACAGGCCTCACATCTGGCTAGCACAACACAACAGTGCTTCCAGCAGAGCCAGCAGCCAAGGTGAACCTGCAGACATCTGCAGCTAAAGCACAGCTGCTCTGGCAGGTATGAAGGGACCTTCTCATCAATGGGACAGGGATTTGTCACGCAAACTGGCTGACAGGTTTCACCCAGTGTGTTGGGTATGGCTGCGTCTGTGGCACGGCCTGCTGCTCCTCTTTTCATGTCCTAACAGGAGGCCGACTTGGTGACGATGATGAATTTACGACCTCCCACCCACTGCTGCAGCGGAGTCTGGAGCCACAGATGCTTACAGAGGGTGTTGTGGGAGCTGCGGTTTGGATGAATAATTTTCCAGCCCTGCAGCTCAGACCCACGAAACCCAGAGGGGAAGAGAGAGACAACAAAACAGTAAAACAAAACAAGCCTCCAGCTTGGGCCGCCCAGTGAGTTCTGGACTGTGCTGTGTTGTTCTTCATATTTAGCTTGCTCCAGTCTGGCAGCATCCAGCCACCACCCTCCTCCATCAGCCCCCGTGCAGAGGTCAAGACCCTGGATGAGAAAGGCCACGTACATTTGGACCCCCCTTCCCACACTTTTCCCCCCTTCCTATGGCTGTCCGAGCAGGGGCAGACTGGGCTGGCATTGCCAAGTGACAGGAGAGGACGGGTACTCAACCCTTGGATCTCCCGGGGACCCACAGCCGTGGGAGCTTGCTGATGACTGCTACATCACCACGGCTCCTTGATCCCACAGCATCCCCACGCACGGGTGCTGAATTCCTGCCCGTGGATCTCCCTCTCCTCCACTCCCTCCAGTGCACGGAGAGTCCAGCAGGTGCCGTATCTTCATCCAACACAGTAACAGCACATTGGTCCCGCCACAGGGAGCCCATGGCACCCTGCCACATCCTAAGCTGGGCACCTCTGTGATATTCGGTGCCTGGCGCCAGGCTGCGGCTGCCCCAGCTGTAGCCACGGTGTGGTGATGCCCACTGAACACTGTCTCTTCCACCTGAGCTACACCAGCACGGGGGAGCAGCAGGGCTGCAGCCTGTTCCTCACCAGGTTCCCCAGCATCGCCTCTCCTGTGCCGCCGAAAAGCAGAGGCAATAACTGCCCTTGCAGCAGCTCACACAAGCCAAATATTTTTCCCCACTTAGGCTGCACTCTAAATTTTCCCAGGTTTTTTTTCCTGCTTTTAAGCAAGCTGTAGGAGGACTCATTAGCCATGTACTATGCAGGCAGCAGGAGAAATATCACCCAGGATGTCACCTGTCATCCAGAGATACCACGTGCTAAGGTGTCACACTCAGCCACAAACCCCAGATGTTTGATCCCAGGGTCTCGGCCTTTAAAAGCAGGTATCTGTGAACGGGGATTACAGCGGAGCAGTGTTCTCATCTCCACAAACCACAGCTTGCCGCTAGAGGACAACACACAAACACGTGTGAGCCTTGCGGAAAAACATCCACTCACGTTAATAGGAGTGAGCTGGATTTGCAGCTTCCAGTGCCTTTAATAAGTGCAAAGTGCAGCCCGCGCTGCTCGCAGCAAACTGCGATTTCAATGAGAGCTGGATAAAATGTGGTGCTTCCACCCCAAAAGGGAAATTCCAGGTTTACCATGGAAACATCAAAGCTCCCTGGTCCAAACAACTTGATGTCCAGACACTTGGTTTTGCCAGGAGCCGGGCGACACTCTGGAATAAGTGAACACTCCAAAAATTAATATCTAATTATCAGATCTCAAAGAAATGATACATGGAAATGAAACACCACAACCAAGCTGGAATAAAAAGCAAACAGAAAAGTCGAAGCAAAGTGAGACACAACTTCAGTACGTGCTGCTCCAAAAACAATGTGAAAAATGCCATTGCAGTCAATGCCTTCCTGGGGAAATGGCTCTATTTCAGCAGAATGGCAGTTTTCAATAGGAATCTCTTCAGTGTGATTTTTTTTTATGAGCTCTATTAATAGTGTGCTCAGCCGGAGCCCTGAATCCCCAAGGAGGATTCACTGAGTGAGAAATCGTCAGGAGCTTGCAATGCGGTTGGTGTCTGGCTGCTTAGGCTGGAGAGAGAGAGAGAGATGGGGAAATGGTAGATAAAAGCTGCTGTTGCAGCCAGGAGCAGAGTGATAGGCCCGACACTTTCTCCAGACTGACACCAAATTCCTGGCTGTTGTCGGAGCAAATCCGGCCATTTCAGGCCATGCTAAAGCCCCACATCAGAGCTGGAGGGGAAGGCTGTAAAGGAACCGAAGGAGAAACCCTCACTCCAAGGAGGGCTTCCCATCTCCCCACCAAGCCCTCCTCCATCCCAGCAGTGTGTTACATTTGGAGCTGTCAAAACACACTGCAGACATTTAATTAACAACACCTCCAGAACTGCATATGATTGGAAGGGGCTTAATTGCAATTAAATCCATTCCTTCTCCTAGATCAAAATCCTCACTTCCTTGCACTCGGTGACAGAGTTTCCACTGACTTCAGCCGTGATAGGCTTTCAGTCCTGAAATTGCAGGATCTGAATGAAACAGTTTCGGAATCTGCATCATCCAGCCCAGGAGCCCTCAGCCATGGTTTGTGCATCAGCCCCAAACCCTGAGCTCAATTTTGAACAGGTTTTTTAAGAAGAGATACCCCCCTGACTCAAAGGCCTCGGACACCCCAGCCCCGGGTTAGCTGGAGGTTTTTAAGTCTCCCACTTTTCTGGCTTACCTTCCTGACCCCAGATAACTCTCCCACCCCTTTTATCTCTAGATAATGAGGGTACCAATTAGGAAACTCTTTTGCCAGAAGGAAAAACATATTTGGAGGAATCAAGCCCATGAAAACCATCTCTCAGCCTGTGCTTCAGCCATACGGCACCTTACCACGGCATGTCCTCAGCCAGAGGGGTGACTTTGTGCGTGCACTTTGCAGCCACCCAAACCTGGGCACTTCTTTCTCTGCCCCATCCCCTTCCTCCAGCCATCACTGGATGGGAGGCAGAGGGAGGAACACACCAGCTCTGATGGGAATCCAGATCCGCCTCGAGCCCAGTGGTCGGCTGCCTTTCTGCAGTGCGAGAGACGCGTGTCCAGCTGCCACCCCTGTTACAGGCAAGATGCACAGCTCTGCAGACACACAGACGGTTCAGGCTGTGGGGCCAGACTCGTCCCCTATCCCCAAACACACTGCCAGTCAGTGGCTGCAATCAGGACGGAACAGCAGAGAGGCCACGAGAACTGGCCTTTGCAGCCTTCTCCCGTTGTAGATCCAGCGCCTTTCTGCTGAGCAGGTGCTTGTACTGCCCCAGAACTCAGTAAGCTCCTCAACACCCAAGGAGCCAGAAATCCTGTTTGGGTGCACGTTCGGTATGTTTCAGGACACTCCAAGGCCCTGGGCTGGGCTTGGTACAGGCTGCTAAGCCAGACCTGCTCCTTTCTGCATGCCAGAGCTCCAGATGATGTGGCTTCAAGACCCCAATCAGCAGATTATTCATTGACTTTGACCTCTGATCCCTTCACTTGGGGTTAAAAAGAGCTCTTGGAGCAAACCAACCACCTACTCCTGACACCAGTGTAGTGCAGCTCCTGCAAATGCAGTTCACACATGCACCTGACCTTGGTCTGGGGAAAACTATAGCAAGCAGCGTGGCTGCAGGGGCACCAGGAGCACCACATCCCACCATCCTGGAGGGGTCTCTGGACAGGTCCCACACTGACCATGACACTGCTGCTCCATCCCCCTGCATCCCTCACCCAGGCCCTGCCCCGCGCACGGGGACAGCAACAGGGTCGGACGGCAGGACAGACAGACCGACAGCCCTGGGCATGGTCACTCCCAGCAAGCAGCTCCTCGTGAGCTCCTCACTCCTCCCCAGCTGCACCCTGACCTTGCAGTTGCAGCTGGGTTTAGCAGCCAGCACAGACACACAGAGTGCTTTATCCAGGGTTATATTTCAGCGTCCAAGAGTCTGGAGCCCTTGAAGCGCTGGTTGGGTGCTCCTGCCTCCCTATTTATACTCCTCTGCCCTGCTGGAACCAGCTTCGCCTTCCCCTGCCCTGCTATCTCACAAAAACTTTGTTACAAAACAAGCACAGGTCCCAGAGCTATGAACAGGTCTTTATTTGTTGAGGTTTCTTTTTTTTTTTTTTCTTGCCTTTTTTTTTTTTTTTTTTTTTTTTTTTTTTTTTTTTTTTCCTCCCCTCTTTCTTCCCTTTGAATGAAATTCCTGCCAGCTCTAAGAGAGAGAGAGAGAGGGAAAGAGTAGAAAGTTTAACTCCTCCCATTGAAGTGTCTCACGCCCCTGCCCAGCCCTTGAAACCCAATAACCAAGATCATTCAACAATGCCTTCCCTTCCCTGGCTGCATCCTCACCACGCTCCGACCTGCAGCGGACACCCTGCCCGCTGCGTGCGAGGCTGCGGGGCCGCTGCCCTGCACCCGGCGGCACCGCGCACGGTCCCCACGGCCACGGTCCCCACGGCCACGGTCCCCACGGCCACGGCCAAGGCGAGGATGGGCAACATCTTCTTCTGGGGCATCCTCCTGGCCTCCTCTGCCCGCTGCCAGGCGCTGCCCGCCGAGCAAGGTGCTGCACCCGCCTGCCCACCCCAGTGCCACTGCGAAGAGGATGGCATCATGCTGTCGGTGGATTGCTCCGAGCTGGGGCTTTCGGAGGTGCCTGCCAACCTGAGCCCTCTCACAGCTTACCTGTAAGTACAGCCCTCGCTGTTTCTTTTGCAACGCTTTCTCCGGACCCCCCTTTGTCAGCTGCAGCTTTCCTCCAGCTTGGAAGTTCGTGCCACGTTTTCCTGAAATTAAATTTCCCCTGGAAATTAGAAACAAGATGAAACAACAACAAAAAAGTCGGCTATTACTCTGGGACCTGCCAAGCTAAGCTAGCTTCCCCTCCTCCCCACACCCCTCTGCAAATGCTGTTTATATTGCGATGTTATGCATGCTTTGCTTCTTGATTACAGTGGATCAGAGGAGCTGATTTGCTGGGTAGATTCTGATTGTCTGAGAACATAATGGAGTATTTATACTGAGCAATTAGTGCAAACTGCTCTGGGATCCTTCTGTCAAACATTTCAATAGCTGTGATAACTCATGGCTTTCAGGGCTTTGGGTTGAGCTGGCCACCAGCAGTGCCCAAGTTGCCTTTTTAAAACGAATATTTAAGTCTTATAAGAGGTGTGGGAGCTTTGCTTTTTGGTTTGGTTGGAATTTTTAACTTGCACATTCTTAATTATCTGAATGTTTCCTATTCTTACTGGTATTAAGACCCAAAAGGTTAAACTACCACAGAGACTCCTGGGTTCATTTCTATCCCCAGAGATGGTCTCGGTGGTGCTATCGGACTAGCAATGACTGAGAATGTCCTCAGGGTGAGCAAGGGACTCCATGGAAGGATCTCATGGTTTGAACAGGAGAGAAAATACCTCTCTCAGGCAGACAGGTTGGCGCTGGCATGAACTGGGAAAGGTGCATGGTCAGTTTACTCACAGAACGTGCTGCAGCCACCAAGCTCAGCTTTGTGGCAGGTGATCTGGTATCGACTTTGGCTTTCCCCGTGAGGGAGGGATGCAGCTAAGGCTCTGCTAAGGGAGACCGTGTGTACCACCATCATACAGGACAACTGGTATCCCCCAGGCAGTGCTGGGGATGTTCGTTTTGTGCTCATCGTGCTGAGAGGGGGCTCATGTCCAGGTGTGGCAAACAGACCATGTTACTGGCATTCTGGTGTTCCTGAATAGTCCTGAGATGCAGTTACTCAACTGTTAAAGCTAAGCACCTTAACCCATTCAAAAAGGGCTTTGCAACGCTAGGTTAAAGCTACCACAGCTGGGTAAGAGCTCTTCTGCTCCTCCTGCTTGCCTGAGGAGCACGTTGCTTTGTCTTGTGCCAACCGTTGGACGGCCAGAGCTGTATTGGGCCAGCTGAGAAAGAAATATTACAGGAAAGGACAATTTTCACTGGAGAGTGTGAAAGATGAAAGAAATGTGTAATGCAAGCTGTATTCCCTGGGAGCGGGAACCACAGAGCACTTGTCACACGAGGTGTGTCCTGTGAAGAGCTATCCCACCTGCACACGCCCTGGAGCTAAGTTTGGAGCCAGATACCTACGAGTTAAAAGTCACCGCAGCTCTTGAGCGTGTCCTGATGGGGTGATTAAAAACACGCGGGCTGTCGGAGGGGGAGGCTGCAGAGCTTTGCAGCACTGATGCTGCTGCACCAGCCCTGTCAGGCACCTGCTCCGCCTTTGCGGCCACCACAAGACGGGGCACCTGTGGCTCCGATTCTGCAGAGAACATGATGCCTGCCGTCTCTGCAGAGCTGTCCCTTGGGCTGCGAGCTTCAGAGAGCTCCGCCGCACGAACCAAGGGACACCTCGATGTTAAACGCTTCTCAATGCCACTTTTACCCTGGCCATGGTGGCCGGAGAAGGGACACAGAGCCCTGGGCTAGGGACTCAGCGGGTGGGTGCTTAAAGATGCTCTTGGCCTGATGCGGCAGGTGGCTTCGCTGCTGCAGCTGGCAGAGGTCTGGTCGTCGCCGGGTCTCGTTCTCCGGGGCAGCCCCGCAGCTCCGGGGGCCGCGGCTGCAGCCGCCGCTGCGCTCGCACGGTGGCGCCGGTGTCGGCCCTTTGCCGGGGCTGTGCCGGTGATGCCACCTCCTCGGCCCCGTACCTTGCAGGGAAAGCCAGGCTGGAAGGACCCTCCGGGTGCAAAAGCCACGGGGTCGAACAGCGGAGATGTTGGAGGGTCCTGGATTTTCCTCCTCCCCTTAGAGCTGAACCTATTCGGGGCAAAACAGCACTGCCTATCTGTTAAACGCTGCTGATGAATTAAATCAGATGTGACAGAGGTAGGAAGGCAGGACGAGCTGGAAATCACTGGAGGGGGTGTGGAGAGCTGGGTTTTCTCCCTGTTTCTGTCGCTATTTTCTTGGGCTGCCTTCAGCAAGTCACATAAGGTTAGTTTCTCAGTTATAAAGGTGTACAGTCAGGGCTGGTTTTTCAAAGTGAATCAGCATAAATTTTGTAGAAAGTATGGGTATTCGAGAGAGATCTAAGATCTTCATGTAAATTCAGGCTTTAAATCCACATTCAGATATGTAAAGAAATGCCTAGATTTTTTTTTTTTGAGAGCTGCAAGTGCTGAAAAGCAAACCCTGTAATGGCAACAAGGAACACGGAGCTGAAGGGCAGCTGCTCCCAAAACTTCCCAGCTCCTTTGCTCCATGCCCTGTCTTCTAAGCAAATTACTGGAACTCCTTTCCATGAAGAGCAGGGCTCCCTCAGGTGCAAAATAAAGGATCCTCGTAATAACGTCTGATTAGACACTGCCTCGCTGCTAATGAGCTCACATTCATGCCCCATCCTGACGACGCTGTGTCTCCACCGTGTCTGTCTCACTCCGAGAACCCTGTCCTTGCTCACTCTTGAGCCTCCCTGAAGTTGAACCTAACCCCATTCATCCAAAACCAAGTTTTTCCAATGGAGGCATCATCAGTGAGCTTGCAGCTGTGTTCAGGGAAATGGGAGAGGAGCAAGTCACCTCTTCCCAGGGGAGCCTCTCCAGTAGGCAGGTACACAGGCTCTCAGGAGGCTGCCCAGACAGAAAGCTTCTTGTTCCCCATGCTGTTTCCCTTGAGGTGAATGGGATCAGGAGCTCTCAGGGCTGTTCTCGTCTTGCAGAGACATTTTGAGCCACTGCCTGGAATTTAGCATCCCAATGGGAATCTGGGGCTGCCTTCTGGGGCTGGGGATGCTCGGTAATGAAACCAGGCAGACACTTCCCTGGTCACACAACACTGCATCTAGTGCAGGGAAAGACTGAGTGGAAGATGCCTCTTTTATAATATTTGTATTTTCTAAGCATCCACGAAGCTCTGTGTTCGGGGACTGACTACAGAACCCCACCTGACACTTGGAGCAGGACAAGCAGCAGTGCTGCAGGCAGCCCCCCTCTGCTCAAAACCCTCCCTGCTTGTCTGCCCCACTCTGCCTCTCTGCAGCCCCCACCCGGCGAAAAGGAGGACAGAACTCACCACACCCCCCTAAAATGGGCAGCACCCCAAAATACAGGGCTGGTGACCGACCCGTTGGAGCCTGGGCAGGCACAGAGGTGTGGGGAGGGGTGCTGGGGTTGAAGGGATGTTGGGTTTGCAGGGGGCTGAAAAGGAGATGGGGTCTCCTGCAGGATGACAGGGACCTTTGTGTGCCTGTGGGTATTAGGTGGCAGTCACGCATCCTGGGGAGACAGAAGGAGTAGCTGAGAATGCAGAGAGCACCAAATCCCATGGCAAGGTGTAAATCAAGTCCATCCTGGGGGCATGCTTGCTCTCCTGCCCCAGGTAATTTTACAAACAAAAGTGGGTCGCTATCCTGTGGCTGATGCTTGTCCAGTACCAGGGCTCATCAACAGCCTTGTCCTCATGCCATGGTCACCACGTGAACCCCAGCACTCCATCAGGACCCATCCAAACACACCACAAGTGTGCAGACTCACCCCAGAGAGCTCCCAGATCCTTCCACTTCTCAAGCCATGAGAGAGCACAGGATTTCCAAAGCCACCTTTGGGTCCCAGTGGCCACACTGATGCACTAAGGGGTATCTCTCTGCTTGATTTCTTCCCTGCTGGAATACTAATGGGAAATGCCACTCCTGCCCCGTATGGCCAGAAGTCCACAGTCTCACCCTCCAAAATGCCCGTTGTGCCTGGCAGCATGAACAGCAGCCACAGCAGGAGCACAGAGAAAAATTCAAGAGCTTGGGTCCCAGATGTGGGAAATAAGGCTTATGAGAGCCATTAAAAGAGCTGGGAGAGAATCTTTCTGGTTCATGGCAGGTCTACCTATCTCCTCCTCCTCCTCATCTCCCAGTCCCCTTCTCTGCCATAAGCTCTGCTCCGTTTTACCTCTTGATATCATGAGCTGGAAACACCTTGGGTCCAGCAGCCGTTTTCTCTACTTGCCTGCTGCTGTCCCGGTGTGGGTCCTGGTGGGATCATGGGATGCTGTGCTCTCTAGAGAATGGCTGGTCCATGAACAAGGCTTGCAGCCCTCAAATGCTTCCAGCTACAACAGGCAGTGCTGCAGGTGAAGGTGAAGGGCTGTGGCTTTAGTGCCACAGGTCACGGCTGAGACCTTGTCAAGGTTTCAGTTCACAAGGGGCATCACAAGGGGCATCACAAGTTCACAAGGGGCATCACAAGGTTTCAGTTCACAAGGGGCATCCTTTGCAGGGCTGTTTGGGAGTGGCAGCAGGTGTCTGGGGTGCTGGATGCGAGCAGGCGTCCACTTCTCAGTGTGGCACTGTCTGAATTGGGCTGCAGGAGCTGAGGCGCAGGACCTGCCCCATCCCAAAAGCAGCAACTTGTGCCCAGGTCTCTGTGTGTGGAAGGGAGCAGCCAGACCTTTACTGCACTTGCTGCACAGCAGGCAGTGAGTGCTGCATTCCCTGGCAAGAAGGGAACAGGTGCATGGACAAGAAGCACTGTGGGGAAGGCAGCACAGCGGAACAAACGTGCACAGAGATGGGGCTGTGCTCTGCTGTGGACAACGGCGAGTCCCAGCAAGACTCCCCCACTTCTTCACTCTGCAAATGGCAACAAGGACAGCTTAGCTGGGACTGGAGGGGACAAGTCCCTCCCGCTCACACACTGAGGGATGCCCCACTCCTGGTCTCGTCTGCTGCAGTGAGCGATGATGGTTGTCAGCAGGCGCACCGTGTCCGCACAGTCACCTCCGGCTGCGGGGAGCTGGGTGGGAGGGAGCTGCTGCTCACCCTCCACACGCTCTGGATTCCAGCCACAGCAGGCTGGTCCTTCCTCACATCACCTCCCGCTTCGCCTCCCTGCCATGCCTGAGAGCACTGACCGCGCTGGAGCAGGGCTTCTGCACCCTCGTGCACTTCCACTGCAAATGCCTTCCTCCATCCTCCCCCTTCTCCTCCCTGCCTGCCCCCCAGGCTAAGTAATATGCCACAGCCTCCCCTCTCTCCCTCCCTTGAAGAATAAGCTCATAAATCTGCCCAGGGCAATGAAAACACTGAGCTCATGGCCCTTAGATCTGTGCGGGAGGAGCTCTAGCTGGCGATTAAAGGAGTTTAGGCTTTTCTTTGAAAAGCTCTTTGATTCTGGCAGAGGCTCTGGTGCCAAAAGGCAGCAATGGAGCTGCAAATGCCTCTCCCGCTCTGCACCTGCCTGGGTCAGGGAGCAGCAGGAGGGTGGAGGAGGGAAAGGGAAGCATGGCACTTCCCAGCTCTCTGCACCGGAGGCTGAGGTACCCCCATCACCCCCTCTGCCAACAGCAGGGTTGGGGTGCTGCAAAATTCCTCCATTGCTTTGGAATAAGCTGCTCACCCCAGATCCATGTTTGAAGAAGCTGGGCTGGGTCTCAGCAAGCTGGCTTCCCACGGGACAGACAGACAGTGCTGCTCTGAGGCAGCTCAGAAGGCACCCAACATGGGCCAGGCTCCTTGGGGACCTTGAAATGGGAACATGGGCCACCCTCCTGCATCACAGGGAAATAGCTCTGTGTGGGGAAAGGGAGTCCAAGGGCAGCCCAATGCTGAGGGTTCTCCCTGGGTGCCAGGGAGCCAGGAGGGGCTGTGGGGAGTCAGAGAGGAGCTGGGGCCAGGTAGCCAAGGATGGGACAGGGATCACCCAAAGCAATGCTCTGAAAGGTGGTGGGAAGGCATCAGGAAGAACTGTCAGGGCTGGGAGGAGCTTAAGGTCTTGGAGAAGGATTTGAGTTCGGCGGGAGCTGAAGAGAGATAAGAAACAACCTTCATGAAAAAAAGCAGAACCAAGAATGGGCATCTAGTGTTGCAGCCAAGTCAAAAGAGCCAGGCTCCAGCCCAAGCGGAGGCAGGAGTTGTATCAGTGTTGGGAAGCAAGGGATGGACACAGTGGTGCTCCCAGTCTTTCAGGGATGCATCAAGGATCCAGGAAAGGGTAGTGCAAAGCCTTTCCCAGATCCACCAGCTCGGGCTTTGCTGACGGTGATGAGGAAGGGCAGCTCTCCAAATTCCTCCTCCCATGGGATGACAGAGAAGCCTCACAGGGTATCAGCAGCTTGAGGTATCAGCAGGTCTCTGTCTCCATTGGCCTTGTTTGCAGTCCTTCCTGTAGATGTTGAAAATTCTTTGAAGGATTTGGAAATGAAAAGCACCTCCCATGGGAGTGGAGTGAGTCAAACACACCTTTAAGGGTAGGACCTGCTCAAGGGACCTGCTGTGTCTTCTTGTGAGCAGCCACAGGTCCCACTACAAAGAGACCCTGGTGGGGACAGGATAGTTTCCACCATCGAACATCCCTGTGGGGCACCAATTAGTAACATTGCCCTTTGTTCAAAGGGAAGGTGAAGCCCAAGCACTGCATCATCCCATCAGGGCTGTGTGTGCTGTGAGAGGAACCACAGGGGTGGGAGGGGAGCAGAAACATGGTCTTGTCAAGTAAGGGGTGGGCGAGCAGGGGGTTGCATGCATGAGGGCAGGGAGGACGGTTGGAGAATGCCCCACACACGTGTTCAAAGGTTTGAGTCCTGCAATGGTTTGAGCCCTGCAAACCACCTACCCCGGGAGGTTCCCCATGCCTGGTACCACCTTCTAGTGCAGACAATGCCTTGTGCACAGAGCAATGAGTTGAGCCAAGGCCATAGTGACTGCTGGGGTGTGATGGTGTGACCAAGAACCAGGGATCTCAGGGACCTGCAGGATCTGAAGGCACTGCCACCTTCCTGAGGAGATTATCTGTTATGGGGATGACTCTGGGTGCAACTGCATCTTGCAACTTCAGGATAATCCCCAATACTGAGTAGTTCCTAACCTTAGTAAAACAAAATTTCATCTTTGCATGCATGAAACTGTCAGGAAAGGCATTTGCACTTTCAGACAGAAATTTCCCAGAGAACATAAGAAGAAAATCTGATCATAGGGAACAATTTCTGCAATTTTGCTTTACCCCTGTCTCTGCAGCTGCTCGTAGTGGCCACTGCTGCACACCTGGCAGTGTCCCCACTAGCTTCCCAGTGCCTGAGAGATGCAATAGCCATGTGAGTATTGCTTTGGCTTCCCATGCCCAGAGTCAGTCTGACTATGGATGTGAAAACTGCCTCTGCTGCTGCTCAGTTAGCACTTCCCAAGGGAGGAATGAGGTGCAGAGTCACGTAGCTGCACTGTAAGTCTTTATTCTCCCTGTACACAGGGTCACGGGGGCTTTCAGGTATTGTCCCAAGTTGTTGTCCCAGATATTGTCCCAAGGCTCTGTCCCAAGACTGGGAGGTTTTCCTCCTGAGCAGCGTGTGCCCCAGGTACCAAAGGACAGAGACGTACCCTTAGGGTCAGGTGAGTTGTATTTGCAGAACCAAAGGTACCACAACCAAGACAGGACCTTGATTATAGGTGCAGGTAAGACTGCTGCTGTTGCATTAATTTCCTGTGGCAATGAGTTCCACAGATTAACGAGGTGCCTGTTGCACAAAGCGGTTTTACATGTGCTCTGGCAACAGCATGTGGGGATTTACTCAGCTCAGGGGCAGCCTTGCTGTGTGTGCTGTCTTCACTTCTCTCCAGCTCCGGGCCAAAACAGCAGGTTCTTGTGCTGCAGGTTGTGTTTGCAGCTGCAGTCCTGCACAGGGAAGTGCCTGTCGGTTAAGGTATTGTTGTGCTTTCATGTGGTGTAAGACAGTGCAAGATTTATTAGTGACAAAAGCATGAATGCTGGAAGCCTTGATTTATTGAAGAAGGGGGAGAGGAAACGTGTTGCAGCCCATGCTGGTTAGTGTGGTGTGTCTGAGATGAGCCAGCACGTGCTGTGAGAGCTGCCCTGCTCCTTCTTGAGCTGCTCTGGCTCATCTGGCGGTACCACGAGGTGAACCCGCTCATTTTCCAAGGGATGACTTTCCACTGACCATATTGTAGATGCTTTGTGGAAAGGGCTTCTAAACAGAGAGGCACAAAGACTCAGACTTTTGGGGACAGACAGGTGCCCATGATCTTTGGTCCATGTACAGTGAAGGTGGGAGATACAGAGGGCTGGATAGCAGCATGAGAAACATGGGCTGTTTTCTAGCTCTGCCCCACTCCTATGGTTTACCCGAAACAAATTCTCTCCTCTTCCTGTGCCTCAGTCTCCCTGTCATTAAAGCACTAACAACAAAACCCTCTCTAATGTGCATTGAGATCAACTGATTAAAACACTGCTATAGGAGAGCTGGAGACTCTCAGCACTTTTCAGCCGCATGTCTGGACCTCTCAAGCTCAAATACCTTTTAGAGGTTTATTAAAAAATTCTTGAGCTTTACATTAGTTCAGCCATAACACGAAGAAAAGCAGCACTAAACTCTCGGATTTGCAGCCTGCCTTTCATGTCCACTGACCTCATCACTCCTTGCTTACGAATGCAGCCACAAGTCAGAGCAGAGACTGAAATGCTCCTCCGGAGCCGCATCCAGCAGCTGGTTTACAGCTCATGGGCAACGCTGGTGAACTCCACAGAGGAAGCGAATCCAGCTGGTAAACTGCCGCTTGGCCAGACCTTTTGCAAACCCCCATTCTTTAATCTGTTTTCTATAGGAAGCTTCCTTGCTTTTAGCATACTCCTTCCTGAACGTATGGGGGTAAATCACAGCTATTTTAGGTCTTTGGCTAAACTAAAAAAGGAGGGGAAAGTTTGGCTTGGGTTAAACAAATAGACTTTTTTTTTTTTTCAGGTTTCCCATGCAATTAAAGTTAAACCAAACCAAAACAAAACATGCTTGGCTCTGGGTATCCCCGCAACATTTTGCTTTGACCCCAAAAGGAATACTTTAGTTCATTTTCAAGTTAGTTGAAAAATCTTTAAACCCTTTTAAAAAAGAGCTTACGGTGAAACTTTCCACCATTTCCCCCCAGCTCTTTTTTTGGTGGAGATAGTTTTTGTGAGTTTATTTTTGACTGAAACTCGATGGGCTCTGCCTGACCTGGAAAGCCACTTGAGCTTGTGCTATCACTTGTTTTTCCTTTCAACACCGTTTCCATCTTTTCACCTCCCACCATACAGACACAAGGGTTTCTTGGGGGCATCATCCTCACCCCAGGGCTACACGGACTTTCCAGAGAGAGTAGAGAATGGCCAGGAAAGGGGAGGAAAGCACCCATGAAGGCTCATTTCAGCTTCAGAGAGCTCCTCGGGCTCTTCTGACTATCTCTGGCTACTGCCAAGGCACCCTCGAAACACCTTTGAAACATCTCCAGCATGTTGGGCACCGTGACTGGGCTGGAGGGGAAATCCACATTCCCTTTGAAGTCTGGATACTTGAGCAGTCTTAGAATTATAGGGCTGTAATATAAAGGAATGTGTGGGGCTGTAATTGTGACTTAGATCCTTGGATGAAAGGTGTTATGTACATACAAAAGGTATTATTATTATTATTGCTATTATTATTACTATTCTTCTTATTATAGGGCTGCAATATGTGGGTTGGAGATGAAAGTAGCACCAAAAGATCCTGAAATACAACATGTGTCTTCAGGAAATTTCAGCTTGGAATTAGGTTTTGTCTACATGGGGAAAGCAGAGCCAGCTGTCTTCCCTGCACTGACAGCTCTGGGGCTTTTATGGAAGAAGTGCTGCGTGCAGGCATGATTCCCAAATCCAGGTTGCTCTGACTCTCAGATGGGTGTCTCTAGGAGGAGCTACCCCAGAGAAAAAAATGACATCAGGCATTTTCACCATTCTTTCTGAGATGCTCTAATTGCTGCCAGGCAAACTGTGGCCATCAAAGAATAAGTCCCTGGTGCTTGAGCCATCCACTGTGAGAAGCACAGGGACTGGTGGCTTCCTGCAGGGCTCAGGATCTGGGGTGGAAACTGGAGCAAACTCCCAGTGTCGCTGAGCAGCAGAGACAGCTCGTGTGCCCTGGTCCTGCTGCACTCCAGCAGAGACAGGGCCAGATCCAGCATCCTGAGCTCATCACCCTCTCTCCAGCCACATCAGTCGCATCTTTCCCTGAGCAGCCTGAGCGTAGAGCACGAAGGACAGCAGAGACCAGCTTTGATCCTTCACAGGGTCTGTGGGTCTGCACAGGCTTTGCCATCAGCCTCGAGTTGTTTCTCCTGCCCTGTTCTGCACTCACATCTCATTAACAACGGGCGACTTAAGTGAAGCCAGGTGCTGAAGCAGGACTCCTCATGACAGTCCCGTGCTGGTTTTCTCCTGTGTCACAGGCTCTGCAAAGCATCAGGTTTCACCCTGGCCTGCAGCTCCAGCTGCCTCTCCTGGTGAAGGTGGGGGGAGGATTTAATCTGCTCTGATTTCCATCAGCTTTGAAAGCCCAAGAAAAAATCAGCTTGAGTTGTTCCACCGACTTCAAAGATTTTTGGTAAAAGGCTTTGGCTCTCCTGCTTCAGGGGCTGTCACCTCTGCGAGTGCAGAGTCAGTTCTGCACCCAGCTGGTCTTGCTGAAGAGCCAGACCAGAGGCACAGGAGGCAGGTGGAAGTGGGAAGGACTGGTCTGCTGGAACCAGACCCCTCCTTGAAGGAGGCTTTCTCCTTTCCTGGGTAGCAATGCTGGCTCTGGCTGGCACAGGCTAGATCTGATGCGGCACTAAGATCCAGCTGATGAGCACCAGTGGGAACCAAACTTACCCTGTTGGACCTGGTCCCTGGAGCAACCAGACTGAACTGACTGCACCAATGCACCAGAGAGTCTCTTCAAGCATCCTGCCCTCCATTCTCATGCAGTGTTGCATGAACCAGTAGGCAGCTTCATGCTTCAGCCTGGAAGAACTTTCATTTCTACTGTGGTTATGAGATGGGATGGTGAATAATTCTGTCTGCAAGGGTGGTGTACACACAGTCTCCTTAAGCCTCTGTCTTGCTGTTTCTGTGGCAGCACGTCATTGCCCACTATGATGTGCAGCAGGGCAACTTCTCCTGGGCAGATGCTTCCCAGAAGGGTGTAGAACAACTGCTGGAGGTGAATGTGCAGGAAACAGCCACCTGCTGGTAGCCCTCAGGGGTGCCACCAGGAACAGCACCTCTGCAAAGGAGATTTCTTCTCACCTGATGCTGTTTCTGGCAGGTACGGAAAGGGAGAATTCAAAAGCCTTGCAATGAAGTGTCCATAAGGCCTTAGTGTTATAACTATTCCTGGCGGTCTTGGAAGGAGCAGAGGAGGATCTGGAGTGCCAGGCAGAGCCACTTTGGCTCCAGAATCAGGTCAAGAACCTTAGAAAAAACATTGTTCTCAGATATACACAGAAGCTTATTCTAGATGCTACATTCACATCAAATTATACCTCACCTGCAAAGCAGACACTGCTTAGAGAGAAGAACCTTGACACTGGGACATGGTCATAGCCATGTAGCTGAGCATTGTCAAGAAAAACTCTTCACTAAGTAAAGACAGGCAGATTTTCAATATCCCTGAACTACCAGAAGTACCACTGTAGCAAGGGTTCATTCCAGGCATCTGAATACCCAGGCATAAGAACATTTCCTCTGATAAGATGTGTGCCAAAAGTCTTTGAAAGGTCTGTAAATCACAGATGTGTCTCTAGTGAGTGGCCTGAGCCTGTTGCTGTGCCCCAGCCTGGAAAACAGGAGGCTTGGGGACCGCTCTGCATATCCCTGGGCAGGTCTCTGCTCAGCTCTGTGGATGTCAGGCCCCGGGACTGAGGTTTTCCCGTGTCATAGGCTGTTGCGCTCCTTCTTCATCCATTCCTCTTCCTCTCAGTTTGCCCCGCGGCCAAAGCTTTCTGACCGAGACATCCCACGCACGCTGGTTCCCTGGGAATTTTTGTGTTCTTCTGGTCAAATATTTCCCCTGCCCTGTTACTCCACGTGCCTTGTGAAATCGGGCATGCAGAAGCAGGAGCAGGGCACCTACCTGAACCACAGGGGCCATGCAGCAAAGGCTGGCTCACACTGCGGGTGATGAGTCAGGTCCATCCACAGCAGTTTGTCCACTGCTAAACTCCCATGAGCAAGGTCTGGTTCCCCGGCAGGAGGGCTCAGCATCCCAGCCCTGCCCCACTCTTTCCCAGTTGCACCGATAAATGGAGGTTTTTCCCCAACAGCATCAGGAATGATGGTGACTCACCACCGCTCCAGTGGGAACTGTGCAGCAATGTGTGCTGGAGACAGAAAGACTCTCGTTACCCACTTGACAGCAGAAGAAAGGCTTTTCTTGGTGCGCAGAGACCACCCACTGGAGAATGAGACAAGGCAAGAGCTGTCACGCTCTAATGTCTTGTGGCTTCCTGGTGACACCACGGAGTCTGCTGCAGTTAATGGAAACTCTTTAGTTACTCAGAGTAGCAGAGATCACTCTGAGACTCTTGGCATCTCTGAAACGCAGCCTGTCCCACCAGAGGAGCTCCCAACCCCTGGCAGACCATTGCTGGGCTTGGCTGGAGAGCACCTCAGCCCAAATCAATTCAGGAATCTCGTGGCCCTTAGAAGGCACGAACATAGAGAGGAATGCAGCTGGTATTCATCTCTTACCTTGAGCTGGGAGTTTCAGCCAAGTGGCCAAGCTGCTACATACAGCATGCAGAAGCTCTCCTTCTCTGCTGTTGTAAATGCTCGGAGATTCTTCCTCTATAAATCACACGCTGTCTTGGGACATGGAGCTTGGATGCTTACCAGCCATGGAGACCCGGGCTTTTCTGGTTTACAGCAGGGAGGATGCTGACAGGATCAGTGGTTCCCTGGGAAAGGGTTCAGAAATGAGCAGATTGTATCACTTGCTCCAGCCCTGGTACCACAAGAGAAGTCTGCCCATATGGGCTGCATCAGTAGAAAGAAAGACCAACAGGATCCTGCCTGCCATGTGTCCCCACAACCACGTTGGATCCCTTGGGTTGGATCCTCAGTTTCTGCTGGCTGGGATTTCATGGCTGCTGCCTTTGACATTTCTGCATGAAAAGGCCGGAAGTCCAAAAGGCATTTTACAAAAGCTTTCAGCCATAACGTTTCATTTTGATCTGGACACAGATAGTTTTCAGCCAGAAGTGGCTGAAAACCACCAGAAATTTTCAATTCCATAGCCTGAAGCAGAGCTCCAGGTTGCTTTTGTTGTGAGGTTAAGAACTTTAGGAGAGAGAGCACTAGTAGATATGTCGCTATACACCCAAGCCATACATCATCAAGCAGACCTGAGAGGAGACCTGTCTTTGCCCTGGAGCAGCACTGACACTTCTGTGTTAGGCACTGGAGGTCCCTCAAAGCTCAAGCAGATACAGACTGCAAGTTTTCAGAGCCTTGACATAACTTGGCTGGATGGAAGACCAGACTCTGACATCCATACTTGCCAGGTCACCTTGAGACCCACAAGCTGTTTGTCAGAAGCCCTTCCCCAGAGGAGAATCGGAGCTTGGGAAAGGTCCTGCACTGTAGAGCTGTTAGAGACCCCAGGCACATTCACCACCCGCTCAGGGAATGGAGACTAGGGAAACCAGCTGCTCAGCATCCTCCTCAAACGCAGATCACAAGCTGTTGGGAAATGAGCCTCTATGGAGGTCAGGGCTGAGAGATGGATACGTGGGTCTTTAACCATTGAGGCAACTGTGGCCAACATAGCAGGAGCTCATAGGGGCGAGAAGGTCCAGGGAACAGCAGAGTGCCCTCCCTCCTCATCTCAGCCAGCTGTGTGGAACCAGCAGTGATGGAGGTGCTGTGCGCCTGATGTTTAACCTTCTCTTGACCAGGTGCTACCTGGGACTTCCCCACTTCACATACAGCAGGTGTGAACAGAGCTCTCTCTGCCCTGTGGACTTTGGAGTGATATGGCTGGAGAAGATGCATTCATCAGCCTGGAGCGTGCCATGGTCCCTGCACCTTCCCTTTTCCGACCTTCTGCGTGCCAGGGAAGGCGTTTCACTGTGCACATTAAATTCCTTACACAGTGCCCAGCACACATTCCCTGAGAAAAGGCTGGTTGCTGCAGATGGATCTTGGCAGCACCAGGATCTCAGATATTGTCATCTTGGGATATTGCTGGCTTTTAGTTGTTGCTTATGCTGGTGCAACTTGTCTGGACAGGACAGGTGATGCTTTAGTGCATGAGCAGAGGGAGTGCCACTGAGTCACCCGCGGGGCATCTGATTTCCAGACGTGGCCCACGCACTTCACTGCCTTTCTCCCAGGAGACGAGGCCACAGGTGCCAGGGTCATCCCTTCGTTGGTTTGTGTCTAAAATGGGAGGGAGCAGCGCTGGCACTCAGGGCTTTGCATTGGAGCAGCATCCACTGCCAGCAGGCAAAGGAACCCGCATCCTGCAGCTTCCAGGGAGCTGGGAGAAAAAGCGGCTGGTGGCAGGTCCTCTTTCCTTCATGTGGAGCAATATCTGGGTCAGTTCCCTACCTGGAGCCATAGAGAGGAGAAAGTGAACAATAGGGAGCTGTTTAGATGAGGTTCTTAAGGACATGGGTTACTGCCAGAGTTAGGTTATGGTTGGATTCAACCATCCCGAGGGTCTCTTCCAACTGAAATGATTCTATGATTCTCTTGGTCAGGATATGGATCAGGCATAGACTGCCTCACACTGCGGTCCTGCCTCCCCACTCTGGTCCACCCCCCCTTGCTGTCCCACACAGCTTTCCCTCTATCAGGACCAAGGAAGGCCAGGGTGAGAGGCCCATCTGTTGCTCAAGCAACCAGCACCGCGCAGAGCTGAGTAAAACCAGCACTGAACACTCAGGCGTTGGTCCAGCATACGGCAGCCAGAGGTGGGAGGTTTGCACAAGCTCTGCTTATGATTTCCCGATCTGGGAGAGCATCAGGGAATGTTGGGCCTGCCTATAGACCTTGGCCCTTGCCAGGTTAACCCCCCACAGTTTAAAAACTCCTTGTAAGTAATGAACCTTCCCATTAAGTGTCGCCGTGGAACAATTTGTTGTTACTGATGTGTGCAGGCTCTGCATTCCTCTGGCTCTGCTGCCTCCTATAAGAACGCGGAGACTGATCTGAATAGATGAGCCCAATTCATCCACATTGCCTTTGGTGATGTACTAATTCCAGCTACTGTCCTCCAACACTTTGGCATTTACCTGCTGCTTAATCCTCCACATCCACCAGCTTCCAGGTACTGCAGCCAAGTGGATTTGCCCTGGATCACATCTGTCAAAAAAAGGGAATTAGAAATACTCTGCTTGAGGGTCACTTCACTGTGCACACCACAGCAACAAGCAGGGATGTCAAAACACGAGCTTTCAAACTTCAATCAAGTGTGAGCATTCAAATTGATTTCTGCAGTCAAAAGCTTCTGGTTTGCCCCGAAAATTCTCAGCGACTTAATGTTGTCTGTGAGTTTTCTCAATAAAAATAAATTGTCTCTCTTGCACCCACCTGGGAAGAAGTTCCCAGAGTGGTACCGTTATGAATCCGGTGGGATGGAGGTAAGTGCTGTCCCAGCATCAGCACTTGCAGAGACGGACAGACCTGGGTGAGCTGGTGGATGTCACAGTCCTGCTGGTCTGGAGCGAGGTTTACCGGAGGGAAGGCAGAAAAAAAATAAGGAAACAGAGTATTATTTCCAGAAATAAATAAGGTCTGTCAGATGGGAAAAAGAAAAGGTTGGATTAGTGCTCAAAGCAGGAAGCATTAAGGGTTGTATAGGCAGAGTTTTGAGGAGCTGCGTATAGGATGCTTTTGGGATGGCTATACAAGCATCTCATTGTTTATCATGTAGGCACAACATTATTGGAGAGGGTTCTCCAGGACAAGAAGCCTCCGTAGAGATATCACACCTATGTACCACGGCATGGCCTAGTTTTCTCAGTGTCTGTTGGATGAAGGATTTCCATGAGATTTGCAGTGATTCTCCCAGAATTCTCCAATGTGGATAACTCCCAAACCAAAGAAATGTTGTCTATGAGTTTCCTCAGAATCCAGTATTTCTTGGATTTGACACTCTGAAAAGTCACCAACCTAAATTAGAGGGAGAACAGTGCTTTTTCAAACGTCTTTTCATGGGGATTAATGAAACAGTGGAAGAACTCAAGGAATCAAAGATGTAATTTATTGGGTTGATCTAAGCAGAAACTGTCAAAGGCTCACCACAAAAACAACAGTTAAATTTTTAGATGGGAGTGAAGTTTGTAGGTGTTTTGTCTAGACTGCCTCTCCTTTTGATGGAGTTGGAGACTCCCAACAATGAAAATCTGGCTGGGCTTTAAAGACTTCCTTTGATTTTTCCAGAAAGGACTGTAATCCCTGTGCGCAGTCTGGCCTAAACACAAATCTGGTCCTTTGTAATTTAGTGCAACTGAGAGTGAAATCATTGATAGACCTCAACTTGTCAGTCCAGACAGCTGCACAGATAAATGAATGGAGGAATGCTATGGAAATTGTGCAAGCAGGATAAAATATACCCAGTCATCCAGACAGTACAAGCCTAACTGTCATCTCAGAGTTTAGTTTATTTTCTTTATTTATCCATTACCTCAAAGTGAATATGCAACAGCGAATAAGTCTTTTATTCACAACAGGACAGGAAGCTGTTTCAAAAACATAGATGAAATCTGAGGCTTTCAGTCAGAAATCACAGTAAGCAGCAAGTCTACAAGTTAAGAAAAGCTGAGCTGCTTAATAGTGAGATGATAGGTTCAGGGTAGAAGGGGTATTGTTTTGATTAACTTCATTAATATGGCAAACAAAACTGTTCTGATTCCCTGGAGGTAGGAAATGTAGCCTTACATCAAAAATGTAAGCTGAAGAAAGAGCTTATGCAATTAAAGATGCAGGGGCATCACCAGTTCTACAGCCTTGATACATTTTCAGGGTTCAGTATATATAATACACTTCCAAGTGTCCCCAGGCATGGTAGGCCAGACAAAAAGAATATGGCAGGAAGCTCATAATCCCTGAATGACCTGCTGCATCAGAAACGTGGCTTGCTCAGACCTTGAACCAAACAGCCACATGGGCTTTCATCTGTCTCCTGGCCAGAGTAAGCAATCTGATGTTTGCACACAGCTTGGGTACTTTGCTTTGGTTGGAGATTATGAGACATGAGTAGGCAAAACCATCTTTACGGTGGCTGAGGGACCTGAACAGGTTACATTGACCAACTCCAGGTGGTTTTAAAACTGATCTCCAGGGCTGCAGGCCAGAGCTGGTGAGCTGTGCTGTTAATACAAAGCCTGCTTTCCTCATCATCCCAACAGGCCAAAATGCAAGACAGAGAAATGAAAGGTGATCACCAGGAAACCAAGCGGGTGAGCAGCAGCTGAGTCTTGCAGTCGTGGTGCTTTATCCTCCTCAGCATCCCCGTCCCGACGGGGCAGGAGTGGGTCTGCTGCAGGTAGCTCATCAAAAGCAGCTCAACTAATTCAACTAATTCAGCTAATGTCAACAAATTCAACTAATGTCGATCACTAAAAATAGCTTGTGTAGGGAGGAAGCTGTGGTTGAGAGGTCTATACCTGATCTACCACTGCTCCTCCAGGGCAACGAGAAATATCTGCTTTAACAACGAACTGATGGGAAGGGACTGTGCGTATTATGAATGGGACAATTATAAAAACCTGCTTAAAACTATCACGTATTTCCTCAGCAACCAGGGTGTGATTTATCTCCACCTAAAATGCACGCCTAAAATAGGCTGTATGAATCACAGAGCAAAAGGACTCCTTTCTCTTCATGGGACTATAAAGGGAATCCAAAGTCTAGCTCAGATGTAGACGTGCGTTGTAGACATCTAAACTGAGGTGATGAGATTCAAATGTCCTCCTCTTTAATAAGTCCAGGAATGGGAAGATCATTTGGTGAGGTCTTTAATTAATTGGTGATAAAAGCTAATGAAGCTAAGAAATCACTAGTAACTGTCTTTAGTGTGGCCAAGTTTATAATTTCTCAGAGTTCATTTCCATTGCCTCTGGGGAGGTGAAGCAGCCCAGGAATTCAATGGAAGACCTTTCAGAATTTCACCTCTCTAATTTGACATATCGTTTGTGGCAATTCAAATACTCTGGGACTGACTTTACAAGCTGCTCAGGTTGGTTCATGCCCTGTGAAAAAATAATGATGTTGTCTATGAGTATTATTATGAAGGAAACTTGTAAATCTCTAAAAAACATAATTTAAAATTTTGCAAGGTAACTGCAGTGTTAGATGGGCCAAAGGGCAAGACCAAATACTCGAAGTGTGTGTCTCTGGTCCAAAAGATGATTTTTGTTTTATCTTCTGAGGATTCTCTTTCCAAACTTCAGATGTCTCTGATTTGCAGTTTTGTAAAGACATTCTCTGCAATCTGATTTTCAAGATCAAGAGTAATGGATGCCTTTTTTCACAACTGTCTTACCTGATTTCTAAAACCTTGATGTACAATGGAAATAAGCCGTTCTGCTTGCACACTAAAAGAATGTGAGGAAACCTGTAGCAGAGCTAAGGGATGTACAAACCCTCTGTCTGGCTTTCAGGGGTGTTCTCCAAGTGCCTTCATGCCAGCTCTGACAGCAGATAAAGGAACCCGAATCTGGCTTCCAGGGCCAGCGTGGTCGCTTGCCCAACGGGAGGGTGGAGGAGAGCAGCATTGTGTCTCCATAGCCAAGTATAACAAGTACTCATTTTCTAACTCGCACAAGGCTGATGTAATGCCAATGACCTTTTCTCCTGAGATCATGGCTGGGATGACAGTACTTCAATGACATATTGACGGAGACAAAAATCAGGAATGAATAATGTTATCCTCTCATTCCAAAGAGCTAAAGATTGTGCAAAGAGAGCCAGTCCCTCATCCCCCCTCACATAATTGGGAAACGGAGTGAGTGAGCCAGACAGAATTTAATAGCTAATTACTTTTGCAATGCAACAGCAGCCACTAATAATAATTTAAACTATCTCCAACACACGAGAAGCAGGCAATCTAACTGGCCAAAAAATGGCAGAGGTATGGAAGAGCTGCTCAAACACAAGGCCATCACCATAAAAATTAAATAATGTTTTTTTTGTTCTTCCCTGAGAACATGCTGTGGGTTCTTCCCGCAAAGCCATTTTTAATGTGGACAAATCTGAGAAGTAACTGATGAGATGAATAATAAAAATTGTTAGAACCAGGTGATACTCACATGGCTTCTAAAGGCATCCAAGTTTAAGATTAGTGACCTACTAACCATCTCGCTTAGCTCATTGTTTAAACCGGTTTTGCTGTCTGAAAAAGACGAGGGGACAAATGCGACACCAACTTTTGAAAAACCTTCAGGGGCAATCCAGGAAATCACAGACCCTTAAGCCTATTGGATTGAGTGAAGCTAGAAGTAAGGATCAGAATTAGTAGGTAAAATGATAAAGGGTAGATAAGGTAGGAGATAAAAAGAGGGTCTGAGTAGAGGAAACCATTCATTGAAGTTGCCAACAGGCATCTAGTCCAACCAAAATTAGCTCCTGAGTTTCCAGAAAGTCTCCAAGATGAGCTCCCATCAAACTCAAAGAAATTCAGTTGCTATGGACTGATGACTGGTTAGGAGAGAGGAAATGAAAGAAGGCTCAGCGGGCATTTTCAGAGCAGAAGGCAGGGGCAACTGAGGACCAGGAGAGTATTACAGGAACCTTGCCCTCTGCCAGATGACAGAGCTTGGCCAGCAGAACAAAACAGGCGGAATCTGGGTTTATTTTTTCGTTTGAGAAACATGGGGACAAACTACTACTTGTGTGCACACACCAGTATGTTGTGTGGATGTTATGACTATGTGAGAAAGAGTTCATGCAAGCAGTACAGGCGGGTGTCAGCTTTGTCCTCAGGGTGATCAAAAAGTCTGTAGTTTGTTAGACAGTGTTTGGGAATGGCAGGGAAGCTGCACCAGATCTAGTCTCTAGAACCATGTGGTAGATCCACTGAAGTCAAAAGGGATGACTAAAGGTCAGGACAACCTTCTTTCCAAATGGTAATGAAATACACATTCTCATAGGTTAAGGATCCAGAGCTTAGAAAAGACACAGCAAAAGAAAGAGAAAGCAGATCTGTAGTAGCCACAGATCAGTTCTTTTCACCAGCCTTGAATCCCAACTTCCCTTGGTTACTCCAGCAGGTCCTGATTTACTGCCCCAGCCAGTTGCACATGCCTTTGACTTGGGAGCTTAGGAAAATGTTCATTTTACCAGGCCTTTCCTCCTGCCTCTGCTCAGAGCAGTTCCCACGCTGCAAAGAACTTTTGCGGAAAAAATCAACATCAGAAGGGGTTTTCAAGCCTTTTGTGTGTGCAATGTGCTCGCGCTATGTGGGAACTGCTAGTGAAATGATTATAAAACCATGGTAAGTGGCCCCGTCATGAAAAATGACACAGAGTAGATATATCATGTTCTACTGCTACTCCCCTGACTCTTTTTGTCTTGCCAAAATAACAATAACTTCACAGAAACTCTGTCCCATGCTTCCTTATTCCTGGTCCATCCTAGGTCAGCGAGACCCAGGTCCCTCTGAAGGATATCTGCCTAGGTTGGGTTTTAAGTTCTCAATGTATTTGATGCTGAGGTGCTCAAAAACTGAGCCGTTTTGTTGACAGGTACTGCTGGTGCTGGTTTCTTATGAAATCCAGGCTGTAATGAGGTGCCCACAAGGAAGCTAAGCTCTTCTGAAGATCTGGCTCCCAAACAAACAGCTCCTGGCATGGTTTTCTCAGACAAGTGCCGCATACTGAATTCCCCACAATGGGAGAAGGCAGTTTCTGTTTTAGGGGTATTTTTTAAATGGAAAAATGCATTTCGTCCTCAAATTGAATATTTCCTTCAGAACATAGTGGTGTTTGCCAGAACGTCTCAAGTTTCCACTGGGAAAGTTGAATCATGATGAATAGGCTGGCGTCTTCCAATGCTCAGTCAAAGCACTTTAGCTGGGTCAAACAAAACCGTATTTGGCTTCATGGTGACACTGAACTATATAATGGGAGGCACCTGCTTGGACCTGTAGCTCAGATAATAAACTGCTAACAGTTTTCGAATTGGACCCCCAGGGTGACTCTGATGTGATAAAGACTTTAATGCTGGAAATTTGTTTTCCATGTGGAAAACAGATATTTAAGGAAAGCAAATATTCTATCTCAGCCTTTGCTTTTGTTCTGAAAAATATATTGGGAATATTTCAGGCAGCCTAATCAGATTAGCTGGCCTTTCATTAGGCCTTTTCTGGTACCTGGCTGGTGGTCTTTGTAGGTGGAGATGGACAAACTGTAGGGAACAAGAAAAAAATCCTAGAAGAAAATACTCCAAGTGTTCTCACAAGTTGGAAAACAGAAGTGTTTGTTCTCAGTAGAAGACAATGTTTTGTCTGAACTGATTTCAAGCAAGTCAATCTATTTAACTGGGTCAGTTTATATGAAGGATAATGTATTTCAAGGGACTTTGTGAAAACAGAGCATTTTAATATTTTCAGAGTTTTGCAGCCTCTGTCTCCACAAATAATTGGAAAACCTGACATCAATTCGCCAAGTCTTACACTGTCATTCCAGAAGCTTCTTTGGCACAGTAAATGTTAGTCAAAGGCCTTTTACCCATCTTTGCAATAAGCAAGTTCATTGCTTTGTTCCACTTTCTGCTGGCCGAGTCCCCAGCACAGCAAAAAGTGAGCAGAGCAGAGAGCAAAGGCTCACACAGTGAATGGGGCTGAATTCATGTCATATGAACATTGGTGTGAACATATGGTAGGACATGAGTTTGCCATGTCTTAAGATATCCGTTCAGATCTTAACACAGAATAATTCCTCAGCAGCAAACCAAGGATGACATTTTAATTTTGCTCCTCCTTAGACTTTTTTATCTATATCAAAATCTTACTGTGCAACTCAACGTCAATAACAGTTGCCTCTGGTGGCAAGCTGCAGATACCAAGAGTTGTTGTCATTGGGGCAATGGTGCTTTTGCAGGGCCCTGCGTGGGTAGGCATGGACAGAACTGGAAGCTCAACAGCAAACCTGGGAAAAGCTGCAGCATTTTCGTCTAGTTAGTGTAAGCAGAAAACCAAAATCCTGGGTTTGCACGCGGGAATGCAATGTGTAAGCCGCCCAGCAGATGCTCCTCTCCAACCATGGAGAGAAGGGCAGCCAGCTGTGCATATGGGGGGGACCGTGGACATGGGGATAAGTTTGGAGCAGAACATAAGATCTGACACCCACCGGCTGGTCTTAGAGCAGAAATTGGGAACAGGACTGTGGGCTGAGAGCAAAAGCAGCCATGGGCTAAGCTGCGGTGCCGGCTGCAGACATGCGAGGTCGCGCTGCAAGTGCCAGAGGGATGAGGAGCTACTTGTGCCTCTGACTGATGGAGCCTTTCTCTTTAGGGCAGCTGCAGGAAGCATCGCTCAGGGTACAGCAGATCTGGGCTTGTTGCTTTCTTTTCCCCTGCTGTCAGGAGGATTTACAGCTTGTGGTAGGGAAGGCGGCAATATTAATAGAGCAGAACGGGAACAGAGTCCTTTGAAGACGTAAACTGAACGGAAGGATGGTCTGGCATAGCTGGGACCTGCACCCTGCAGCCAAGCCCTTACAGGCTTCCTGCAGCCTCAACTGGGGCACCAGCCTGAAGCCCTGCAGCGCCGGGGGCTGCTGCTTTCAGAGAAAAGACAGTTTCTGCTGAAACCACTGCACTGACTGCCCTGGCCAAGGGCCACAAGACTTGTGGGCATAGTCAAGAGGCTTCCCAGCAGATGTACACATGCTGGAGGTGATTGGGCAGCGTACAGTGACCTGCTCTCACCACAGCATTTTGCTGTTCGGTTGGTTTCGTGATTCAGCTCCCAGGTCTTTGCAAGTTGTGAAGCTCGGTTTTCCTTGTTTTCCAGGAATCTCAAGGGCCCAGTGGAGAGAAAGGACTATTTGAGTGTCCCATGAAGTGGCAGTGGCACAGCTGAAATCAGGGTGGTCAACAGCTTCCAAACCTTCTCCTCCCAGTGCCACCTGTCCCCAGCCCACCTGCTTGTGCGCTGTATGTAGACACATATATCACCATAGATGTAGGCACACCCTCCACGTGGTAGGACATGGTGATTTGGCTCCACATGCAGCGTCTCTAAGAGCTGCCTGACTATTTTCTGTGACAGTGCTTTTCTTAGGGCTCTCCATTTAACAAGGAAAAAGTAAAACGAGTGCCAAATCTGAGCACCAAGCACAAGGACTGCTTGCATTTATGTTGGTCCCAAGGAGTTCCCTAGATCTGAGAAATATTACTCACAGCGTGGGTGAAGGATGGCAGGCTGGTGGGGAGGGAAGGGGCAGATGTGTTTGATCTGGGGTACCACAGCAGCAGCCCTAGGAGTTGACTTCCTACCTGGCATGAGAAAGTGCCTCCATTGTCTTCATAAAGCCAAATATCAGTGTTCTGTGTCACTTTTTGGAAGATCAGTTGGCAAGGAACTTGGCAGGTGTTGATTACAGGAGCACAGAAAGCAGCACACACATGATCAGTGGCGATGCCAAAGCTTTACATTTATTAGTTTCCTGCAGCAAACACCAGTTCCTGGAATCACGTTAAGTGAGGGTCTTTTCTTTGAAAAAGGCATTTCCCAAGCCTCTGAAGGTTCAAAATTCAGAAGGCAAATAAAAGAAACCCAGTATTCTTCATTGTTAACCCTTGTGCCCAAGCAAGTAGACAATATCCAGAGTCATGAAGGGCTGGTTTTGTTAGGACGAAAAGTAAATTATAGGAGCTGGGTGTATTCTTGATATAATCTCATTTATTTACCAAGAACACATGCTGGAGCCTGTTCCTCTGTGCACTGCAGAACAAACACCACCAGCCTTGCTCAGAAATCCCACACCTGCCCCTCCATGCCCAAGAAGCTCTGCCTTTTGTCACCAAGCAGCTTCTCCCAGACTGAGCTCCATCACTTGCAGCCTGAGTCCAGGGCCTGATGCTGCAAATCCTGCACCCACACAGCTGAGGTTCCTCTGTGGGAGTGGGTAGCAACTATCAGGATGATACTTCTAAAGTCTGGTTGTTAAGATAGTGTTGAGTTTTGGAGACTGGATGTATGTGTTTGGAACCTAAAGTGCAGCCATCGCTGGAAGGGAATTGGAGTGCACTGAGGTGGTTGCCTTGAAAATCTGATGTCTCCTTAAGATAAATTAATATTTGCATCATTCTGCAAGCATATGGGGCATTTGAACGCTGGAGATGGACATCTCTGGTGTTGAAAGCAAGACTGGAATTGCATGCACTATTATGACAGGAATGCACAGATGCAGGTGGATATAACAGGGAGGTAGGAATGTATTGTTTGATGGACACTGAGAGGCATCCAAATGTTATTGGAATATTAAGTTAGCAGAGCTATTCCAGATTTTTTTCAGTTGCTGAATAGGCAGATCTGCACCAGAAATCTCAGTACTGTAGTCCCAGGGTGATTCAGGGCTCATCGTGCCAAGTGCCTTGTGGTTTTCCTTTGCATTTCCAGGCAGAATACCCCTTTAAAATGGTGCCTGGGTACCAGGACCCCTGACAGCTGTGGGCAAAGATGGTCAGTCCCTGCAGCAGGCCCTGCTCCAGGACAGTGTGTAAAGACATTACCCTGTGATCACTCACAGCCCCCAAGCTGTGGTCATTGCATGTCACAGTGCAATTCCTCCCATGCACCTTCTGCATGGTGGGTTGGATCTTGGGAACAATTTTTTCTCCAAAGGGCTGTGGGGCATTGGAACAGGCTGCCCAGGGCAGTGGTGGAGTCACCATCCCTGGAGGGGTTGAACAGATGTGATGAGGTTCTCTCAGGGACATGGGGCAGTGCCAGGGGTGGGGGAATGGTTGGACTCAATGATCTTGAGAGTCTCTTCCAACCAAAATTATTCTATGATTCTATTCCTGGAGACTGGACCTCCCATCAGCCATTTCCCTGCCTTACCACCACCTCGGCTCTAGGACAGCTGTAGGCCATGTCCCATCATGACAGAACTCAGTTTCCAATTGCATCTGCAAACAGTGACCAGAGCAGGCATAAGGTTGCACATCTCCAACAGAGAGAAAGTTTCAAAAATTTCCGCTGACAGCTGAGAGCCCGTGTCTCTGCTGTCCTCTGGGCGCAACACTGGTTTCTGTGCAAGAAGCTCAGTCACTGCTCTGGGTTCACAGTGTTTGGATTGCCTAATTCTGAGGACAGATCGCCATCTCCAGCCCAGGCTGCATTTCACATTTCAAGCCTTGAGAAGCGTAGAGATAGATGTTCCTGCTGTGATGAGCAGTGCCAGCTGGGGACACCCGCCTTTGCACCTCTGATCTGCTGGGGCACTGACAAATGGAGAGGTTGTGGGCACAATCCCAACCCTACTTCACAAAAAACACCCCTGCAATTGCCAGAAGAAGTGTGGGGACCACTCAGAGGATCCTGCAGGACCACTGGCCTTCGGTTTGTGGCAATGAGGAGCAGCTCAAGATAACGAATGGGCTGGCTCGGAAGAGGACATCTGTACAGCACCTGTAGAGTCTGCTAACGAGTGAGGTCTCCCCTCCACTGTCAGGCATCATCCATCATTCCCCGCAACAGTCTGGGTTAGCACTTTGCTTTGTGGCTGTGATAGTGGTGTCAGATTCCCCCCACAATGTTCAACAGATCAGTGGGTTATGGGAGCTGTGTCAACCCTAAGGCATAGTGCAGAAGACCTTGTCTATCTCTGTGCCCTAGTCTGTTGGGGCAATGAAAGACTACTGATCCCAAAGCTGAGTCCAAAACGTAGGGAACAAACAACTCAATGACTGATTTCCTCCAGAAACGTTTTGCACAACTGAACCGCACAAGACAAAAGCAAGATCAAAGTGGAGCTGGACAGGAGTGCTAGGCCAGCATGGGCTATGGTCTTCAGAGATGCCTCCTTTCACACTACAGAAACAGCAAGAACCACAGGGACCTAGAGCAAGGCGACCCATGGCTGTGAAGATGGTTTATGCAGGATCAAGCTGCCAGCAACCATTCCAACCACGGGAAGGTGTCTGCCCGTAGCCCAAGGAGAGTGGCCACATCCTGGGTGGGAAGGGAGTCAAAACCCACAATATTCCCTAGATTACCCACACAAACGCCTCAGTCTCTGTGTCCAAGGTCAGCTCCACTCAAGTAGGGCAGAGAAGTCATCTGAGGCTGAGCATGCAGCTGAGCATTCTGTGTCTCCACGCAGCAGCATCCAGCTCCTCTCTGCTGCTCCCCTTTCTCTTCTCCTGCGCTGGGCTACAGGTGAAAACCCCTCTAGCCCAGGCTGTACAAAAAGTGTCTGCTAACATCACTCGGCAAGCTACATATCTGTCCCAGAGGAAACAGATAAAAACACATCACGATACTGGAGCGGGATTGCAAAGGACAAGAGGTGCACACTCAGCCAAAAGGCTGCCGAAAGCGTGAAGCAGAGAGGAGATTGCAGCAAAGCTGAAAAGACAGATGCTGTCCTGATGCTGGAGGGTTGCTTTGCAACTGCCTCGTGGCCTACGTCCAGCCTTCACTTGCACACACAGAAGGTCTTCAGGGCACGCTGTTGGGATGTGTCCTACCACATTACCCACCAGCACCAGAACTGCCAACAAGTCCGATGTCTGCTTCTCACTTGGTTATCCACAGTCCTCTCATTATTTGCACAACTCTGGGCTCTCTTGTTTCATCAGAGCTTGCATTTTACTTTAACAAAGTCTTTTTTCGTTAAGTCTTCTTTCTCATACTTTTAGTAATTTTGTCTAGCGAGACTGGGATTAGGAGTCTGGCCATAATTTGACTTGAGAGAGGACTGCAGATGGAGGGACCGAAACTGCGGAGGAGTTCAGCTTCCTCAGTTCACAGGTGCAGCTCCTGGTTATTCCAGACTGCTGACAGATCCTCAGAGAGCAGACGTTACTGCAGCTGCTTCTCATTTCTTGCACAGATGTTGTGCAGGATACAGCAGACAAACAGTGTCCCGTTGATTACGCATGGACCGGATTCATATTTGATCCCTCAGGATCTTGGTCTTTCCCAGGCAAAGCAGTGCCTTGGGCTGCTAAAGAAAGGGTGAGGCTGCTCCTATCTGGCTCCAGCAAGCCAGGTGAGGGCACCAAGCAGCAAGGCTAGAGAGGACACCTCCTTTGACATATGCAGACCCCTAATTAACCAGGGCACATGCAGGCTTCATGCCCTTCTCAGGACCATCAGGGCTGATAGCAATAGAGACTTTGTTCTCCAACAGCCCGGATCTTGGTAGCACAGAATATTTTCTTCCTGATGAAGAGCAACGTCTGGCAGAGCAGAGGGGCAGCAGAACGCATCAGGAGGTGCTCACCGATGCCCACCGTGCTGATCTACCAGCACTCAGGGGCTGTTTCCCACTTTGCTCACAGAAGACCAGGCAGCTTGACCTCACAGGAGAGAAAACCTTAGGATGTGTGGACAGGATTTGGACAACGCTGTGAGCAGTAATCCCCTTCCAGGCCAGCAACAATCCCTCTCTGAAAACCTCCACACAGTCCTCAGTTCTCCCCAGCACTACACTGACCAGCATCCAGCCTGAAAGACACCTGCAGCAGACAGACAAGGCTGGATGCCTCTGTAAACCAGACACCCACACATTGGAGCAGCCTCCTGGGGATCTCCTCCCCACACACCTCTCCTTGGCCCTCTTCCTGCTTTATTCTTCCATCTTTTAATACATCGGATGTTACTCAAGCCCACTGATTGTTCTCCCTTTTGTGCTGGGGCAGACAGACAGGCTCCCCAGACAATAGACAGGCTTCACCAATGACTGGGAAAGAGAGGTGGAAGATTTACTGCCATGAGGTAATTGGCTGGAGGAATTTAAATTTTCTTTGCTTCAGGAACTGCCTCCATTGTCCTGCCTTGTCAACCAAGTGGAGATAGGGAGGGTCCCGAGCATGGTGTGCTTGCGACAAGCAATATTTGCCTTCTGAGCGCCAGCTCCATTCACAGAGTGGAGCCAGAACCTGAATCCTTGGGCTGTGACTGTTCTCTGCCTCTGGGTGCAGCTTGCCCCACCTGCTTTGACACTTCCCTTGCCAGATTTCTCAACCATGTCTGGGTGGTGAGCCCCCTCCCCCTTATTCAGAGCATAAAAATGTCTCAACCCTTTTTCATTTAGCCCAACAGTAGGAATAAAAATGTCTCCCTGATGTCTTTGATAGTGCATTAGAACATGGGCAGGCAGCATCACACGCCAGATCACACAAGTGCGTGGGTGCATGGCAAGGCCAGCGGAAAGTTGGTGCAAAAGGTGAGGTCTCGTGGGCTATGTGGGGGTAAGAAGGTGTCCACTTTCAGCTAGAAGAACACTTTTGCAACTTGCAGCTGCCCGCGTGGTGTTTTTGAAATCCCTTCTTGATGTGGATGTAGTGAACATGGATCAGGAAATGCTGCACTATCTATGCTGGCACTTCATCATCCTTTTTGCTGTGAAAGGCCATTTTGTTGGGTTCCACAGCTTCAGGCTGTCACATTGCTGAGATTCTGGACTGCTCCAGACCAGTACTGTGACTTCAGTGAATGTTTGGTTTAACCAAATATGGACCCACTGTTTGCAGTTGCACAACTTTGTCATGTCACCTCTGGGTTCCTGAGTTTTCCAGCTATCTGAAGTCATGTCCTTGGATACACTTAGGCCATCGCATAAGGGAGCTGTTTAGAAAACCAACAAGAGTAACTTTTTTTGAGATTTCCTTTGCTCAGAGTCTCATGAGGAAGGCAAAACATTTAACCTTAGCCTGGGCACCAGCAGAGGCTCATCCATCCCTACAGCTCTGCCGTCACACCCTTGTCCAATGGGACCGAAGGTTGGGATCTGATTTCCAAAGACAAGTGGTCAATGCATCTGCTGGGGGTGAGCCCCTCAGTGCCCTTCCCTGCCTCGGGCTGGGCGGCCAGCACCAGCTCCAGGAGCGTTGGCGTTGGCCATCACCACGCGTGAGCCAATGCAGACAGGACATTGCAGCCCAGCACAGACAGTTCTGCAAAACCCATCATGGACACCAATGGCTGGGCAGCCCCACCACAAGGACATGTTGTCTGTCCTCCCACCGCAGCACCGGGAGCACGTGGTCTTAGCTGGTCTTTTAATTCTCAGTCCACAAAGCAGTATTGTGGTACAGGAGGCTGGAGAGAAGGAGAGAGGGCTGGGGCAGGAGAGGAGTGTTTCTGTCAATCCACCAGATAGTTGGGCATAGGATGCTGAAAAGGCTGGCCATCTCCGATCAGCACCAGCGTCATGTCACCAGCAGCACCTAGCACTACCCACCTCCCAGGAAATAAAAGAGGGAAATTCTGTGTGCTTCTTTGCTTCTTTCCCAGCTGAGATAATTACAAGTTGGCCATGCCACAAAGCAGAATTTTAAACTATTTCTGGGACAGGTTGAATACAATAGAAAACCAAACTTCAGTTCCATAAAAACACCTGCCAAGCCCAACTCTAAATATAAATCATCTGCAATGCCGGACTATCCCAAACTTGAACTGCTCCGGAGTGAATTATTGCCTTCCGTTCCCGCTTGGGTGCATTAAATGTATTCAGCCTTGTCGTGACGTGATTGTTCCTTCGCTTACTTGTTTTGGCATAAAGCACACCATCTCCAAGATGAGTGAGCTGAAAAGCAAAGCCTGAACACTGTCTCATTGCTACGCAGGTGTTAGGTTATAACATGATTTTCTCCTCTGGAGGCAGCCACTCTGCAGATGTTGTATTATTGCTGTTTGCAATTTTCAGGGCCTTACTTAAGTTTCTTTGAACATCCCTGCATGGGTAGCCCTCTTTCGTGATGACAGCTCCTCACAGTCACGACCAAAGTAATGCCATAAGCCAGATTAAAAAGGCAAAGCGCAAACCTGAAGGGAGGTTTTGCCTTTTTTGAAAAACTGCCTTCTGATCCAACTTTCACCTCTTCCCCATGGCACAGTGACTTCTGGAGGCACCTCCTTGCTTCTTCCCAGCAGTGTCTCCATCTCCCTTCCTCCTCTGCTGTCAAGGGACAACCCTCCTCCTGGCAGACCCTGTGGGCCCTGGAATGACACGGTGCTCACTGACCACCCGGACCTGGCAGATGGTTCCTAAAAGTTATTTCTTTTTGTTCTCTCATCAGCCATTCCCCAATGGCAGAAATGCATCGCTCCTCTGCTCAGCACCTTCCTGCTCTCATGCATGGAGGGCACATAACACGGTGCAGAGCCAGGACAGCTACAGCAGGAGCTGGAAGTGGAGCAGCCAGCACGACATGAGGGTTGTGCTTGCCATAGGTCACCGCTATTCACTGCATAGACCAGACTTCTGAAGACCCGATAGCACAGGGATGGGCTTAATTTCACCCTGGCAAACTGGCTTTGGCTGAGTATTTATTATTGAAACATTGTGGAGATCTTGGATAGGGCCTACTCATGGGGGATGATCTAAGATGACTGATCTATTTTCAAACATGGAGAGGTGGGAGTAGAAACACGTTCCGCTCTTGCCTGTTGCAGTGATATGGGATTGAAGGAGGGCTGGTGCCTCCAGATATGGTGTAATGCAAATTAGCTTTCACTGCTTTGATCTCTCTATCTTCTCTTTCTCCATTTCTTTATGGAGACTACCTTTATCGTAGTTTTCAACCTGCAGGCTTTAGGAAAAATTTCAACTGGTTCTATGACTCCAAGTACCCTTCTATCATCGGCCCCAGCTTTACCCCAAGCAATTCAGGCATTTTGTGGTGACCTTGGAGATTTCAAGATAAAGAGGAAAGGAGATAACAAGAACGTTTATGAATCACTCTAGTATAATCCAAAGAATTTCTAAAGCCATCATTTGTTGCCTTTGGGCTTCTTTTCTAAAGGTGCTGTAATTGTACGTTTTCCACTGGATGCTAATGAGAGTGGCCAGAAGATAGGGAGAGACATTGCTCGTCTTCTAGTGATTTTAGAGACAAGAGTGTTTCGTGCCTTGAAAGAACAGGTCTAGTGTCGGACCTTTCCAGGATAAGGATAGGCATTTTGATCTCTTCTGTACAGCTCCCCCAGAAATCAAACTGCAGGACTGGGAGGCCTTAATGCTGTAATTATGCAATTAATTAATCAAGAGGATACCAGGTCATTAGCTTCTCCCCACAATCATAAAAAATTCTGCTCAACTGTCTGAGTGTAAGGAAGGTCTTTTTTACCATCCAGGAACCTATGTGTTTGGCACCAATACTGGGAGCAGCTAGGTTGAGTCCACGCTGAGTGCACAATATCCTGAACATCTTGAAAAATGTGAAGATATTCATATAGTGGAGCAAATCAAGGCTTGAGAAGCTAGTCATTATTTGGGATTCCTAGTAGCTTCCTGTAGGCTCACAACCTTAGGACAGCAGTCAGATCTGTTATTAGGGGCAACCTTACCTCCTTACAAAAAAGGAGCACAAGGTCCATTTCCCTGAACACTGAAAATCCTGTCCAGTGGCTTGGGCAATGTCTGTCATCACTTCCAGCTGTTGCCACATGCATGGGCTTTCACTGAGGTACCATAGAAGCCAGGAGACTTCTCGTGATGCTGAGTGACAGAGGGACCCATGGAGAGCATCTCAGGGGACTGAAGCTAATGACCAGACTTTCTGCCCCTTTGGAGTACAGAGAGAGGTGGCTGGGGAATGTCTTCTCCCAGCCATAGCTAGGAGCTGCTCTTTCTGTAGGAAAACTCCCAGCCCTGTGATGGCTTCCAGGAGAGCACCATCTCTCTGCCAGTGATGGGCACTTTGCAGATCTTGAGCTAGATGCACATCTGGCTCCGTAGGTTTTGTGCTTGTCCTCGGCCAAAGCCGTATCACTGCAGACTTCACCTTCAATCTCTCCTGACCGAGCAACCACAGTCTCGTTGTGTGACTCCAATGTGGCTTCAACCTGTTTTGCTTTAGGTCTGTTGGCTTCTGCTTGTGTAAATGCACATTAGAAACACTTTGCTTATGGTCTGGGAAGAGGTATATCAGGAGCTCTGGGGGTGATGGGCAGGGTTCATCTCTCCCTGCTTTTGTGGGCAGCTTTTAGACACCTTGAGTTTGTGTGAGACACACCAATCCTGCTGTCCCTAGAGCTCCGTCCTGAGGATATTGCTTAAGCCTATCTTGAGTAAGTATCACAAGGTGTTCTTCATGCAGAGCCACATATCGCAGCGCAAAAAATTTCCCTTTTGGCCTAAGAGAATATAGTTCCACAAGGTCCTGCAGGTGCCTTCACCAGAGCTGAACAGAGTGTGCTGGGACTGTGCTGCTCCCCACAGGGACATCTGTGGCTCCCTATTTCAGAGCACCAGCAGCACAGCCTGCATCCCACCTGCCCGAGCAATTATGCCAAAGATAAATTCCTTTGATCTTTAAAGCTCATACCATCTATGAACTAAACCGCTGTGGTAACCATCTCATAGCACTGTTAGAGGGCATGGCAGACAGTCCTACCTGAGTACCCGAAGCGTGGTGTGTGTCACATCATTTTTTGCTAAGGAAGATCAGCTAATCAGTGAATAATCAAAGGTTGCTCATGAAAGAAGGCGACATCAAAGCAAATAATTTAAGGAACCCCTCGAGGGCCAGAGGAGTTGTAAGGTCTGAGGCTGAATCACATGAGCTCAGTTTCCATGAACTGTGTCTCAGTTTTCCTGCTGGTACAAGTTAGAAATTCTTACGATAAATGTTTAGAATTAGTTGGGGAAGGGGGGGATGTTAAATCACACTAATTATAGCCGTGATGGCTTTGGTGCAGTGCCATTGGGAAGCAGAGGTAATTTCAACACCTGATGCAAGAGGCCTTAAAAGACATTGCTTCATGGGTAAATGGGGGCGATACTAGAGCAGACTTTCAGTTCCTGGAGTAGTGGAGTGGTTCGCTCTACTGTCAGCATTTCAGATCACAGCCACGCAAAATGATTTGACAACAAAAGGTTTCCTGCTTCTACCTGATACCTTGCAGAGAGGACAGACAGGCCGGTCACCAGGGAACCAGGAATACAGGAGCTCTGGGACAGGGCGGCTTGTCCCAGTGCCCCAATGCAGTGTGACCCCATGAACTCAAAGGCAAGAACCTGGACTGTTCCTCTGCTGGTCCTACATTATAAGCCTGGGTGAAGCTGCAGCATCCGCATCCTCTCCTACCTTTCTGATTTTGTTTAGATTTTAAAGGACTTTGGGATCTGAATGATGTTCTTTGTGTGTTCCTATAATGCCTGCTATAGTAACGTCTCCATCCTTGTAGTAGTTTCTCCTGTGCAAATGACAATAGCCATGCTTAGACATGAGTGAGCCAAAATTTGTTTGACTCCACTGGGTGCTTGTCACTCAAAAGAGGGAGCTATTTTGGAAAGCTAAAGTCGTCAAGAGAGCTGAGAAAGGTCAGAGCAGTGTCTAATCCATTTAGTCCACACATCCCTAATCCTTCTGCTAGATGTTGCAGGAAAAAAAAATCCGATGAGGTTCAGATACCATGAGTTCCTTATAAAATTAACTAAATGTGGCTGGCTGAAGTAACCATCCCCAAACACTTGAAGAGATAAATAGCTTCTCTGATTACTCTGGCAGGAAACATTTCCACTCTCGCATGCACTGGGGATGTACCTAACACAAGAAACCTTACTAAGAGGAAAAGCATGAGCTTGGGAAAACACAGCAACCAGTCAACAACATCTTTGCATGAGTAACAAGTCAAATATTTACTCCCACAACACTTCAAGAAAGAATCTTGTGCCTCAGCTTTCACACAAGCACGGACAACCTGTGGAGCAACATCTCGTACTTTTGTGGCTAGCAAAATCACTGGGGCTGGGACTGTGCTCAGGAAGCTCATTTCCAGCCCTTGGAGGAACTTGCTTTTCCTTCACACCATCTGCCTTCGCACCATCCCCTCCATGATGCCCTCATACCATGGCCAGTCCAGGAAATCCATCACACCAAGTGAGGTGTGAAGTCCACTGCTCTAGAGAAGCTGATGTGGGGCTGCTGTTGGATATCACGCTGGGGAGTTAACAGCAAAGCTGAGTTGTTGACACCATATTTGCCTCACCGCTCGTTAGCTAGCAGAACCCAGCCAGGGTTTGCACTATGGGCCTCTCCTTTTCAGTATTGTGAATGTAGATGTGTTGCACTCGAGTCCTGCAGGACTGCAAACCACCAGAACATCCAAGCATCCCAAAATATCGGTGACTTTAGAATAAATTAACCCAAAATATTCCCCATACAATAGTCTTGGAAAGCAGGGCTGGATTTTAGTTCACTGCCCCACGAGAGAGAGCCCCTTCCCTCAGACCCATCCATGGCCATGAGCCCCAGGGGTGCAAGAAGGTGAGAGGGAGGGGAATGGGGTGTTTAAAGAGAAGTCATGCCAGGTGGAGCTGTGAGGCTGCCAGAATGATGGATAATGGTATTTGTCCTCTGCTTTTTGGAAGATTTCTTTAGAAACCAGCACATTTTGTTCCTCTTCAGTGCATGGATCAAGCCAGTGGGGGGGAAAGAAGGAGTTGAAACATTTTTATCCTCCCCATTTGCATCAGCTACATAGTGCAGAGATGCTGGGTGGTCTGTGCATCCCTGTACCCTCTGTCCCCCTTCCCTGCGTGTGTGGGACAGGTGGCTGTCCCCGTCATGCTGAGGAAAGGGCTGAGCACCCAAAATGCAGCTCAATGAGGTTTGAAAAGTGTCTCCTGCAGTGAGCGGGAAAGCAGTATTCCCTACACTGCCAGCAGAAGGCAACTTAAGGAATATGCCTCGGAGTTTCGAGGAGATATTGGATGTTTCGTATCTGTGTTTTGTTTCGTTGCCTTTCATTTTATGTTATTTTTCACTATTTTTACATTGTTTCACAACATGTCAAAACATCAGACTGATTCATTACAACATAAACAGGAGACACTTTGATGTAGGAAAAAAGATGTTTTAATAGGTGCTAAGTAGCAACTGCCCTTAGGGATTTAAAAATAAAAATAGAAGCGGCACAAAATAATATTTTAACCCTTCTGTTGTATCCCAAGATCATCCAAATATAGAACGCAGCATTGCACACAGAACAATGCAGACAATAACTTCATTTTTGTGTTCATACTGAAAACAGAATTTTGAATTCTCATAGGTCTTTGGGGGATCTTTCCACCACCTCTTTTGGAGAAGAGAAAATTACAAAGGAAAAAATGAAAAAAAAACCAGCACAAACCAAACTTTGCCAGGAATATCTTCAAATAGGGCTCATGAAACTGCAGTTTTGTCAGAGTACAGATCTCCAGAGAAACTGTAAAGTCAGGTTTTAGACCTTGCCTAGGTGTAACCTGCCTTGATCAACGCCAAGTAGATTTGGTCAGAAAGTTTGGGGGGAGGAAGTTGAAAATGAAAGAGCCTACACCCCCAAACATTTTAAGCTTCTTTACTAGACACTTTTCAAACCTTACTGGTGTCCTGCCTGTACACAATGATCNGAAGTGGAAAATGAAAGAACCTACACCCTCAAACATTTTAAGCCTCTTTACCAGACACTTTTCAAACTTTACTGGTGTCCTGCCTATACACAATGATCAAAAATAGTCCATTCTTCATCATATGAGTCTACCCAGCACCTCAGATGATATTTGACTAGGATTGTTTTGCTCAGGGGTTGCTCTCATTGCTTTTAACCACACCAGCTTATAATTCAGCTTCANCACCTCAGATGATATTTGACTAGGATTGTTTTGCTCAGGGGATATGGTCCATTCATTCTCATTGGTTTCAACCACACCAGCTTACAATTCAGCTTCGTCTTTCTTCATAGCTGTAAAAATTGATGCTTGGTTGCAGTCACTTGGACAGAGCATCCTCTAGACCTGGGTGACTTAACAAGCACAGTTTTTTCATGTGCAGCTGGTCATGAGGGCAGAGTTGTGCTATCAAGTATCAGACCTCCTGAAGAGCCTTGTAGTCCAGAAGCACCCTTGGTTTTTCCAACTACCAGCTCGTGTAATGCACCATTTGCCACAGACTTTGCTGCTTTTATACCCTAAGACGATGACAGCTCTGCAGTGGGCAGCTCATTGTGACTCTGCAATGTGCCAAGGGCTTAAGACTCAGCAGCTCCCCTGGATCCCTTGGATTGCAGCAGAGTCTGCATTGCTGTCTAGTTTCTCCAGTTTAGAGCAGGCCGGTCCAATATGATGTGCCCCTTCTTCCATGGCTTGCTTTTTCCTCAAAAGCAGCTGTGGGTCCACGCACTGGAAAAGCTCCCTGTGGTGGCTGGCATGACCAATGGTCATGGAAATATGATTTTGGGCCCAGGGACACACTGTCTTATTCCAGTACCACTGGGATTCCTATTCCTGTTCACTCTCCAAAAATTGTGAGACAATAATACTGCTTGTGCTGTCCTCTCCATCCCCTTGCGGGCAGAGCCTGGGCTGGGATAAGATGCTAATGCTGAAATACCATTTGCAGGGGCTCTTTGTATTCCCTCTTAGGAGAGAGGGGACACAGAGCCTGGCACTGGGGTTTATTCTGTGCAAACCACAGTGTTATTATTGATCAGAGACTTCTGTCTTTCTTTCCCACTAGAGATCTGAGCATGAACAACATCAGCCGGCTGCAGCCCCGCGCTCTCCATCACCTTCGCTTCCTGGAGGAGTTGTGAGTTTGGAGCGGCCGCGCCGGGCAGGGCATGGTCGGGGTGGTGGGGGGGACACCGGAGAGGGTGCCTGTGGCTCTGGCTGCAACCCCCAGTGTTGCCACTGGGGCTACAGGCTGAGATGGAAGGACGCTGCATGCTGGGAGAGGGGTTTTTTCGCTATTCTAGCTGTAGGATTTGGTTGAGGACATTACCCTTAGGCTGAGAGGGTGCATGTGCGGAAAGCCAAAATAACAGAGGACCCAATCCACTATGCAAAAATCAACACTGTACCCCAGAGCAGGGCCAGCAGTGAAGGAATTTCATTCACCCTTCTGCATGCAGAGTCCCCTCACAGCCTTCTATAGCTTAGAGACACATTAGCTCCAGGGCATGTTGCAGTTCAGATGGCAATGACCCCAGACAATCGAATTCCAAAACATTTGCCCCAGAGGCTGGGGCGTCCTGTCATGTACCAGTGAGTACTGCAGTCTGGGCAGGCACACTGAGACACAGCAGCAATCACGATCCCCAGGGAACGGCGTGTGGCTGTGTGTCAGTGAAGGAGTGGCTCCACTTCTGAAAGTGTGAAAATTAACCGTCAGCATTAGAAACCACTGGAATCCCTTGAGAGCCCCAGAACTGGGAGCCTGGGGGGCAGAAGGTTGAGGTTGGCCATTTCTGCATGGATAAATTGCACCTGCATGGTCTTATTCCACTTGACCATGAGAAATACCTCCAGGTGTTATTCTCATACTGTTGCTTCTTTCAACACAATAGCTCCTGTTGGAAAATGCAGTTTCTTCAAAAGACTATTATTACATTGCATTAAATACTAATACTATGCTGCATTTGGTGTATGTGTTGTAAACCTACTGTATATATAACACTTACTATACCTTAATCTGTCTAAACGAAACACTGACCTTGCCAAATCAGTTCTTGCAGCCACCGCCACAAATGACATTGACACTTTGAAACTGGTTCTTGGCTGAAGAGATTAGACCAGACACCAACATTCAGTATCCCCATAACAGGTCAAATCTCATAATTATCAAGTTGTACTATAGATTTTTGACTTCAGATGGTCTTGCAACTCATCTTCATCTGTCTGTAGTTTCTATTCATTAGACTTGTCAGGACCCCAGTTGGCCAGACTCCCTTCTCCATTGGGCGTTTGCAGACTGAGCAGGAGTAATTTTTTATGCTTCCTCAGCTCTGGAACTCAAGCTACCCACAGAAGGTGGCTTTTTCAAGACCTTGCACCCACCTCGCAGACTTTCCATTTTGTCAATATCTGTGTTAAAGCACGGACACTTAGAGTATTCACTGAGGGCAGTACAGCTTCTCACACACAGAGACCATACTCTGTTGTGTACAATTAACAGTTGTCTTGCTGAAAGCAATCATGTTCTGATTAAATGTCATGCACAAACAGAAAGTCTCAACCAGCGATGAATAAATATTCATAGGCTCCAAAAGAGCCAGCTTCCCACAGCCAAAAATAATTATGCATGAAACAGATGAAGAGGAAACATTTAAACAGGAAAATCTGAAAAATAATTGGAAGTTGTTAGAGAACATTTCGTTAGAGGTTCAAAATGCCACAAGTCTTTTTTTAAAAAAGCAAAGGTATTCTGACTGGAAAAAAACATCAGATTAAGGAGAAGAATTGGAAACAACATCATATATCTACACCTAACCATCCCTGCAGGTGTTTAAAGGATGCGTAGATGAGGTTCTTAGGGACATGGTTTAGAGGTGGACTTGACAGTGTTGGGTTAATCGTTGGACTTGATGATCTTAGAGGTCTTTTCCAGCCTAAATTATTCCGTGATTTTATGCCTACCCAGTCCATGCTTGAATTTGACAGCAATAATACAGTAATCCTATTCACATAAATCAATAAACTGCTATGAAATCAAGCAAGAAAGGATTTTTGTATATTATCAGAAATCTAAAGTTATTCTTTCAGCAACAGGATCTAGGCAAGGACGGTGTGTGTATACACACCATTCACAGGACTGTCATCAACCTTAAATACAACTTCCCTGGCATTTCTCATCTACAGGGATTTTGGGTGACCTTACAGCCCCAGCCTGCCTCACACCCTGTTGTGTTCCCTGTTACATCCTTGATAAACTGGGGGAGTAACAGGCTGCATGACACAGTAACTGAAGACAAAACTGGCAAAATTAAACTCCAGGTGAACAACTGATGTTCTGGGGCTTTGGTCAACTGAGAAAAGTTCTTTGGCATGAAACAAAAAAAAATTGTTTTATTTTCAGGTTACTTCTTAACCTTTACTCTTTTAATTTGTGTCACACTTGAGAAGAAAAAAAATATTTCAAATGGTATTTGCTTTATTGCAAAGATGACTTAAATAAGATACTTGAACATTCTGAAAAAAATCACAGGTTCCTCAGCCAAAAATATTTGCCAGATTCAACACAGACTTTCAGATCTCCTTTTCAGGTCACCCAGAAAATCTTACATTTTATGGACATTTTTACCTTGGTTTAATGCTGAGAAACATCCCAGAAACTCCTGACACCCCTGGCCCTTGAACACACATGAACATGGCCTGTAACACTCATCCTTTCTGTAATCAAAGTCCGTGTTCCTCTGGCTTTCCCACAAACTCCTCACAGTTCCATTCTCCTGCTCTGCCTCTGCCAGTCTTCTCACATCAGATCTCGTCTCAGTAGCCCAGGGTCACAGCAGCTTGGAGGAAAAATGGCATTTCACACATTTTACAGTTCCTCCTCTTTCTGTGCGTCTGTTTTAGCACTATCTCAGGTTCTCCGTGAATGTGGAGTTTCATGGCAGTCAGAGATCAGCTGGATTCAAGGCTCAGCTTATGCACAGAGCTGCAGTTCAACTGAGGAACAGAAATAGTGGGAAGGGAAAAGAAAGCTGGAAAAGGGGTAGAGGAAGCGCATGTGTCCTATGGACACTGAGGACAAACATGCCATGTTGCACACCCTTCAGGCTGCTGTGGGTCTGTGAATCCAGGTTGCTGGGTCCACCTGAGCCCCAGATATGTCAGTCTTCTGCAGGCACCGATGCTGGTGGGGACATGCAGGGAGCAAGTGAGAGCAGCGTGGCACCTGAGGGTCTTGAGGACAGAGGAGCAGTGACCCAGGCCACACCACTGTGTCCAGCCAGGCTGTGTCCCACAGGACTTTTCTATGTTGGCTCAGCTCCCCTCCAGAGACCAAATGGCCATGACCAGCCACGCTGCGGTGGGGACACAGATAAGGGCACCAGGACTGCCCCAGCTCAAACTGTATGGTCCTGGTCAAACTGTGTGGTCCTGGTAAAGCCATTTCCCTGCCAGTGCCTCTATTTATCCATCCATCCATCCATCCATCCATCCATCCATCCATCCATCCATCTCAGGTGTGCCGGGACCTCTTAGTCATTAGTTTTACTGAGAGCTGCTCGGGAAGGTGTCACGGATGCCGTTAGCTCTCATGCTCCAGTCTCAGCCAGCTTTGAAGAGGCAGTGACACTGAGGACTCCCCTCTTATGTCTCTCCATCAGTCTGTGCTCTCCTCTGTCACCATCAGCCTCCAGCTCCAGCAGGAAAACAGCACAGAGATGGGAGAGTCTGTGTGGGAGCAGGCACAGTCCCAGCCCGAGCATCCAAAGAAATCCTCCAGTGATAGAGGTGTTCAGACCTGGGCCTCACACAGGCAGGGAGCAGTCCAGAGTTTAGTGTGCCTCCTCTTTGTTTCTTTCTTTTTTTTTCTTTTTCTCCTTTCTTTCCTTCTTTTTGGCAGCAGGAAGGTTGTTTAAAGTTGCTAATAAATTCCAGTTAATGAAGCCTGAAAAGCCAGAGCTAGGAGCCAAGAGAAACAAGAGCAATCAGCACAGAAGGAATAGAAAGAGGATCCTGAAAGCCAGCCTGGGAATAATAACATGTTGAAATGTGTTCGCCGGCAAGGGCTTTGTTACCATGCTTTGAATCCAAACACAAGCGCTTGGTGCCAAGAAGAGAAACTGCAGCCAAAGGCAGGTGTTCATTGCCATTCACCTCTTGCTTTGGGGCACAGCGGCAAGATCAGACCCCTTCCCAGCCACTGGCTCTTTCACCTGCCTCTTCTCGGGCCCCGAGGGCAGAGGGACTCACGGTCACGGGGAGTGCCGTTCCTCTGTGTGGTGCACACACAGCAGGCTCGGGACACACTCCATGGCCTCCCCTTGCAGGCTGTTCCCTTGCCCAGGAAGCTCTTGCAACTCAAGGGACTGGGGGCCAAGAAACAGCATAAAAGCAAAACAAAATAAAATGCAAGCGTCCGTGCTGGGGATGTGAACATAACAGCCCTGTTCTCCTCCCCTGCACCAGGGAAGAAACCCCCTTCCCACTCCTCTTCCCATGCAGGTGCAAGGGGTGGTGGAGCTGTCGGGGACTGCAGAGCAGCAGCACTGGGGTTGGAGCACCCACCAGCTCTCACGTCAGCTCCCAGACATCTGACATCCATCTTTGGGGGTATTGTCCAGCACAGGGTCTCACTCCAAGTCAGTCTCATTCTCGTGACAGGCAGCACTGCAGCAATTCTGGCTTTGGGGAATGAGTCTTTCCGGAGTGATAGCTCTGCTGTGTAAAGCGGCGCTGGCATTTCTGGGCAATGATCAGTGTGCTTGCACCATGGTGAAAAGACTTTCCTGGAGCAGTGCAGTAGCAGCTTTGGTGGGTTTCCATGACAAAGCAGGTTCCGGAAGACTCTGGCAGAGAGACAAACGCTTGTAGGGCCACGACCTTGCTTTACCATGTTGAGACTTGGAGACAGCATCACTGCTCCCTCGGTATCTACCTTGCCTGACACAGTTCTTCACTTCCAGATGGCTGTAGGTGAGGAGCTGCAGCTCCTCTGAATGCCTGGGCACCGCGGTTCCCCCAGGATGCTGCCTACATCCTATGTCTGAGAGGGTACGAGGATGCAGCAACGAATCACGCTGCTGTGGCTCTTCTGCAACTTTTCAGCAGCAAGGGAGTTAGCCCTGGTTCATCTCGGACTTTGTGTCCTGCTGGTTGACATCGCTCCTTGCCACTCGTTGTCAGTTCAGTGGGTGGGCAACAGCAGAGAGAGGGTTAAAGGATAATTCTGCTGAAGCCTTCCAAAGGTGAAATCTGGCAAAGACAAATGTTGGCCAAGTTTCAGGTGGGGACAGGGAAGGAGGGCTTCTAGGAGGTTGTCCATCTTACACATTGAAAAGTGAAGCCAAGTTACTGAAGAAGTTCTGACTTGGCTTTGATGAATTCAGAATGTTATGAAATGCTGTGAAAATTTAGATGTTTCTTTTTCTACTCCAGATAGGCTGGTGATAGTGTTCAGCATTTGAAAAAACCTTGCAAGTGAGAATGACTGGTCCCAGTTTTCCTGAAAACTGCCTCTGTTCTGGGGTACCCCAAGAAGGGCATCCAGAGTAGAATCAAAAGTCAAAACTGCTCTGAAGGATTGGGGTAACAAATTGCCCCTTAAAACCTTGACAGATTGTAATATAAGGAGATGGTATGGAGGCATTCAGTATCCTGTATTGGGTTATTCATTAAGTAGTTGTGTCTTATTAAATCTTACTTGGCAAATGAAACCAAACTAGCTTGCATATGAACATTCGTGTGGGTTGAAAACTGGCTTGAGGACCATAAACAAAAGAAACGAATGCCATCAATCTATCGAGTTGGAACAGGCATTCGGTGGGGGCATGGAGAGCAGAGTTAGAAACAGGTCTGCATCGTCTCCTCCTCAGGGATGGAACAAGGCAATAAAGACCACGTTAGAGACACCTCCAGGTGATAACAGACCAGGACCAGCTGCAGATTCCTGTGGGGGAAGGGAGAGTCCAAGCCTGGCTTTTTTTCTAAAATGTACCATGTTTTCACTTGCATGACTTAATTGGCTTCATTCCTGTTTTGCACCAGCATGAGAACAAACTTGAGGAGAATAGGGAGCCCTTGGTCCCCTGTGTGCACAGGAGATGGCACGGTTTCGGTGCGATGACACTGTTTAGACAGGAGCGTGGAGAGTTTATCTGGGCACAGGTTCTGCCTTGACAGTGTTAGTGCTTGAGAAAGTAGAGCAGGAGATCAAAGAGGGAGGCTGACGTGCTCAATAAAGATCTGGCAAGGGGAAAATTCCACCGGGATATGGACACGCATGTTTGTCCTGTCCTGCCAATGGGCAATGTTCCTGCCTCCTAATGTGAATGATAAGGGCACCATCGTGTTGCTTGAGCGCATTACATGAGCGATCATGCCCAACAAACAGCCTTTGGGTGTGCCATGAAAGTTGTAGCGTGACCAAGAAGCCCAGGGTACAGGAGGGGGTGGGAGCCTGTGGTAATTGAACTGCAGCAACCATGAGGTGGTAAACCGTGAATTTGTTCCAACTTGGAGTGTATTGGGAATGCAGATCAAAGCCTGGAGGAATGTTCCCAGAAATCACAGGAGTGGGGAAGGGGGAGGGAGCAGAATCTAAAATCCACCGAACATGTGAGCTTTCCAAAGCAAGCCAGCCAACTTCAGCTCCCACCCTCCCCTTCCACCTGCCCCTTCTCTCCATCTTCTGTTGGTGACTTTAAATCCAGAGCTTTGCCTGTCTCCAAACCCTGTCTTACAGTGTAAGCTCCAGGGTGGCAGGACATACAGCTCAATCAAGCCTGCCTATCCTAAGCAGAGACATGAGCAGACCTGGAGTAGAGCTCATGTGCTGTGGACCAGACATTCACCCCTGCGAGGGCAGCCCTCATGTGCTTAGGGTACAAGGGAATGCCACTTCTGGGTCCTTCTTGGTGGGGTTTTTTGCTTTCATCTTCTTGACAGAAGGAGCAGATGAAGAGCTGCCTGGGGAAGTCACTCTGTCAGCATCACTTCAAATGTTACTCTTCACTTTTAAATAGAAACAACAACAAAAAAAGGACCATTCCCATGAATTTCCTGTGAGATCTGGCTTCTGAAAATATGGTCAGTGGGTGCCTGTCTGCCAGGCTGGGAGATTTCTGGAGAGTTCGAGTGAGAGGGACAGAGGGAACCGTGCAGTGTGGAGATTGCCAAGTGACCATGGACAGAGGAAGGGTCAACACAGAGCGAGTCTTTTGTGTCCTGGGTGTCTTACATGAACTGGCATGGGAACTAACAACATGGAAGCAGCGTCTCTTCCCGGTGGCCACTCCTGCTGGACAGGACACCCCAAAAGACCTACCTGTTCCTGACCTACTCTTGGAGAGATGGGACAGCCGTGTCACCTTGCCTGGGACACCTGGCTACCGCACACATCATCTTGCAGCTCCCATCGTGGGCGATACAGCAAACCTCCAAAGTCCATGACTCCAGACCCTGTGTGCACATCTGGGCCGTGCACTCCTTTACTAAAGTGAAACCTCAGCCTGTGTGCACAAGCACACACATCTCCCAGCCTCTTCATGAATACAGGTACACAGAGCCCCTCTTGGACCCCAACAGCACTGGCAATGGCCCTGGGATGTGGACTGAGTGAAGTGGTTGTAGCTGGTGCCTCCCTTTGTACGTGCTCCTTGGCTTAGCATGGAGTTCTGCACCTTTGGGAGAGGAGCTGGGCTGTTCTTGCAGTGGGGAGGAGGTAAAGGGAGAGAGAGAAGAGCCACAGGTGAGCCAGGGACATGGCATGGTCTCAGTGTGGTGGGGCCAAGGACAGAAGCAACACCAACCAGGGCAAGTGGCTGCCTTTCCTGGGGCTGGGGGATGCTTTGTGCATCTAAATTCACCCAGGGATGGTGCCCAGTGAAACCAGGGAATCTCCCACAGTGTTGTATTTCCCCTCATGTTCTGTTTTGCTCGTGGGGCTGAGATGCCATGAGTTGGCTCAGCACGTGTCCCACCAGCACACGGGGCTCCCTTCCACCCTGTTCTGAGGCCAGGAGCCTCAGCCTGGGCTTCATCCAAGTACCACACTCCTCTCCTGCTAATCCTGGAAGTCCCAGATCCATTCAGGGACCTGGCAAACACTCAAACACACCCAGGAAGGTGCACACAAAGGTGCAGAGCTGCCAGGAAACAAGTCAAGAGGCACATTTAACTGTGAATACATGTAGACTGCTGCCAATGAAGGCATGGGGACAGACAGGAGCTCCAGGCAGGAGAGGGCAAACAGCCCCCCAGCAGAGCAAGTGCAGGACGGATGCTGGGAGCAGGCTGAGGATCTGGGCAGGAACACCTCCCCTCCAGGCAAGCCCTCCAGTCTCCTGGATAACACTCCCTCCCATGTGGAAATCAGCAATCAAAAGGAGCAATTACCCCAAATCACAGCCCCCAAGTGACAAATAGCCCAGCCTGCCAGGCAGCTTGCATACTGCAGAGAGGCAGGTTACAACCTGCTCGCACACATTAAAGAGACGACCCTGTGCTGTTTATGCTGTCGGAGGCCTAATTACAGGAGCAATTTTCTCCAGATTCCCAAGGGGAGATACAGGGAGGGAGAGAGCTCAAGCACCCGCACATGTCTGCTCTGCCATCGGTGCATGTGGCTCCCCAGAACAGCTCGGATCCTCTCCATGACCTTTGCAGAGTCCTCGCTGCAATGCACTCTGCTTCCAGCCTGGACTACACTGCTCATCCTCAACACCTGTCTCCTTCACAGACAAAATGTCTACAAATAAATGGGTTTTGTCAATGCTAAATGAATACAAGCTTGCCAGCATCTGTGCCAAGCCTCTTGTGCCTGGTTTGGACTTTCTGGGAGAGTGAAGATGAGCCTGGACACAAACGGTGTTCACTGTCTCCTTTGGGTGGGAGATGCAGTATTCCACTCCAAGTCAAGCAGACAAGTTTCTTACCCTGTGACTACAGAGAAGTCCAACCTTGACCTCTGTCTGATCATTTGGGGATCAGAAAGTAAAGCACAAATGCAGTAGCAATTTGGGGTCTCGAACAGGTTGTTGAACCTGTCTTCATGATTTCCAGCTGATGGGCACTGGAACTTGGTCCACATTTGTCCTCATGGGAGAAACAGGAGAAGAAAAATGTTCTCCTTAGGTCAAGCCTAGACTCAAGAGTCTTGGACTTTACTCCTGGCTCCACCACAGGCTCTCACCACGGTCTGTCAGGACCACTGTTCTCATCAGTGAAAGTGATGCTAACAATAATGTAGTTTCCAAGGTCAGTGAAAAATCCAAACACCTGCTAATGTCCCAGCCTGCTCTGGGCCTTGCTAAGATTTGAGCACTCTGATGAAATGATGCTGTACTATGGTGAATGCTGTAGGTTTCCTTGGATAAAGCCTTTCAGCCAGTTCTGAAGGTTGTCCCCTGGTCTTCATGCTGTGTCCCAAACAGCCGCACTCTCCTTTGTGATGCTGCTCTTCACTATTGTCTTCCTCTTCCATCCCTTCATGTTCATCTTCTTCCCCTCCTGCGTTGTCCTACCTTTGTCTTCCTTGCTACAGTTTTCTCCAGCAATAACTCATCCAAGAAGCACTTTTGAGTTTTCTGTCTTAATTTTGGAAACCATATTCAGATGAGCTGGCTCTGCTGTGGCACCTACATGTTACTCCCTATCTCCAGCCCCTTCCCTCATCTCCCTTCTCAGCAGTGATACCAAACGTTCATGCGTTGAAAGGATCTGGACCTTAGCTGTGATCACACAGGTCAAAGCAGGGCTGGGAATGAGGGAGTGGAAGAAAACCAGGTGCCAGGTGGATAGGACAAAGGAGGATGCAGAAACTGGCCACATGCAGACAAAAGGGACAGTTAAGAGTCCATGATTTAGGGGTAGTCCCCACAGGACCATTCATGAGCAGAAAGTAGCTCTCCCCCTGCTCCACCGTCACTGCCAGCTGGCTGGCATAGAGCAGGGTCTGCAGGCTGGTCAGTGCCCTTGAGCAGAGGTGTCTCACACAGGCAACCTGTGCTGTAATTTCTGTGGAGCAGGGTCCTCTGCAGGCATCCAGGGAATGTCTTGAGCCGCGAGCTGTCACTGGATGCTGAAAACACTGGATTCAGGTCTGGCAGGACTAATAATCTATTATTTTCCCTGCCTGTTCCCCAAGTTGTAAGAAGTGATGATATTCAAATATTGCCCAAGCGCATGGCCATGGCTCAGCTTGTAGGTGTTGCAGCCTCCTCCCCAGGGGGACTGTGGCGTTATGCACAAATTGCTAAGCCTCTGCAGACAAGGGACTGTCATTACGAGGATGTTGACACATCACTGGCTCTTCTTTTCGCTGCAGGCGCCTCTCTGGAAACCAGATCTCCAGGATCCCAGGGGAAGCTTTCTCTGGTCTCTACAGCCTGAAGATTCTGTAAGTAACTCAGAACCACGCCTGCAGAGCCACCCCCACCTACACCAGCCCCTCGTGCCAGGCACTGACCATGCACGGGGACTTGCAGCCGTCCAAAGGGGATGCAGAGTTACAAGGTGGTGTGGTGCCAGTTGTTGAACTCATGCCGGCTGACATGCCCCTTAGTGAGCGGGAAGCTGTGTCCCACTCCAAGGGCCACCCGCCCTCCAACACTGCCTCTTCTCTTCTGCTACAGCAAGCCATGAGCAGGGCACAGCCCTTCGTGTTGCCTGAGAATCTGCAGAGGTTCACAATTCGCATAAAACTCACCAAATGCCCTAATGTGGTGTCACCCAGGTGTGGTGTCCAGACCTCAAACTGGCTCCCATTTGATCCACTGCAGAGTCTTGGGGCTGCGTTGGAGCAACCCAAAGGTCCAGGTATCTGTACTCTGGCAGGCACCAGGGAAAGCTCCTGAGTTCTGCCCAGCTCAGTTGCACCTTTGCCACCAGCCTGTCCTAGCTGCAAACTTCTGCATGGCCTACTGCGCTTCTGCAAGGCTCTGAAGTGACCTGCCCCTGGGAAGGGTAGGATTCTTGCGCAGTCTCACTTTAGCCTAAGCCCAGCCCAGTCACAGGGTGATGGGGACATGTGCAGCTGGGTCCAGAAGCACCGCAGACATTGGGCCATGCCTGGGAACTACCAGTCCTGCTAAACGAGGGCCTCCTCATCGCTGTGGACAGGCCACCCACATCTGCCTGTCCAGTGGAGAAGGATTTGGACCACCCACCCCTGTTGGAAGATCTATGTGACAAAGGTTACCACCGAATTCCTCCCCAGGGCATTTTCCTGCAGGCCAGGGTGTCTCGCTACTCATGGAGTCAGATGAATTTCTGCATCTGTGTAACAGTCTGGTGGGGTCTGTGCAGGGTGTTGAGGTAGGAGTCCCTCTCTCTCCCTTTCAGGAACCATCTTAAAAAACTCTTGCAATAAACATTTCATCCCAAAGGGGATGTTTTGAACTCAGCCGCAATATAAAGTTGTTGTAGCCGGTCCAGTTCATACAGAGCGAACAGGTACAAACCTGCTCCCGGGATTAGAGAGTATAGGGCTGTTTACTACGTCTTCTGAAGATGTAAAGTATGAATCCTGCCCTAAATCTCAGGGCTTAGAGATTTATCCATCCCCTGCATTAGGCAACAAATCAAAGGAACTGAGTAAAAACCGCAGCTCTCCCACCCAATTTCAACAAGAGGAACTTTCTACTCCGCGAACGCTGGAGCTTTTAAAGCCGCTTTTGATCAATTGCTATTTGTGTCAGGCCCAGATAACTACCAATGCAGAGCACAAGAGCGATGCCTCATGCCGGAGCCAGCACAGCCCCCGTGGGCTGCAGCAAGGAGAGGAGCGAGCAGAAGGGCCCCCGACCCACAACCTCCACGAGGGGCAGCAGCAGGAGGGACACTTCACGAGTGACCCCAGTGTAAAGAGAGGCTTGGAGGATCAGAGCATTTCCAGCTGGGAAATAGTTGCACAGAAAGGTGGTGTCCTCATGCTTCAGGACAACCTTCCTCTCAGCCAGGCCGTGCCCAGTGACACAGGGTGGCACTTGGGCTGTGATACTGGCTGCAGGAAGCACAGAGCACCACGACCTTCCTCGCTAATGCACCCAGAGCCTGTTCTTGCAGGGTGCACACTGCAAGGCTGGTGGGAGCCCTCTGAGGTCAGCGTCACCCATGCAGGACACTGGGATGGTGGCTGCTGGAGAGGTGTGAACTGTGCCTTGGCAAGTCCATAAGCATTGGCCCTGGTTCTCTTTCCATGCTTGCGAAAGGGGAGTGCAAGCCCAGTGATTGATCCCATCAGTGCTCTCTGCAGCCCGCTGGGATAGGAAAGCTCATCCGGTTGGGCAGCTGTCATGAAAGGACCAACACAACTTCTGGGGCTCCTGATCCTACATATGGGCTTGTTTCTGCAGCCAAGGTGTGCTGGAAGGATAAAACACAGGGTCCTCCAGCCCCATGAAGTAGAAAACCAAATTGCTTTATTTAAAAGCAATGAGAAAGATCAGGGGTCTGGTGATGAGCTAAAGGAACAACGAGTCAACTGAGATTACTTAAGCTGAAGGAGAGGTGAATAAAGATGGACATAAACCTTTTAGCACAAGCAGCTGCTGCAATACAGAAGGAAATGCATATTCTCCATATCTGAAGACAGGACTAGCAGGATTTGGAGCAGATGGCACCAGGGATATTCAGGACAGATTATGCGCACAGGCATGGATGCACTGTCACAGGTTGACTGAGGTTTGACAGGTGACAGGCATGGCTGAAGTTGGGAATAACTGCCCCAAAAATGACCATATGAAGCCTGTAGGTATTCAGGAGCTGATTCACAACAGGATTAGAGACCTTACCTCTGGTGACGGGGGTGTCCCCAAGGAGATAGCTGGGGATGGGAACAATTTTCATAATTTAATTTTAATATGCTAGAGCCTTAGAGCTAATTGCGGTCATGTGCATGTTCACAAGTAAACTCTTGCATGCATCTTGGGCTGTCAAGGGGCTTGGTGCTTTCCCAGTCTTTCCAGAGAACTAGTTTATGTTTAAAAAAGGATGGGAAACACCCTGGGAATTCCTCCACAAACCTGCCTGTGCAGATGGCCCTCTCCCTGCCTTCAGAGTGAATCCCAGAGCTACTGGAAGCAGGACCAGATTCTTGGCTTTGCCTCCTCCGGCTGCTTCACTGCACAAAAACCACCTGGAAAGCGGCCATGAAGATAGGCTTGTGCAGAAACCATGCAGGGGTACACCCAGGGAAGCAGGTGTGTGGAGACTTGGGAGAGAGCAAGGAAAGAGCCAGGCTGCCCAACAAAACATCGTGACACAGGGGAATATGCTGAGATTTTCGTGCACCGAGCCCTGAGCCAGCCCCCAAACAAAGCAAGGCCAAGTGTAGCCTCCTCGGCTCCCCTCAGATGAGTACAGACTGACAGCAACGGATGCTCAGCAGTGGTAGTTGGTGCTGTTAGGTCTTCTCAACTGATGGGTACATCTTTTTTGCAAAGGGACTATGCAAGTGCACCTCTCCCAGGGGCTCTGCTCTGCAGCATGTCTGATCTGCACCTTCCCCATGGAGGATGATGCTCCAAGGTCCGTGTTTCAGTGCCAGGATCATCAGAAAACAGCTCTGTAGGCTGGTTTGTCTCCTCTGCAGAGGCCCTTCCCTTGCAAAATTGATTCCTTAGTCCATGCTGTCCCAGCCTTGGAGCTTTCCAGGGTGGCAGAATACACTACTTAATCAGAATATCTGGAAAACTGGAAACCTCCCCATCCTTCCAGACCTCCCCATGAGCTGCCTGAATGCCCTTCACCTCTGAGTGCCCTGGTTGGAGCTCCATCAGCCCCGAAGCATCCATCCCAGCTGACCATGTGGCTGAGCTTCTCCTGCCATGGCTTTACACCACATCACACCCTCGCACAGGTATCCCTCATCAAATGCTCTGCCACACGAGCAAGGTTGCCAGGCCTCTTGCTTTCCTGGCTGAACATGCTGCAGCAGCACTTACTAGCCAAGAAGGAATCCCACACCGAACTCCACAGGGAAAGACTCCAAGTCCAACCACAACCTGAGCCTGCCTCACCCCAAAATGTGGAGGGCAAAACGACTGGGTGCATCCTCTTGGCTGCAGACCCTGTGCCTGCAGCAGCCAGCTGGGCTGGCCCACCCCGCTGTTCTGCTCCTCAACAAGCCTCAACCAGCCTGCATGAGCCTGCAGACCCAGCGCTGCCCACAGCCCACACAGACCATGGCCTGAGTTCTGGCTCCCCAACACTTGCCTGCACAGGCCTGTTGACCCAGCGCTGCCACCCACACGCTGTCCACAGCTGCTCTCGATCAACAGGTAGGCTGGAGTGAACCTGACAAGAGTGGCTTTGCTCTGCACATGCCACATCTCCTGCCCAGACGGACCCTACCCAATGGCCACCCCCATTGGTCCCTCCTTCTCTTCCTGCCCTGAACTGCAATAGCAGCATCTCATGTGGTCCAGGACAGGTGTTGACTAGCCTCACTCGCGAACACACATCAAAAAACATCGCTAAAAAACTATGTTGCCCCAGGGTGGCAGGTTTGCAGGTGGCTTGGGACACTTCAGGAATCCACAGACAGACCCTACCTCTTTGACAGCCCCAAGCCTGTGCAGAACAGAAATGGCTTTGAGACAAAGGAAATGGTGTGGCACATCCAAGAGACGCTCCCATGGGGAGGGAAGAGGAGTGTGCAGAGGTTGGAATGTCTTTAATCCCCATGCATGGGCTCCAGGCACAGTTGCCTCAAGCAATAACAGCCCTTTGACTGTGCTGACTGAGTCACTTCAGCCTCCCAAGATGGGGACATTTTATCATGCACAGGCCTGTACCTCTGAGGGCTGTAAGTCTGCTGAGGCTATCTTGTGAAGGATCCTGGTGTGATGGGACCTGGTGCCAGCATTTTTCTGGTCATTCCACAACAGCTCCAGTTACTGCTGCAGTTCGTGCTAACACTGCAAAGCCCCTCAGCAAGCAGCTGTGGAGAGGCTCCTCATCTGTTGAGTTTGCAGCTGTCTCACAAGCCGAATAAAAAACCTGCCCACAGTCCAGTTTCCATAGACCCTGCAGAGGTAACCACCACTGACACATACTGGGAGAAGGATGTCTTACACAAGTACAAATGCGGAATAACTCCTCTGGGATGACTGGTATTGCTCTGGACTAAGACAGTGTGCAGTGGAGAGGCCCCTTTACGGTCACATCCTCCTATGGATCCCCCATCGCAGCACCAAACTCACCCCTGACACCCTCTGCTCCAGGGTTCTGGGCCAGCCTGGACTGCAGCTCACCCGCCTGCAGCCTGCAAACTTGCTCAAGAGCCCTGGGTGACCAATATGCGGCTTTCCAACCCCTCCAGCTTTCCAGAAAAGTCCAGGACAGCTTCAGAAGTGAGCAGCAATGTCCTGCATTTTGTGTTGTCAGGCTTTTTTTTGTTGTTTGTTTTTTTTTTAACCAAGTTTTCTTTTTTTCTAATTATAGGATGTTGCAAAACAATCAGCTGAGTCGCATCCCTGCAGAGGCACTGAGAGATCTTCCAAACCTCCAATCTCTGTAAGTCATTAAAAATCAATGCTGCGAGCTGCACAGTCCCTTGAGGGCCCTGGGCTTTGCAGCACTTGAGTCATTAGTTCTTTTGTCAAGGATGTTCTGTCCCTTCTTCCTTTTCTTTTCCAATTAAAGCAAATATCACTGTCACTTAGCGTGGAAGGGAGTGGAGGGCAGTTTTCATGGAAGGAACACTGCCTTGGTAAGGGATGTTGAAATTACAGCTCCCCATGTGTGCATCGTGATGAAAAGACCACCAGTGCCAATGCGTGTTTCAAGGAACGCTGAAAAATATCCGCCCAGGAGGGGTTCTGCCCTCCCCACTGTGGACCACAGGAGGGAAGGGACCATCAAGGGAGCACAGAGGTCACTCTGGTGATCCTCAAGTGATCCTCCCTAGGGCAACAGCGAAGTCAGGAGCAGGACCGAGATGTCCTGGCTCCACTTGCCACATTAAGTCGTTTCCATGTCTCGTTCGAGACTCTGCAATGGTGCTATTGGTATGTGCCACCAGTCACCAGCAGAAGATGCATTTGGGACAGACTGTGTGAAAAACGAAAAGCTCCAGGAGAGAGGTTTCTGTAACAAAAAGCAAGCAGCGAAACAGTAGTATCTTCTATGGGTCAATCCACCTCACCCACCTTGCTCTTTCTGTATTTACAAGAATTCAGGGTAAAGCCATAAGACACCAGTCAGGTCCCCTACAGTCACTTTTCCGTGCTGCTACAAGGCTGTGTCCAGCTCTTCAGACCAGGGGGAGCAGTCTCTGGAAGCAAAAGTTTCAGAAGTGTCGCACACGATGGACACCTCTTCCCTATCTAAGCTACCTGGTTAAAGGATGGGCAGAAGGTTCCTCTCAGAAAAAGCCTGATCGCAGATCACCAACAGGCTGCAGTAAAACCTGCCCTCGGTACGGAGAGTACAGGAGGTAGTTACTCTCTACCTATCTCCAAGATAGTTATTCTCTATAGATAGTGACTTTCCAAGAGGAAAGACACAGACCAGCTTTGCACCAAGCCCTGCCTGTGTCGATAGCTTAAGCACTTGAGAGTGTGAAGGGTACATGCAGAAAATATATTCTGCTTGGTTTTGACTAGTGCTGCTGTGACTTCTCCAAATGTAGTTAATAAACTCAGGACAAGAGCCTCTAGTATAGCTCTGAATTTGAGAGATATTTTTTCTTCTTTTTCAAATATCCAAGTCATTTTCCAAAGCTTTTTGAGACTCCTGTGCACTCGTTGCCAAAAAATTAGCCAACCTGGAACACCCATAGGTCACTCACAGCATGGTTTCCGAGCATTACCAGTCAGGCTACCTGAGACCCAGTTTACTTGTGTTTCACAGAGACTATTTTTTTTTCCATTTGGAAGGGAAAGTGGCTTTGTGGCACATCATGACAGTCCATGAGTGACCAGACTTGCATGGCACTCTGTGGAGTACTAACTATCTGCTTTGCAAGTTGGAAACACATGCTAAGCAGGCAGGACAGCTGAAAAACAGGGGGAAAATGTGAGCCAACAGGAGTGAGGTGGAACAGACAGCTGTACTAGACAGGAAGGGATTGTGTGCTGGTTATTTTCTTGCTCTTTCAGATATTTGCATTTGATGTCCACGTTCGTCATTCTGGGATTCATGCATGATTTGAAGGGAAAGTATGTATCGCTAATGAACAAGTTAACATAAGAGAGGAAAAACAGAGAGATTTCTGGATGCACAAGTCTTTCCTCAGGTTTATAACAGAAGCAGCCAAACTAAGTGGAAGCTGAGAATAATTGTTTTGAGCACAGCTCTACCAGTAGGACTTACCAGGCAGTTCAAGGGATGAGGTGCCCAGACAAGTGGGACAGAAGGGGATGCTTCTAGCTGCTGTGAGACAGAGAAAGGTTGGTATTTACTGCCTGCACAGCACCAGGTTAGAGCTGAAATGCAGAAAAAGCTAATGTGTCAGTGGGTACTCTGAAATAGGAAAGTTTGGGAAGTTTGCAGCTAGTTAGGGAGTTGAACAGCAGGAGATCGACTCGCAGTTACATGCTCAAGGAAAGTCCAGGCAGAAGGAAACTCCAATAAACATTGTCACAGAGAGAGCAGAAGGAAAATTGTTCCTCCTTTTTATTTGGATCGTGTGGATCTCTGTGAATGATCTCCAAGAGGATGTTCCCGTTGCCCTATGTGATCCCCCCGTACCTTTTCTGACCGAAGAACATGCAGTCCTGAGTTTTGGCAATAATATTTCAAACACACTAACAGGATTTCCTCCTGAAAACTCTAACACAGAGGCTGGGAATACCGGCAAACCAGGCAGAGGTTACCAGTCATCCAACATAACTCGGTGCCAAGGGCATAGGTAGGTCTAGGACATTCACTCCTCATCCCTTCAAGTGCTTGGCTGCCCCAGGCTGGATTACTGCGTATCACCAAGTATCACTCACCAAGGACTTCACGTGGTTTGAGCAACTCCTCCTTCAGAGAGAGGCATCCACTACGGGGGCTCAGCGTTTCCCAAACAGAGGTGTTCATGATTCACTCTGTCCCATGGATGCCAGCCAGCCTGAGGAGGCAAGTGTCAAACCCACCCAAATACCTCCATCCACATCAGACGCACCTGTCCTTACAAACACCCCTCATCACAGGTCCTCTGAAGCTGCAGCCATGCCCATGGGGCCAGAATCAGACCTGCCCTGCTCCCTGTCAGCTATGGGATGTGGAGGCATCACTGCGCAGCCCAGGCTGTCAGGAAGGAGACCTTGGCAGGGATCACTAGGTGAATACAAAGAGGAATTTGGATTTCAAAATAAGAGAGTACAAAGCTCTGGAGATGGAGCCTCCTACCAAGTGTGAGGGAGCTGTTTCCCAGCAGGCTTGCTTAATCTGGGAAGCATGTTGGGAAGCCCAGTGGGGAGGATTAGAGAGAACACGCACACCTGATGGCAACGCTCTGAGCCCTGCAAGAGGTGCCAAGGCTTTACGTAATGCTCTGATCCAGTTGTGATCTCCTGGCAGAGTATCTGGTTACCGGTGGTTTATAGGTGCAGTAACAACATACCATGTGTATTCTGGAAGAGTCGTGTGTCAGTCTAATTAACGACTTTGTGGTTTGTGAGCACTTACCTAAAGCAGATGGGCACTGTGTCTGTTCCTCTGCCAGGCAGAAGGAGTCCAAGGTATTTCAAAGTGAGCAGGTGCTATAAATTATAATTACCAGACTTGCAGGGGTAGAGAAAGCAAAGAGAAAAGAAACCTGATGGATTAAGAGATCAAGATAAACTCTTGGTTTTTCTTTTTCAAATACTTATGGAAAGTGATGAGAATGGCTGGCTCTTTCTGGATTTTCTCGCAGATCAGCACTTCGGGAAGGTGCTTAGTGTGTGTCTGGTTCATCTGGGTGGGTGTTGCTTACAGTAATTTGGAGGGGGAAGGAGGAGTTAGTGCAAAAAGAAGAGTGTCACAGCTTGATGGCATTTTTGCTGAAGCAAAGGGTCCCAGGAAAAAACCCCGTGTCTGTGTCTCCATCTGGTTTTGTCTCTTGGTGATTCTGTGTGCAGCATGTCAGGGAAGCAACTGAGATAAGCAAGAGACCTTCCCTCCATGTCAGCATCTGTCAGACACCTCAAGCAAACCATTTACCTGGTGGCTAATGCACCCCGTACACAGTTTGCCATCTCCACTGCAACCACATGCAGGCGGTGGGCAACAGCCCAATGGGTCCCATTCTCCGGGATCCTGCTCTTGCTCTCATTTTAGTTCTCCTTTCTCCCTTCCAGTCTTTGTTCGTTGCATCCCTCTGAAATATTTGCAGGATTCACTTGCCACACTGCCACAAATCTGCTGTTCCCAGCTGACATCTCTTGGTGATTCCCTGAGGACTACAGTCCCATCAGCACTGGTCCTGCTAATGTCACCGGCCCATTTCAGGTGCTTATATGACAGCAGCATCTGTCCTGTTCACATCTGTCCTGCGGAAGGATTCAGTGGGTTTATAAGGTGATTGGGTGCAACCTGGAGGTCAAACTGTCATAAGTATTGTTCTTAAATACACTGCAAGCATCTTCATGTTTTCTACAAATATCATTTCCCATTATATTCTGATTTCACTCCAGCTTCACTTGACTCATAATCTCTTAGTGCTAAATCAGCCTGACATGTACACTGCCTGAATACAGGTTAATTTTACTTCTAACTAAAATAAACCAGCTCCTCCAACCCATTGGTTTGCCACTTTCTGATATCTTTAGCAGGAACCTTTTGGAGTCTTATGGAAATGCAATAAAGACTACTTCTTCCCCTGTCCCTCAAGGCAGGTAATTATTTTTATACATATGGCCGGAGATTAAAATGCAAAGAATGACTTATAGCAATTTGAGAACATGTGGACTTTGATGTAGACAAAGAAGGAAAGCTCTTCCCACCTGATCAGATTCTCACAAGCATATAAATTCTTATGACAGAAGGAAGAAAAAAAATACTTCGGAATCAGAATGGCCTGAAGAGCTCAGTCAATTCATTTCTCACTTCACTTCTTTGATCTATTTGAGATTTGACAGTTTGCTGTTAACAGCAATATTCTTCTCTATAAATCACACGTGATGCAGTAAGGTTTAAGAAAGGCATTGTTTCCATTGGGTGCTTAGAGGATAAAAGCTATGGCAAAACCAGAAATCTATAAAGTCAGCATAACATAGCAGTGACTTACAATCTGTTGGCATAGAAGTTGTCTTGTGGCCAGACCACCTCAGTCCTGTAACGTGACTTATAGGCTGCAGAGTCTTTCTGGCGCTCAATGAAAAAGAGGTCAGAGAAGAGCGGTGAGGTAGTTCTTAACGCCAAATCTGAAGACAGACTGAAGCAAAGCACCCACAAGTGCTTTCTTGGTGATTGCTGCTGCTGAGAGCACAGGACTTTGAATTTCACCTGTCATAGACCACAGCACAGGTCCTCGGATTTCACCTGCTGGGACCACTTTGCAGCAGAAAGCACGGCTGTGGCAGGAAAGAGGGCCCAGAACAAGTGTCGCAGTGCAGGCAGTGTGCTAAAGATGTTCCATCCACCCTAGGGGACACCTGCTGCTCGATATCTTCCCACCCCATCTCTGAAATCCCCTCTTTCTCCTGAGGAACCTCTTCTCAGCAGCCAGCTCTGGAGATGGGCACAGCTAAGCCGGTTGAGTTTTGTCCCCGTTCTTGTTTTCAGAAGTCTGGTCTCCACTTTGGCATTTTAAGTGCTTAATGGTATTTCTACGAAGAGAAAGCACTAAGAGGGGTCAAGAGCAGATGTCTACCACATCGAAGTGAACACTACAGACAGGCATGCCACCCGTCTGGACGTACTGCAGATAACTTTCACGCAGTGATACAGCCGTGATGGGGTGGGTCCTTGCTCAAGTTTGGCTGCTGTTAGTATTCCTCTCTGGCTCCACGTGCTGTGATCCTTCCTCCCAGCTGCAGTGTGCCCAGTCTGAGATTCACCTGAAAATGGCAAGGTAGCCCTTGTTGCTTCAGTGCACAGATAGTGAGGAAATGTTGTAGTTTCTTTCTTTGGCTTCAGGTGATGTCTGTGGAAGGGACTGGACTCACCACCTCTGTGGGAACATCTCATCTAGTTCAGGAGTGATAAGCCAAATTCAGAGGGGTTATTACCTTTTGGCATAGACTTTGAGCAGACAGGATTTTTCTGGTTCCAGGTACCACAGTCTGTCGTCCCACCTGCTGCTTGCTTTTCTCCACTTCACCCAGTGCGTGATCAGCCTGAGCTGCCTCTGCACACTGTGCTTGCCACCAGGACTGACAGCAATAGCTTGGCAATATCAGACCAGGTTTGAGAAGAAAAAGCTGAATTAAAATACAAATCCAGTTCAAGACTCGGATTTTGGAGTTTTTCCCCTGCTTACACTGACCTGATCCAAATCCTTGGTCTGGGTTCAAGCATATCCCAGACTCAGAAACAAAGTGCATAGCTGGACCTTATTTCTTACTCCATCAGCTTTCTCTGCCACTTGGCTTGTCTCCCCATCTTGTTTACGGAGAGTCCCACAGCACCTTTCAAGAGCACTTGCATTTTTACTGCAATTATGAGCAATAAGACACTTTCAAAAGCCATGGGCAAATCCACTTGGCACAAAATGCATCACAAAATATGATGCAAAATCTGTGGCTTGCTCATTGTGTTCTCAGTAGGACCCAATGAGCAGATTCACTGCCTCTCATTTGTAGCCCTCAAAGAACAGCAGCAGGATCAGCCACGCTGGCATCCAGCATCACAACAGAGCAGCCTGGGCCAGGTTTGTAGCTGGGGAGTCGAGTGGCTGGGACCATGAGGCTGGTGTCTTCCTGCTTCTGCTATGACTGGAGTGCTAGATCCTTCTCTCATGGTGGGAGATCCTGATACCACTATGAAGGAAATAAAATTCTTCTGAGTCATCCTCCATAGCCTCGCTACACAACCTTCCTTCCCTTCAGGTAAGCTTCTGCTGTGCCCACGTCTCCCTCGGGCAGACCAGGTGGATTTGTCTCTTCTGACCATAGCTGTCTAGATATTACTCATCTAAGCTAGTCATCAGTGGAAAATGATCAGCATCTTCAGAGGGTGAATAATCCCTGTTATCTCAGAGCCCTGTCTGGGGGGATGAATCACTCTCTGGAGGATTTGGATCTTCATTCCCCTCTCCCCACCCCACACTTTTATTTGGCAAAAACAGATCACCAAGCTAAGACACATCATCAGAGCATGGGTACCAAAGCAGAGCTGAGCATCTCTCCTCCCCCGTGGCCTCATGCACAAGACCCAGCACATGTTTGTGGAACCCCCAGAAAAAGCTATCAGAGAAGATCATCTTGCCAAAAAATGCAAGTGCAAGGAGCAGCTTACCCATTAACCAGGGAGGAATTCTTTTGCACTACAGAGTTGGAGGGATTTGAATTTGTAACCATTGTTTTGGAGGCAAGTCAGAAATGAGAAAGGCTCCTGACATGGGTATTGGGTACATCACAGACATGTTTTTTTCCTGGCAGTGGGAGGAACTCCACTGGTCAGATTGGAACCTTTTCTGCTTAGGAGTAAAAAAGCATGAAATACAATGTGGTTATCCCGCTACAATGAGCTCAATAGCGTTTTTTGAGAGGAAGATTTAGAGACCACACACAAGCTGTTGAATGCATCATTCTCCAGGAACACTTCTCTTTAGCAGTGACCCAAAAAATCTCTGCCTGCATTCATTAATTCCCGGCTTCGAGCAAGAAGATGTTGTGAAGTTTATTTTAAGGAAATGTCCATATGACTTGTGCTTGTGAGGGTTCACCCTATGAAGAATCCCTGGATTCATCTCCCAGAAAGACAAGAGTGCTGTGTTGCTTACCAGGCTAACAGCTAAAAGTTTAGCGAAGTTCAGGCACTCTAACTTATTTTCTTGTGTGTTATTGACTGTTAGCAATCCAGTGTGACAACCAGGAGCTCCATTTGGATAAACATTCAAGAGATCATTCACACCAAGCTGAAAATGATGGTCTCTTGTCTATCTATATTGCTCCTAACTGTCTCTGCTCGTACTGCTATGACTGCAGTACCAGCCTTTCAAGAAGAAAACGCCCCTCAAAAGAGACTCTGACAAACACAGAAACTTGATTTCATCTTTATACCCCTCTCATGTGCACCGTCAGTTCCCATCTCAGGCTCTAAGAGCTTTCAGAAAGACGCACATGCTATTTTGCCACTGCCTTCCCACTGCCTAAAACATTGTAGACACTAAAGAAATGATAATCACAGCTCACATCCACAGTCCACACACACACACTTGCATATGAATTATATAGTAACTTCCAATGTCTTTTCCATTGACCTTTATTGTGGGGACTCATGAACCTTAACTCACTTGCTTATACACATAAGTATCCAGGACATGCCACGTTTCCCCAGTGACGACTCAATAGAGAAGATGGGCAATGGGTCCCAGATGTTACACACAGTAGATACAGCCGCACAGCAGGGAAGATGGGTCCCAGATGTTACACACAGTAGATGTGGCAGTGCAAAAGATGGGTCCCAGATGTTACACACACCGAATGTGTAAGCACTCCTGATGAACCACAGAGAAGCTTCAGGTAAACTGGAGATAGGAAGGCAAGGAAGAAATGAGCAACATATTTACACTGGCACCCAATCTATGCACATTTAGTCCTCTATGAAAGATGCGTTAGTCTATTCTCATCTTTAACTGCCTCTTTCATAACCCTGAAAAGCCAAAGGACTTGTCCAGGGTCACAGTGAGCCCAGGGCAGAGCAGGAGCGCTTGGCTTCTCAGCTGCCAGGCAGAATAGAAGAGCTGTCTGCATTGGAAGGTCACGGGGATCTTATGGGTCCTCACCCTGCACAAGGATGTACCCAAACACACCAGGATAACATTCAGCACCTCAACAGGAGGAAGCACCCACCCAAGTGTCCATCAGAATAAAATAACCACCTGTCTAGCAATGATTGTCTGAGTCAAACACCACAGAATGGACATGTGGAGGCCTATCTCCATGTCAGCTCATGAATGGAGAGTGGATGGAGCAAGGCAGATGTGAACCCAGCTGTGACATCCCTGCAGGTCCCCACTGCCAGACAGGGACCTTGTGATGCGTCTGGTCTGGCCCTGGTCCCTGTGCCTTCAAGGTGTGAGGTGAATTTTATGTCCTAGTACATGGTTGGCCCTGGGGATCTCATGGGGTGTCATGATCTGTTCAGACAGATCATTCTCCCCAGAGACCAGTGTGTCCTGTCCTTTCTCCCTCCAAAAGATGCTCTCCTTTTCCAGCTAGTTTGTGTGCTTGACAAACAGCGTGTTTTGCAGCAAATATGCAGGAGCGACACTGCTTGGTGGGCCCTTGAACCACTCTGCTTAGCCTCTGGCTGCACCTTCTCCATTCCCTGTGCCTGGTCCATGGGCAAGGGGGACAATGCCGAGTGCCCCAGGGTAGGGCTGGTCGGGGAGCCAGCACCGCGGTGGAGTGCAGCTGCCCAACTGTCAGCAGTTTCTATAGCTACACAGGGATTTTGGCAATCCTTCTTGCACAGTTCTAACCTGAGGGCTTTTGGAGATGTCTGCAACTAGGAATAACAAAGCCCTCTTGTCTGTACTGAAGGCACTTTGTGTGGAGTCTAGGTATAGCTCTGATTTCATTTCCTGAGCATCCCTTGTGGAGGGCTTCCCAGAGGTACGTGTCCCATTAAGTCAGGAGTGAAGACTCGCTGCAGTCCAAACACAACCCTGCAAACTTTTCCACCTGGTCCTGCTCCACAGCCTAGAGACTGGGAACACATTTGCATCTTGACCCTTCATTCACTGCCTGTGATGGTTTTCATTGGAGTTTTTAGTCTGAGAATGGGGTTAGGGAATTCTTGGGGGTCTTGTTTGTGGGCTGGGAGCTCTTCGGTGGCAGGAGCAGAGAGCCCAGGTATTGGAGTAGGCCTCCCCGGAGCCTTCTCTTCTCCAGGCTGAACATCCCCAACTCTCTCAGCCTGTCCTCATAGGAGAGCTGTTCCATCCCTCTAATCATTTCTGTGGCTTCCTCTGGACATGCTCTAACAGGTCCATTCGCTGTATCTGCAGTACATTATGACCACAAGGACATGATAGGCAGAAATCGAACTCGGTTTCCCACCTTCCAAGTCCGCACTGCCATCCCCAGCTGTCTTTCTTCTGTTCCATTTGGTATCAGTTGATGGAAGAAGCCCTTGCTCCTCACCTAGCTTATTTGGGAGGGCTCAGAGACCCAGAACCTCCTGTCTCTGTGTGTCCAGGTGTTATCAGGTGCTGTACCTGGTAGAAGGAGCAGCACACATGGAGCTGCCTTGCAGGGAAGTGTGGCAGAGGGGGACAGATGCCTTCGAGAGGGTGTTTTGCTGGGCTCTGGAGCCATCCTCCCTCGCTCAGCTCCTTGCACGGCGAGTTCCCCAGGAGCTCACAAGCCAGGTACTGACTCAGTGTGTCTGGGAGCTTTGCCTGAGAAAGGAGCCGAGGTGTTGGCCCCAGTCATTAGTAAGTTATCGGAGAAGTTTAGCTGCAGTGACATCATCTCCTTCTTGTGTTACTACAAGGAACTTAGATCCTATTATGTGATAGGAGGTAACTCAGTCGAGCCTTTCAAGATAAACTCAGACAGGAAGAGAGACATGATTGCCTGAAGGCACCAATTAGATGTTTCTGGTGAGATCAGCTCTGTTCAACCAACACACACGCACGCTGGGGCCAGGGAAGACAGCAAGCACCTCAGTCCCCAATAAAGGGATGGTTTCGCTGAGGGGTGGGCAACCAGCTCCTCCTCCCACTGCTGCTGGGCCAGCCCTTACTCCTTGGAGGGTCACAGCTCCCTCCAGACCATCCTTTCTTCATGCCCTATATTCTGCTGCTGACAGATAATCAAGATGCAGAGGAGCTTCCCACTTTGCAGAGAACAGACCAGCCCATTACCACCCAGTGCTGCATATGAGCTTTGGTGGCAAGCGTTCTCCAATTTTACCACTGGAAATAATATCCCAATATATTTAAAAAAAAAAAAAAGCTGGGAGGATGGATTGGAGCTTGAGGACCCAATGTCCTGTTGTGAGGGGATGTGGGCAGTGGAAGAACATCACAGTCTATACTGCAGAGCGGTTACTGCATATGGCTTGTCTAAGGCATCCAGACAGCAGCTGTTACAGTGTGCAAGGAAGGAAGAACAGCAGCGAAAGTCAGGATGTTTCCTGACAGCAGGGCATTGTGCGCTTTATTGGTTTCCAGGCTGCAGCTTACCCTGTAAATGCTCCGCAGACAGAAGGAACTCAAAAGACATGGGCAAAGTTGCTTCTGCCAGTCATAGCCCGAGATTCACAGCACATCTGTTAGGGAACAGAGAGACTGTTTCTGGTTATCCACCGCTGCACACTTCTGCCAGTCATGTTACAGACAGCAGGATGCATGTGCTTACAGATGTCTTGGAAATACACTTGTACATCCTCTGAAACGCTCTGGAAGCAGTTCTTGGAACAAGACAGTTCTTAGAAACCAATATATTTGTGGCACAGGAAACAGCAATCTCAGATTATAGCTCAACCTGTCAGAATTAGTACAAAACTTGTGACATGCTCACTGCAGTGGCACTGCACATAGCCCTACCACCCTCTGGACCTCCTGAATTGGCTGCACTGATTGCACTGGCTTATCTTCTGCACATGGGAAGGAGGAATCTCCCACTATTGACGTTTTCTCATTAGAAAAGAACTTCTCTACATGTTTCTTTCCTTCTAGGAATGTTTTTGATCCCAGCGTCACCTCTGAACTGTTCCTGGCAAGAAGGCAGGCAATTCCTCCTCAAGCCTTTATCAAATGCAGACAATGCTCAAAGCAATGAAGTGGCTCTTGACACTGCACCCACACGAAGTCTGTCCTGCCCAAGGAAAGGCTCCCTTTCCCCACCCCATGCAGGTTCTTTTGGTCCCCCAGAGCCAACAGCAGCAAAGTTACCAGCTGGTGGGGCTCAGGTGTACTTGCATTTGGTGCTGACCTGCTTCTCTCATCATGGCTCAGCACAGACGTGATTATTTGCTCAGAGAACAAAGATGACATAGGTAATGTCTCAGACCAAAAGCCAAGGGACTTTTGATGTTCTTACCAGGTAGCTCCCTCTCTCCCCACCCCTGCGGTCCCTAAAACAGAAAATGGAGTAAAATCTGAGGTGATTCCAGGCACTTATAGGACTTTTGGCTAAGCGTGAGGTTAAAGTCATGTAAATGCCCCATAACTATCAGCAGTAGATGCAGATCTAAAACCAGAAGCTGAGATGTTCAAGCAGCTGTTGATTTTCATGTGCTGTTGTTCTTCAGTGTCCCACTTAAAATCAGCTCCTTTTGCCTGCAACAGACAGGACAATGCTCTACAGCACTTTGGTAAAGCCTGTGAAGTCACTTGGAAATCTTGTCCATGCAGACATCTGGAGACCACTGCGTGTCTCATCCACCCTCCAGACCTACAGCACTGCTCAACAGAAGGCGTGAGACTAAGTCCCACTCCTAAGCCATCCAGCAGCTCTGTGAAAGAGGCATCTTCCTCCGTAAGCAACAAACGGGTTAATGCTCGGGAGGAAAACCAACTGTGTGTTTTGGTGGAATAAATATTAAAACATCTCCATGGAAGGTGAGGAGCCAGCCCCAGCCTGCGCTGTCCCATTTACCCACTAATCGGCCCAATTATCTTAGGTATAAATCATAACACAAAACACTTACAGAGCCAGAGTCACACACCGAAGAAAGGAGAGAACTGTTGGGTTGGTTTTTGTTTAGTATAATTGATATAATTACTAACAACTCTGTGCCAAGAACTTCAGCTTTTTTTCCTTCCAGAAGAGAGTGGAGTACTGTCTGAAAGCCATAGCAATTAGCAATTCCCACATGCACAGCTTTTATTAGAAAGAATGCTCCTCTATTCCAGAAAGAGCCAGCAACTCCCTGAGGAGCAATTAAACAACCTGGAGACCTCTTGGTACCAGGAATGCAGCCACCACTTAGTCCATGTTTCCTGTTCCCTCATTGATGCTGCAAGGGCACATAAGGAATTATCCTGCCCAACATTTCCCTCTTCCTAATCTTAATTCCACAAGCTCCAGATAGCTGCATCTTGCTGTGCTATGGTCCAAGCAGGCTACTGTTTCTGAGGTTGCTCAGGCCCTTGTCCAGCTCATTGCAATCAGTAGAAAGTCTCCCTTTCACTCCACCGAGGAATCTGGCTGGGGTCTGGTTTTCACACTCTGGAGCAGTTTAAGGCAGCACTTACGTGGCTGGAGCTCACCAGTGTTCCCCAAGCATGTTGTTCTCCAGATAGTGTCTCCTGGACAGTGGCCAGTGGCAACCAAGTGGCCATACTCATCACAACATCCCACGTTGCCACCAGGCAGCCCCCACAGAGGTGAAGAGACAGAAGACGTGGGGCTCATTTTAGCCTTGCAGAGGTGACCTCTTGTTGATGGCAGGGTGTGGAGACATGGAGCAGAGTCTTGGAGCTGCAGCACATCCAAAGCTGGTGGCCATCCAGGAGTGTTAACAAACTCCTTAGATGGATCTCAATTATTGCCCCTGTACTAACCACAGGGATCCACAAAGACAGGGAAATGTCCAAGTACCTCCAAAAAAAACAACCAAGGAACCATGCTACCTCACTGGCACTCCTCTTGTACCTATGGACCATGAATGGAAAAAAGTGCCTTTCCAGACCATATGCTGAATGGCTATGGAGCAAATCCAGGTACAATAAAGGTTTCCCCAAGACCTGGGGCACTGTCACACTGCAGACAAACCCCCTCGTGGCTCATGGCTGTGGCTTCACCAGGAGTTTATGACCAAAGCAGGACATAAAGCTTGACAGTCATGGGGCCATGTCACTCCCTTGCCAACAACCATCCCCATCTTGGGCGTCTTAGCCTGGTGTACCAGCCCTTGGCTCCTTTTTAGCGTCTCAGTTTCTGAAAGCTTAATTTAGTTTTGAAAAATGATAACTATTCCCAGCAGATATTTTCATTGTCTGTTCTTTAATTAATTAAACTTGAAACAGACCATTCATTTTAAAACAATTTTCAGTAAACATATAGGGAGTTGGAAGAAGATTGTCTCTGAGAAAAGTAAGCAGTACTTCTTTTTTTATTTGAAAAACAGATTATGATGCCAAAAACTAACAGAATTCTTATGCTGAAGAAGGAATGGAAAAATTAAGCGAAGATTAATATTTCCCACACAAGTTTTAATTCTGGTCAAAGAGTTCTTGTTTGTCCCAAAACATTTTGATGAAAATTTTCAAATAGTCTTTAATCTTACCCCGAGCTGCTGCAGGGTTTGCTTTTCTGCTCTTTATTCTTTGGATTTGTCTTCTCGGGAAGATGAATGATGCTCCGGTTTGTTTGTAGTCTTGGTGGCAGGAGGTAAATTGAGGCAGAACTTGCAACATGCCCACTCTCTTAAAGATTAAAATACACACTTTCTTGTGTCAGAAACCTGTGGCAACCAAGCTCAGTTTGGGGTGTGACGAGCTCTTGTCATCCGCAGAGGAATCAATAGACCTGTCTGAAAAACTCTCAGCTGAGTAGCCGTGCACCAGAAAATACGACTTTGCAGCAATGCAATTTGGAAAAATGATCTAATGTGGCAAAACGGGAGTAATGAAGCAGTTATTTAATCCACCTTGGGGTATCATTTCAGTTTGGGGTCACGTTGTATCAGGACTTGTACACGGCATTTAAAGGGCAGTTGTGCGAGAGGGATCTCAGGAAGGTTTGACTGTATTTCTCAACCAGGTACAAATCTCTAGCTTTGTCCATCTGGGTCAGACCAGCCAATGCAGGAAACGCTTTTCTCTGTTGCACAGGAAAAGGTCTGTACCTCAGAATTTCACCAGGAAATACCACCTGCTCGCACCTGAGGTCTTCCCTGCTCCCTTTGCGTGATGGGGCGTTTGGTCTCCTGCAGACGAGGAGGTCATTGCAGGGTGCTGGGAGGTGGTTTGTGAACTAGGAAATGTTGTCTGTTCTCTTTGGTCAAGGGTCTGGGGCCAGGGAGGAATAGGTTTTGGGTTTCTGCTCCAATGTCCAACTTTTAGCAAGGATATTATTGTATGTAGTCAACAATACTAATTTCTATACCACATTCCTTTATGAAGGATCGTTGATTTGAGGGCTGGGCCATAACAGTTCTGTTAACTTCCTTCTCTCATACTTTGATAAGAGACAAAGTGCTTTCTCTTTGCAATTTGAATTCAGAGATCTTTTCTTTAGATAGCTTGGAAAAATAAAATAAGCTCTGTTGGCCATGGACGGAAATTAGAATTTTCTCTCTCCTTGGTATAATTGGTTCCTGGTATTCCCATCCAAATTTGAAGTGTTTTCCTCTTATATTTTGACTTGAAAATCTACAGATAACACATTGTATCCTGTTCACCATTATTGAAATAAGAGATCCTTAAGGGAGATGATTCCCAAACCAATTTTTTTAAGTTGTTTTTTTTTCATAATAAGGTTAATATTTTTTGGCTTCTCATTCTATTTGGGAACAAAAACAAATCTTAAAAATTAAAGTTTCTCACCAAATTAAACCTCAAATTCAACCGCCTTAAGGTCTCCACAATTATTAAAAAAAAAAAAAAAAAGGCAATTGGCAAATCAAGCAGAAAGAAAGGCCTGAACATGTGCGATACCAGAGAGCACGGCTTAATTCCTGCGCCATGACATACGGTCTGACTTGCGGTGCTTTTGCAGGTAGCTCTGGCTGTTCAGGTCACACTCCAGACCCCAAGCAGGGCTGCCACATACTTCTCATTTCCAGACAAATCCTTTTCTCCTGGAACGGGGCTCTGGCCACACGGTTTGGCTGCCCTGCACACCCCACAGCAGAGGGTCTGGGTGGCTGTGGGGTGCCCCAAACAGGGCTGTGCCCCCACAGATGGGCTCGGGGAGATCCCCCGCAAGCCCAGACCCAGGGGATGCAGCTTCGATGCTCATTTTTTAGGGGGGTGCCTGCAAGCCACAGCTGGCCAGTGTCGGGCTGGTGAGTCCATGTGGAAGCACTCAGCCCAACTACTTTGTTTAAGGACCTGCCATCAGCTGGCGGCACTACATGGCCATCAAAAAGGGATCATCCTTGGCAGCAGTCAAATATCTCCAAGCACAGCCAGGAGCCTTGCACAGAGGCTTCCTTATGCTAATCACTACTTACAGCCTAATCCATCTTCCCTGGCCATCAATGCATCCACCTTCAGCATCAAAACTCCCTTCGCGTAACACGGCGGGCACACAAAGCAACGCAAGATTGGCTTCTCACTTCTCCCCACCCTGTTTCTTTCCCATTCAGACGCCTGGACGCAAACCTTATCTCCGTGGTGCCCGAGAAGAGCTTCGAGGGGCTGCTCTCCCTGCGTCACCTGTGGCTGGACGACAACGCGCTGACGGAGATCCCCGTCCGAGCCCTGAACCACCTGCCAGCGCTGCAGGCCATGACCCTGGCTCTCAACCAGATCTGGCACATCCCCGATTACGCCTTCCAGAACCTCAGCAGCCTCGTGGTGCTGTAAGCCTTCTCCACTCCTCACTCCTCGCAGCCGCGGCTTCCTCGGGCTGGGACAAAGTGTTGACCATGCCCGGCCAAGGGGGTTCTCTTCCCATGAGAAAACCTGCAAGTCGCCCCCCCAGGAGCATCTTTTTGCCGCAGGGGCAGCAGGCAGAGGTTTTGTTCACAAGAGTCAAGGCATCCCTGCCGTTTGATGTGAAACGTTAAAATGGCCTTTTTCGATTGTTTTTTTCACGTTTTCCTCACTTTTCACTGAAGGGGGAAAAGCTCCCCGATATAATTCAAAATACATTTTGCGTTTAACAAAAAAATAGTATCTGGAGACAAAAAAAACAGATTTTTTTCCCTGAAGATTCAAGCAACACAAAAGCTTCTCATTTCTATTTCTCCCTCCAAACCCTGTGTTAAAACTACAGGATTTTCTAAAAATTGCAAAACTTGCAGTCATGTTCAAAAAGCAACATTGTTTTTTCTTGGAAAACATACCAAGAAAACTTTTTGACCAAATATGTTTTTGAACAAAAGATCCAACTTCAACACCTTGTCCAAGCCTGTGCATGCTTATTTACTTTACCGTGTTATATACGCAGCTCAGTTATTCTTTGTGGTGATCACAACCCCTTGGTGCATGATGTTGTCTTGTTTGCATCATAAACATCTTGCTGACAACATTCAGGGCAGTATAGGGAACAGTGCTGATCTCAGAAGATACCTGGTCCATGTGGGAAACTTTACTCCATGGGCAGTGAGACACAGTAAAACACTCTGCAGCCTGTAATCAGAAAGCAAACTGACGTCTTTGGCTGTGACATCAGGAGGTGCATCCATTCTATCAACAGAGGCTTGTAAAACGAAGCTTTTAAAAGGATGTTTATGTGTGCAAATTAGTTCGTTGTTACTTTTTTGGTGTTGATTAGCAAGTTCAGGTGTCATTGTCAACTACTTTAGAGCTCCTGTATCTACATTAAATGCTACAATTTAGTCTAGTAATATGTATTAATACCAGCATATTAAATGAGCTCAGCATGTGGCGCCTTAGTGAAAGTTTAGCAATTATTTTGCTTTCAGAATTTAAAGTGTTTACTGAAGTCATCTAGCATAGAAAGTTCTTGGACAAAGCACAATCCAGAGTTTTATTAAGCATCAACTTCAGCTGTTTAGACATAAAGGCTTATTTAGAAGAAATGTTGCTAAAAGCAACTTGAGAAATGTCAAATAAGTAGTTTTCACCCACAATAGTGCTTATTCTACAAGGCATCCCATGGCCATCATAATGCAACCACTTCATTCAGCTTTAATAGCTAGCACGGAGGGTAGGCTGACATTTGGGATTTTATTTCAGTCTCAAAAGCACGCTGCTTTCATTCTGGTTTATCCCATACTTTGGGTGAGAAGCAACTCTTTAATTAAACAGGCAAGCTCAAGAAATAAAAGTCATTGACCATTAGGTCACAAGGGAGAGAATAAAGTCCCACCACAGACAATTGGAAGGGAACACATGTGTGATCCTGCCAGGCGCTGTGGGGACACGACGCTAAATTTTTGTGGGATCACAAGCGTTTGGCAGAACCGGCCCCATAAATCTCTTCCATGCTTCCATGCATACCCCTGTCAGCGCGCAGCCAGTGGAAAGTCACCCATGGTTCCTCCTGCAACCCTACCAGGGACACGTCCCTGCTCCAGATTCGCCCCCCAAACCCAAAAGCACACGGTCCTATCCCAGTTGGGCAGTAAAGTTTGGGAGGACACTTTCCCTTCTGGGATGCAGATGATGCACATGCGGATTCCTCTGCAAGTGTCTGAATGCGCACCTAAATTGAGAAGAACTGGCTGCTACCATGAACATCAGCAAACTTCTAGCCTGAGAGGTATTAAAACAAGAACCTAAGGGAGCAGAGCCAAGAGCAGGTGTTGGGGAGCACAGCGGAGTCTCTCCTATACGGCCTGATTAATTCTTATGGATACGGCTGAGGGCACGACCTTCCCAGGTGCACAGATGTGCTTTTTCTCCTGCACCCACCTTTGGGAGGGATGTGGGCGATCATCTTGCACAGCCACAAAGCACCAACATCAGAATTTACAGGCCTCAATCTGGAACAAGTTAAGGGGTTCGGTCTCTACTGATAAATTACACCTCTGTCAAAGAATTCCCATCTATTGCTGCTGCAGGTTTCTAACTAGGGTGGCAGGGTGATCAAGTACGCAGAGCTTTGTGTAAATCGCTCACCATTAAATCTATGAATCTCGGTAATTGGCAGCATCCTTTCCTGTCGCGGTTGGGACGGACAAACAACACTTTCCCCGGCTCTGATAATGAGCTCCATGTGCTGTGATGTTGGCACCGCGCTGCTGATGGCAGAAGGGAGACGGCTTGTTTGATCAGGGTGGCTCATGGGAATGGGATACTGAAGATCTTACTCCAAGTCTGATCTATTCAGGACAGAATGTGTCTTAGCATCTACAAGCACAAATAGTCCTGAGTATTTCACAGCTAATGATTTCTATGAAGCAAAGGAGCTTTTTTTATGAAAAGCATCTTCTTTTTCTGGCATAAAACGTTTTTCATTTTTCATTTAGAAGTGAGCATCTGAAACCCCCATGCTGCTGTGCTGACAGGCTGATAAAGTGCACGACAGCAGTTCTTGTTAGTGTCTCTCATCTCTCCCTAGCCTGTCTGAGGGAAATGTGTCCATTTGTCACTCTGCAGCCACTGTAATTTGTGCTGCATTTCAGGACAGGGCACAGGTTCAGCTCACACAGCAGAGGAGCTACCCTGTCCCATGCCACGGTGTGAACTGTGGGGTCGTCCTGTGCAGGGACAGGAGTTGGACTCGATGATCTTTATGCGTCCCTTTCAACTCAGGACATTCTGCGATTCTATGTGGTAGCGTTGGTGCTGCTGCAGGAGCACACAGGGCAAATTCTCTGCCATCTGCCAGAGGTCAGTCACGAGAGTTTCTTTTGCAAAGAGACCACTATTTTCTAATGGAGGTGCATCTCTGAAAAACAGTCTGCATGACAGCCCGAACAAAAGCAATGACCATCCTGGTTCTTCCTGTGCAAAGCTATGGATCTCACAGATGAGAGCAGCTCCAAAACCAGCCTCACTCCATGGGACTGTCCTGCAAAGGGAGATACACAGTTCTTAAAGTTCATTGGTCTTACTGAGGACAGTAGTGGACACTATCTCCAATAGGAATAGCAAGGGCTTAAAGACTTCTTGTGGTTTTGCATCACAAGAGGATTGTTTATAGCCCAGAAACAAGTATCTCGAGTTGCTATCAAACCAGTTGTAATTTACAGGGTAGAATATAACGCCATGTGGGCTGAGCTCGAATTGACAAACACTGGAGATGTTGCAATTCCACTTGTTAAAGTTTGTTTACCAGGGGAGACAAAAAGGCAGGATGGAAGAAAAGAACGTCTTTTCAAGTGTTTACCTTTCCAGCTCTCTTGTTTCTATTATTGCCATGTGGTTGGGTAACAACTCTAGTGTTCAGCTCGGACAGCAAATTTTTTTATAACTCTCTTTTTTGGTCGCTCATAATTTTCTCACCAACAAAGAACATCCTTCTGATGATTTTCATTACTCTGCCTCCAAACTAAGCATTTTAAAGCCAAATATAAGCACAGTAGGTGATTGCTTTTCTATTCTTTCTCCTTGCCCGACTTCTGTGACAGCAGTCAACGGCTCAGCACGTCTGAGCTCAGGCAAGGTGTCCTGTTGTACCCCCTCGACAGAGCTCCAGGGAGCTCACATCACCCCTCAGCATATCCCTTCTCCCCACGCAGATCTATGGGGCACGGGGTTCCTGTGGCACCTCTTGCTGTGGTTATAGATCCAAAGCCTCAACCTGCCAAATGCAGCATGAAGTGCTCAAAGGGACCCAAAATGGTTAGCACCATCCTGCACTGGAAGTGCCAAGTGAAGTAAGGGCAACGTGATCCGAAGCTATCCCATAACCTTCGAGAGAGGAAACCATCTGGACTTGAACTTCTGTTCTCGTGACAAAGAGAAATTTCTCCTGATTTTGATCTCAGCCGCTTTTCTTCTCTTCTTCTCTTCTCAATCAACCCAAGTTTTCTTGCGGGCAACTTCCTTTTCTTCTTTCCCATTTGCTCAAAAGAGCAAACATATTTTATCACACATCTTTCCCCTCCCTTCCTCTTCCTCTGAAATGTTTGTATGTTCTCATTCCAACAACAAACATCCATCTTCGGCTGGTTTCTGTTTTGCAAGCCCCTACCAAACTGCCCTAGAGCCTGGCTGTTCTTCCACTCCCAGCTCTCTCCTGTTTTACCCTAGAATATTTGGCAGTGGGAGCTGCCTGTGCTCAGCCAAACAGCTCACACTTGAATCCAGGTGGAGTGAGAGATTTTTCAAGCCAAGACAGATTTAGATCAAGCAGCAAATGATGAAAAAGTCATTGATCCACCTGCCAGTATGCAGTCTCCCTCAGGCTCTTGGAAGGAGGCAGTAGCGTTGGACAAAGGCTGGTGAGTCCCTGAGCGTGGGCAAGGGAGAAGAGGACCCTGAAGGCAAGTGGTGTGGCAGTAGATTAACCACATGGCATTTTGTGTTAAAGGAGAACCTGAACTGCAAAATAAACTTATGGATAAACCTACCATGACAGAGAGCAAAGAGGGTATCCTGCCCCAGAGAACCTTACCTTCTCGGGCATTTCTGTGCAAGTGCAAGTATAGACACCACTAATGTGCTTCAGCACAGAGGAAAAGTGCAGGCTGGGCCACAGCGGGGTGTCTTCTTCTGCTTTTCAGCAGACTTTCCTCAGGCTGCTCCAAGGTGTCTCTGAATGAGCTTCAAGGTGCCCTTGAGTGGGATTTCAGAGAGAGATGCACAATGAGCCGTGTAGCTCCCACCAGCTATAAAGGAAGCCAGATGGAAAAAGCCACTCAGATGTGCACACACACAGAGTCTGTGACAATCGGAAAGGAAGAATCTAGGAATTAAGCTCTTGAGTTTGCCAAAAAACTGAGACGTGGTAGTAAGGGGCCCATGGAAACAGAAGACCCATCCAATGGGGCTCCAGGGGAACTCGCCACCTGTGGAACTTCCAATGCAAACATACCCCAGGGTGGCTTTGCAGGGTGCCCCAGCACATGGCTCTCCAGCACCAGCATTAAGGCTGGGAGCTCCAGAGCCCTTAAGCACTAAGATGCTCATGGCATGTAGCACCAGACTGAAGGGGAACAGAGAAAAAAAGTTGTTGCCTTGGTGTAGAGAATGTGCGTCAGCATGTGGCATAGCCCCTGCACTTCAGACAGACACTCTGAAGCGTTAAACTGAAGACAACTTGCATTGCGATGAAACTGGAGCTGATCCAGGAACTGGCAGCATCTTCATTTTTTTTTGCAAGTAAAGATAAACTGTGACTAACGGAATGATTTTGAACGCAAAGCCTTCTTGCTGCTACTAAAGGGTCCAAATACGTGTGTCCTTAGATAGCACCCGGTGCCCACGAGCAACTGTTGAAGGCAGATGGCACTTTGTAGGGTTGGGCCCAATGTAGGGTGAGATCTAGAGTATTTCTTGAAGCTTCTTGCCTAAGCATGTTCATCCAAAGCCACACAGCAGCTGTGAAGTGGAAATCTCAGGGAAACTCCTGTGTCAGCCTGGATTTCCTGGGAGAAATGGGAGCTCTGGAGCTGCTTTGCAAGCACTATTGCATGCTGCATGTGTCTCATGAGGCAAGAGAAGGGGCTGTATAACACCCCTCACCATCCCAGCCCAGGCTATGCTTAGCTAGCAGGGCCTAATAGCAGGGCCTAATAGCAGGGCTAATCTGGGCCACAGCTCAGATTGGCAGGAAAAGGCCAGCTTGCACCTTCACTGATCATCTCTGGTTTGTCCACAGGCACCTGCACAACAACCGGATCCAAAGCCTGGGAGCCAACGGCTTTGATGGGCTGCACAGCCTGGAAACCCTGTGAGTCACCTGTTCTTTTCTCTGTCCTAAAGAGATCGTGTGTGTCCATTCCCCCCCACAGGAAAGGGCTGGTGTCTCTGGGTCACCCCACTGCACCTGCAGATGCCCAGGGCACGATGCCGCTGCCTGAGGTGTTGGCAGACTGGACTTTCTGCCTGTGCCTGTGCAAGCTGGTCTGCCCGTGCTGCTGCTGCACAGGGTCTGCACATGGGGGCAGAGGGACTGGGGAGGGGCTCTGGGGCCATGGGCACAAATCTAGTCCTGGTGCAACCCAGAGAGCTTGTATGCATGTCCTGCTCAGGGATTATCCCCACCTCCTCACCACAGAGAAGGGAACGGAGCTGGGGAAGAGGCTGGAGCACAAGTGTGATGGGAGCGGCTGAGGGAGCTGGGGGGTTCAGCTGGAGAACAGGAGCTGAGGGGAGACCTTCTGATCTCTGCACTGCCTGAAAGGAGCTTGGAGCCAGGGGGGTCGGGCTCTGCTCCCCAGGAACAAGCGCCAGGAGCAGAGGAAATGGCCTCAAGTTGCACCAGGGGAGGTTGAGGTTGGATTTAGGAACAATTTCTTCCCCAAAGGGCTGTGGGGCATTGGAACAGGCTGCCCAGGGCAGTGCTGGAGTCACCATCCCTGGAGGGGTTGGACAGAGGGAGACGAGGTGCTCAGGGACACGGGGAGGGGGAATGGTTGGACTCGATGATCTTGAGGGTTTCTTCCAACCAAAACGATTATATGATTCTGTGATTCTATGATTCTGTATGCACATGGTCCCAAAGTGTTCTAAACACCTGACTCCACCAAAATGAGGGGCTAGCTTGAGTCAAGGCTGATAAAATCCTCAGAGATCTGTGGAATACCTCTCTTCAAGGTGGTCCCATGTCACCTGGCATCACCCATAGCCAGCTGACTTCATTTTGTACCATGTTCTTGTCATTGACTGGCTAGGCAATATGTCAGCAGATCATGGGGGAAGATGGGAAGCAGGAATGGACTCTTCTCCAGGACACATCTTCATTAGCAACAGACAGGTGACCCTGAACTCAGAGACACTTAGATGTGATGGCCTTGCCCTGTGCACACAGTGCCTTTGACAGCAGTATGAATTGCCTGGGTCTTGTGTGCTGTGCATTGGCCTGGGAGGAAACATAAACAAGCAAGCAAATAATCAAGTCCCTGAAAGACTGGAAGAGGTGCCCATTGCCTTCAGTTGTGCAGGAACACACCCCTCCATGCAGGCCTCGGGATCAGATTCAAGCCCTAACTCCTTGCCAGGGAGAACTAGGGCGTCTGGGTCATGGCAAAAGAGGTGACACTTGCCAGCATTCAAGTGTCACTCAAGGTGGCAGGACTCTCTGTGCCCAGCACAGGGCCAGCAGCAGCAATCGAGTGAGAGCGGAAGCAGCAGGCAAGCCCTTGGTCCCCAGACACGCTCCTTGGGGCAGGACCATGACATCTATTGTCTCTTACTTTCAGACTGGCACATCCTGGGGCCACCCAGAAGGGCTCGTAATTATCCATAATGAACCGTGCCAGGGATGATGCAGGAAGGAAGGCTGCTGGGTGGTTTCCTCCAGTGACCCATGGGTCTCCCCCATCACTGTGCCAGCTGGTCTTTCTCCCCGGTCATTTCTGGTGGGCACAGACAAATACACGAGGGCAGAGCTGTGACATCCAGGCAGCACAAAGACAGGCAGGTTACAGTGGGGAGTGGAAGACTTGCTGATGGAAGAAAACCCTCTTTGGGCTATAACCCAGGCAGACTATGCAGCAATATCAAAGCTTACATCAGGGCAACCTTATTCTGCAGCCAAGGTGGTTAAAGCCACCTTGCTGCCCATCCCAAAAAACAGCCAAGCGTTCAGCTACAACAGCCCAGCCAAGTTGCTAGACCTGCATCTATCTACCACCGCTCAGCTCCTGTGCATGTGGAGACTATTAAAGTCTCCACACATACCCTTTAACTCCAATTATGATTACATTCTGTTGACAGCACTTAGCACATTTTCTTGGCTTGCAGAGGCCGAACTGTGTTCTCAGTTACCCCGTGGGCATTACCTCCTGGAAAGCAGCAGGATGGTAAGAGCTGGTGAAGACAGAAACTTCTCCAGGTTTCCTAAAACGAGTATTTGTGGCCAGATGCTGATTGCAAGCCAGGGACAAAGGTGAATAACTCTAGAAGCTGAGAGGAAAAAAATTGTTTTGCACTTTTCAGAAAAGCCTAGGAAGTTTTAGGTGCAGAACCCTTGGTTCCCCTAAGGGAAATGTTTCTTCTCGTACTCAGCTAGGCAGGGAAACTTCTGTTTTTATCACATGCAGCCAAAACTTTAAGAGAAACAGCATCCATTGCTCCATGCAGGCCTCAGTATTGTGCAAGATCCCTACGCACAACCACACCAGATTTCTACCTCAGGTCTCACCATTTCTGCAAAAAGCAGATCCCAGTGGAGCACCTCTGTTCTTGGCGAGGGCTTGGCCCTGACATTTTAGGAGGGCAGCAAATTTATAAAGAGGTAAATTGAAGCCAGATGAACAATTTCACATTTCCCCTGCATTGACCTGCAGCTACTGTGCACAAGTCAGCTCTGCCAGGTACAAAACGAGAGCAACGCTGTGTTTTCCATGATGATGTGGGGAGGGGAAGGGAGCGTGAGAGTCAGGTAGATGGAGCTGGATGTGCAACACTTGCCAGGTCTCAACCAGTCAGATCCCAGCACATAGCTGGAGAACGCAGCTCCAAGAAAATTTTGTCAGGGCAAGATCTGTCTGTTCACCAACCCCCCAGCCTTCTCTTCCTGAGAAGGAAACCTGGGCAGGCAGGCTGGATCCGAGACAGAGCTGCTCTGGCCAGGTTCCCAACAGGCTTTTGAAACAGCCTTGAAACGTAGTGAGATTCCCTCACCAATTCCCATAAGCCTGAGAGATGACAAAGAGCAATGCTGCAGGGCCGTAGGAAGAACCCCAAGTGTGGACAAGCCATGAAACCAGATATTAAATGGTCAAAGTGGGTGATACCTGGCATTTTTTAGCCCTGTCCCAAAGACACGGAGCAAAGAAGAATCTAAATGTCCTTAAGTGACATATTCTTCCTGTAGCCCCTTTGTGTAATGTACTAGATCCTTCAAATAAGATAGATAAATAGATAGATAGAGATATAGATAGATAGATAGATAGATGGATAGAGATAGAGCGACAGAGATAGAGAGATGATAGAGAGATAGATAGAGAGATACAGAGATACAGAGAAACGGAGAGACAGAGAGATAGAGATAGAGAGATAGATGATGGTAAAGCAGTGGATGTGGTCTATCTTGATTTCAGTAAAGCATTTGACACCATCTCCCACAGCATCCTCACAGGTAAGCTGAGGGAGTTTGGTCTGGACAATTGGGTAGTGAGGTGGACTGTGAACTGTCTGAAGGAAAGAAGCCAGAGAGTTGTGGTCAATGGGGCAGAGTCCAGTTGGAGGCCTGTATCTAGTGAAGTCCCTCAAGGGTCAGTTCTGGGACCAGTACTATTCAATATATTCATCGATGACTTGGATGAGGGAATAGCGTGTGCTGTCAGCAAGTTTGCTGATGACACCAAACTGGGAGGAGTGGCTGTGCTGCCACCCAGAGACCTGGGCAGGCTGGAGAGTTGGGCCTGTGTCCCCCCTGCAGCAGAACTAAGGTGGCTGGTGGGGCACATGCAGGGGTGGGAAACCAACAGCTGCTCTCCAGGATCAGCCCAAAATACTGAAGGTCTCCAGGTTATAGCTCAAATAGCAGTGATCTGCCCCAAAAGTGATGCTCCTCTTATTGCTTGGGCTTGTCTGGCCCGTCTCGGACACGGCTGTGATGGGGAAGCGGTTTGGAGAGGCCCCGCAGCCCTCGTCCGTCCCCTCCGCCCGAGGTGACCCCGCTGCTCCCCATCTCCGCCTCACCCTCCCCATCCACATCCCTGCCAGCTCCTCTGCTCGTCAGAGAAAGGAGATAAATCACTTGGAAAGACCAGATCTCCATTCATTTAAAAACCTTTTAATTTTTTTTTTTTTAAATAGCGCTAATAAATTAAAAACGTCTCCCAGAAGGGCTGAATCCAAAACCCTCTGGCTCCAGGCGTTTTATCTGCCTAACCTTGCCTCACAGGAAATGCCCTTACCGCAGGCTTTCGCAGCGCGCTGCCCTATTATCCGGGTAATTAGTCGAGTCTGTAAATGCAGAGCAGAGCTGGAACCTACCGACTCCTCCGGAGATTTGGATTTTCTATGGGAGAAAAAAAAAATTAATATAAAGTGCACCTCAGGCAATGAAGGCAGGAAGAAGGAAATATCTCCACCATAGCTCATACAAGGATTGTTTAACCCTTTTAGGGCCCGGCAAAACTTGTTGTTCTCCTGCAAAACTGTCAGCCAAGTGCTACCTTGCTCCTCAAGTGCCATTTGACTTCATCAGTGCACTTAATTTGAAACTTTCTGTGCAGTCTCTTGATGCTAACCCCAGTCTGTGCAATTCCCAAAGGAGCTGATGGCTGTGACTCCTCCAAGGAGGCTCTGTTTGCTGTGCTGAGCTGTTCTGTTCTCAGCATCCTGGTGCTCCAGCCCTGCTGTGTGTCAGGAGGGAGAGGACTTCAGCAGAGGCTTGGGTACCCAGATTTAGGGGACGGAGGAAGGAAGGGTGCAGGTGGCTTTTTGGAGAGAGGGACCATGGCTCAGCACCCTGCTTGCATGGGTCCCTGTGTAAGGTACAGAGGTACAAAGTACGCTGCGTGCTCTGATCATCGTGTAAATGGAAGGTGACTTTTCTAAACATCTGTAAAACTGAATTTGCAAATGCACTAAGCACTGCCTGGGAGCATGGGGACCAGACGTTTCCCTCCTGTGATCTCCTTGGGCCAACTGGTCCCAGTTTGCTGCATCTCTCCTGAGAGCAGGTGCCTGGACCGACAGAATGTGTCCTCACTGATGCAGCTCAGGCTCTGAACCAGCTGGGTACCTTCCAATCAGGCTCTGAGCTTTGGCTGAACATGACCCCAAGCAGACATGGTATTTTGCAAGATAATAAAGAAAAAAGAGAGTGAAGACAGCCCAGGTGAAAAGGTTGTTCTGGACACACTGCATTTTTCCATGGGTCATAGCACTGCTGTAATGGTCACCCCTTCCCAGGACTCTGCCTTTCCTCACCAAATCCTCACATCACCCCCTCTTGCATCCTGCCAGCTCTCCAGCCTGGCTCTCCCCTCCCTGGAGCCACCAATCTTGCAGCGACTACAGCACCGAGTCTCCCCAAACCTCCAACCCCTGGAACTCCAGAAACGCTTGCTGTGACCTGTCAGGGGTCCCCAACTCCTCTGGCTCCTTAAGCTTCTTTTTGCTTGAAGCAGTCCCCTCGGCCACAGACCCTTTGACAGAACAGCTCCCCGTGCCGGAGGAGGGAAGCCTCTGCCTCCAGAAATGTGTGAGAGCAAACTGGTTGCCCGTGAAAAGGCAGAACAGCCGCTGCAGGCAGCAGCAATGGCAGCAGAGGCAAGCTGCGGGCAGGTTTTCATGGTGGATGCGCTGATGCACAGAAGCTCTGCTCCCACCCCACGTTACCCCCTGCCAGCAGCAGCACCCTAGGACTGGGGGCAATGGGGGGCTCCCCAGCTTCCTTCCCACAGTTTGGGAATGCTCTGCTGTAGACCAGGCTTTACTGAGCCTGCCTTCTTCCCCTGCCCAGTGAAGTGCAGCAGCCTTCTCTGTGCCTCCCCTGCCTGAGTCATTGGCCCCATGGTTATTGTCTGCGCGTCCCAGCGACCGAGGTCCCCGCTGCTCCGCTCTGCGGTCAGCGCCTTTTGTGTCTTGTAAACGATACGTGCATGGCAGCGCCTGTGCTCCCAGGACCCCCCACGAGATCCTGCTCTCAACCTTGTTAAATAAATCAAATGGAATTGAAAACATATTTAATCCGGTACCTTCGCCAGTTAGAGAACAGACAGAAATACGGGTTGGAACGGACACATTCCGGGCACGGCTGCATTTTTAAATGGAGAACAGAGCTGGCAGCTGCAGGCGTATGAGGCAGAACCTACATACAGGTCCCCACCCCGACCCCAGCAATAGACCTTTCAGTGCCACATCAGCCCTGTAAAACGGCACAGCAGCATGCAAGTGAGAGGCAGGGATGTTCCCAGGCCGGGCTGTCAGAACGAATCCTTGTGCAGAGGTTGCTGCTTGCTGCTGGCAGAAATCAGGTACCATTAGTGCCTAACAACCTTCTCATGCATGCTCTGGGTCCTTTCACGTCCCCCTTCCTCCTGTCCCTTGTCACAGGCACTTGCTGCCTCTCATCATCCAGATGATGCTGGGGAAAGGCACACGCTCACACATGCGTTAGTCGCTACCAGGAGAGCAGGGTTTACACTGATACTATGCAATAGAAATATGGTGCCTAATGGTACAGTAACTTTTCACACTATGGGCTAATCAGGCAGCTCTTCCCAGTTCAAGCTCAACCACAAGCCATGACCTTGATCAAGGCATCTGGGTAAGGTTGCCTGGCCAGTGCCGGGCAAGACGTCAAACTACATGGTCCCAATGGCCCCCTTGGGCTTTCAGACTACCAATTAAATCATTTCCAGTGCTTGGTTTGGGCACAGGAACCAGCACAACTAGCAGCAGCAGTAATTACATTTACTGGAAGCCCGATTAGATGCCAGTGCAGGACAGGTGGAAATGCAAGTCCCGATGAGCAACCGAGCAAAGTCCCCCCCAAGGCACCACAGTAACACCTCGAACTGCACTGGGACTGAAATAGTCAGCAAATGTCCCATCTCCAGCTTCTAATCTTGCTGCATCTTCAGGTTTATTAGCTGCAAATTTGTGGTGTTTTGTGGCTTATGGAAGAATTTATAGTACTATATAATTTTTTTTGGCTTCCTGCGTGGAACCACTAATAGTCCCTAACAGGCAGAAAATTGACCTGAGACTCTTTCCCCTCCTTCTCTCCTTTTGGTTCAATTGAAGATATTAATAGTTCCAGGCTGCATGTTGTCAGCTTCAAATCACCCTGGCAGTTAAAGCCAAAAATAACTGCGCCTTTGATGTCAATTTACTTTTACTTCTAAATAAACAACAGGGTTGGTTAAGACCTTCCAAATATGAAGCTATAGGCTTGCTCTAGAAATAACAACAATGGAAAGCCAGCCAGTTCATTGTGTCTTGGGCAAACTGGGTGACCTTTAAGAGGTTTTCTTTTTAACTAGAACAGACGAGGCTCCTCTTGACATCCCACTGTGATGTCTGGAGCTGGTAACTTGGAACCCAACTAAGGAAAGTGATTTTTTTATAGTAGTTTCTTTTGCGTATCATTTCTGAACCTCTTGGCTGGGTGATTTTGCTTCCAAAAGCCCTGATAATGGGCAAAACTCTCTTGCTTATGCCATGCCTATTGGGTTTTTTTTGCTATGAGGCTTCCCTATTATTTTGGCATAGCCATGGCCAAGTTGTGTTGGCATCCTCCCACCAGGTAATGCTGGCATTTGGTCCAGTTTCCCTGATATGCCCAGAGCTGGAAACCATGGGAAAGTGTCAGAGCAAGGAGCTGAGACCAGCAAAGCATTGCCCAAGCAGCTCGAATAAGGCAGGGGGAGCAAGGGGACAGTGGGAGGCGTTTTATACAGCATGTCCGTTTTCTATATCCACCCAGCCCATGGAAAGGGTTTGGAAATGATGTACGGGTCACTGACACGCCTCAGCGAAGGAAATTTTTCTGCCACTGAAGTCAAAACGCAAAATTGTCTCCGACTCACTGAGCCCAGAGTCCTCCCCATCCGCCTTTCCCCTATGCTGGGAAAGCAGCTCTGGAGACCCATCACCAGGCAGATAGGCTGGGCCAAATTCATCACGGCAGAGCAGGCGGAGGAAAGATGTCTGGAGTGGATGTAGCCCTCCTGATATCAAATGTCTGTGGAAAGAGCTGAGGACTGGATTTCACTAAATGAGCAGAAACTTCCCCAGTGCCACGAACATCTGCAGTCTCATCCACAGCGAAGGTCAGAGGCTGTTTCTGGGTCATTGCTTGAACCAGAGCCCGACTTAAGTTCTGGGAAGGAAGGAGAAGGGAGAGGGAAGCCACCCCTTTTGTCCTGGCTTGGGTCTGGGCTTCAGGGAGAGCTACCTCCCCCAGGCGGGGAAGAGATGACACCTGGGGAACACCTCAGGTATTGGCTTCTTCCAGCCTCCTCCAACCAGATGCACCCGGCTGAAATCGGCAGGGCTTGGCACAGGGCAGCACTGGAGGCAAGTCAGGGCGGTGCGAGCGGCACAGGGATCCAGAGCAGCGAGCTGCCAGCATCTCTCCGGGGAGCTGTTAACGAGCACAATCGGGTTTGTTTTCCGGGCAGGAGGCTCACCTCACCTCACCGAAAACCAGGAAGCACCAGCCAGAGCGAGCACGGGCACATTGTCTCTCCTGAACAGACCAGGGTTGCTGGCAACCAGGCTGGAGCAGCATTACTACACCTGGTTGCATTTCCACTTTCCAACAAGCCCAGTATATGCCAGCATTCAGAGATGGCTTTTTTTACCCAGAGGGAGCTGCTGAACACAATGGTCTTTGTATCTGTCAAGTGTAAGGGGGAGGGAGGCACTGAGACGCTGCCAGGGCTGGGAAAGGTGTGTGTTCACTCAGGAAGAACTGGTCCTGTACGTACTTGCACACACACGGAGGTACAAACAAAACGTTCATCTGCTGATGAAAGACCAGCCTGCCTGGAAGAGACACAGGCTGGAAAGGAAATGCATTTTTAGAGAGAGACAAGGACCAAATATTACAGCATGCTGAATTATTCCCTGTAAATAATATTGGTTACAGATCCAAGCTCCGTTTTTCTGTTAGTGAATCACAGGTGAGCCAAGTCTCCTCTCTGTTGGGCAATATTTTCCATCCGTTGGCTGCTCACAGACATGTCAGGTATCGCTGGGGAGAAAACTCAACCACCCCGTCATCGCGCAGAGCTTCCCCCAGCGTTGGTGACACAACAGCTGTGAGCTGAGTGTCACTTGGGGACAAGTCTCATGGTGCCATTCCTGCAGGGTTGGTCCCTTGGCATCGCGCAGGCTTATTCCAGCCCCTCCATTTGTGGTACAAGGGAGGGATGTGGTGCAGGCACACACCTGGCCTTGAATGACCTCTGTGCTGCTGTGAAACCTCCCTGTAACCTTGGAAAGTCACTGCAGAGTGAGACTTTTAAAGGTGTTAAGCACCTTACGCACAGATAGAGATTTGGGACTGTCAGTCAGCTCAGGCTGCTAATGCTCTCTGATTTCATTCAGTGCAGTGAGCTGAAGGCTAATGGGATTTGACTGATGCTTTCAAAGTGCCCAGCGGTGTCCTGTCTGCACTTCTAATTGCTCGTTCTCTTTGGAAATCCACTCCTTTGTCTCCCTGAGCTCCAGTGAAGGGATGCGCACTGTAAAATTCCTGCCCTGTCTTCCCCCCATGTAACAGAGCCTGTATAATGTGAGGCACTCAGCCGTGACAGTGATGGACACCTGACAGGTACCATCAGCAGAAACTCGCTCAGAGCATCCAAGCAGCTGATAACGAGCTATGGATGCCTTGCAAGGAGTGAGGTGTTGGGCTATTTATTCTTAAACAGATCGTTTCGGGCTCAAGCAGACAAGGCTGGAAAAAAGTCACCGATCTGCTTGGACTTGGATGAGAACTGTGTCAGAGCAATGCAGGAGATGCAGAGCTCGCTTATCTGATAGATGTGAGCTGGTGTAAGGAGGGGAGGCATCGCTCCTGTGTCACTCCTTGGCTCTGGGGACATGCACAGCAGCTTTGTCTGTGCTGGGACTCTTGCTGCGTCACAGGTCAGACACAGCAGGGAGGCAGAGCTCACGGTCTTGTCAGCAGCCCTGCGTTCCTCTCCTGCTGACTGCCAGGGCTGCGTGAACCCTTTCCAGACCTTGAGATATAGGTCCTACAAAAGCAGGATTCATTTGCTCAAATCCATACACACAGTGCAGGCAGCCAGACTCCCACTGTAACTGGAGGAGAGAAACAGCCCTCGGTGTGGGGAGGCAAACCCTGACACAGCAGGACCTGCCGCATCCCCCGGGCTGCAGAGGGAACCCAGCAACATGGTCTGATATGGAGCTTTTCAAGGTTACACAGAATAAAACCCATCCAGGCCAGCCTCATGTCCTAGGGAATACTTCTCAGGGAATTATAAGATTGGGGTTTAAACCGGAAGAAAGATATGGAATAAGTCATACAAGCCTGGAGTCCTGGAAGGTGCAAGGAAAGACCAATTTAGAGAGAGTCTCTGGGGTGATTTGCTGTGTAAATACCTATAGGGCAAAGCCAAGATGGGGCTGTAGAGTAATTCCCAAGCAGGGACACTGGTAAAGGAGAAGACTATGTAAGAGAGAGGGGGGCCAAGAGAAATCATAATGTAATTACCATGCCTGGGCCCAGAGGATGAGAATTACAAGGTAATTGGGCAGCAATTCATTGCTGTGTAAATGCACGGTTATTTCTGTTCTGTAAACCACAATCCAGGTTACATGGTAATTACTTTGAGGTCCATTAAGTGTAATTATACAGTAATCTCCAGGAGCCAGTAATTACCCTCATGTTCCAAAGTATCTACCACTTAAAACTCCGTGAGCTTCATGCAGGTAGGAAGCAGTTGCGTGGTTTTCAGACTTCGGTGTCTTGGTGTGTGGAATGGCCAGGATGGGGTCAAATGGTACCATTTCAGCAGTTCCAGCTTTTCCTGGGCGTGTTGGAGGAGCAGTGCTGCAGGTCTAAAGCCCAGCCAGTCTGCATGGGCAGCCAACAGCAGGGTCGGTACCTTCGGGGGGCTGCTCCTCCCCAGCTGCCGACAGTGCTGCAGACCTCAAATAAATCCTTTTCCAGAGGTGCCAGCCCATTCTTGCAGAGCAAATACAGCCCACGAGGTTTCATCCAAGCTCAGATGTCTCCTCTGGTTCCTAATCCAGGCATGTAACCATGCAGTTGTCATTATGACCAACATATTACATTTCACTTAACTTATTATGCTGCAGATTAAACTTAGCAGTGTCAATACCTCTTTCACATCACTTCCACGTTTGGCTTACAGTTCCCAGTGTGGCATTCAGCCCAACCATCAGAAGAACACCTAGGCTTTCCCATAGCCTTCCCACTGGTCCCAGTCACAGCACGTCCCAGTGGCAGGGAGCTCTGGTGTCCCCAGGACAAGCACCAAGGGAATGGTCCCCGATCCCCTCAGCACCACACGGTGAGGGGCCCAGAGAAAGCCATTTCCTGGGGCCCACGCAAGTGAAGTTGCTGTTGTGTTTCTTGTCATATGGAACATCTCATTTTGACCTGAAAAAGTAGGAAAAACGGCTCACAGCCAAAGCCCCTGGGGGTGAGTCCCTGGGAGAGGGAAGCAGCCATGGCTTGGGCTGGCTCTCAGTTGACAGCGCTCCTAGCAGGGAATATTCCTGCTGCAGGAATGTGTGAGATTTTGTTTCCAAGCAGTGGGTGGATCAGCACGGTAGGAAAAACCTGTCTCCCATGCTTAACAACCAAGTTTCCATGTCTTCAAAGCGCAGATGCACTCAGTTGAGTTCCTACAGCCACGTTAATGAATGTTTTTCCCTTCTCCGTCTTTCAGGGATCTAAACTACAACGAGCTGCTGGAATTCCCTGGGGCTATCAGGACGCTGGGCCGACTGCAGGAGCTGTGAGATTTTCTATTTATTCCTTTTCAAAAGCATTCCCTAATGGAGAGCGACGAAAAAAGCATCACGTGTGCTCTGACTGAGGGAGACCACTCAGTCCAAGGCTTTCGTTTGTCTTTCCCAGCCCTATCCACCATGCACATGAACGCGTGTTATCCTCTCAGTTTTCCTCAGCTCTAATCACCTCACCATCACTCTCTGCACCCCGGCTGGTGGAGGGGAGTGTGAGATCCCCCACCAGGCTTGGAGGTGGTTCTTCTTGCAGCTCTTCATTCTCCTGTGATATCCCATGGACTCAAAGTCCGTCTGATAACCACCTGCTTCTAATGTCCGTCCACAGTTTGGGATCACAACCATGGATGTTATTGTGAGGCCGTGGCTTCTGCAGGGCCTGTGCCACCTCCTCTGACGTGCATAAACTGTTTGGTCTCCCTTAGGACAAATTTATAACAGGGAATTACAAAAATTTATGACCTTTTTAGTGCCTAGCTCTCTCTTCTATTCCATCAGCCTGGGAGACACTAAAAATGGGAAACCATTCCACTTAACGCCCGCAAAAGTAGAAGTCCCAAGATGTGGTCAAGTCAAGTTGATGTGGATCCACAGTTCCTGTGGACTCTAAGACTGGGTCACACTGGTGACAGGCTGGGGTGGGACAAAAGAAGCTGCTTTGGAGCTTCTGGGAGGCTTGGAGTAAAAATCTGACACTACGTTTTTCGTTTACTGGAAGAATATATTGCCAAGATTTCTCAGATCAGACCAGATACCATCATTACTCTGACATTCAAAATGATAAGAAGATCCTTAATCCATTTTGAGATGGCTTTTGAAACACCTGACACTAAGAAAGAGACAAAATTCAAACAGCCATCTAATTAATCAGTCACACAGACTCCTTTGGGATTAAACAACCTGGGCATCACCCAGAGCCAGGTCTTGATCCTGGACACAGCATCCCATGGCTGCCTTTGCCATACAGGAGATCAGACTGTGGCCACAGAGCTCTCTTCTGCTGCAAAAGTTTGCCAATAGCAATTTTCCTAAGCTTAACCAAAAATATCACAGGTAGATCTACAAACACTTGAAAGTCACACAGACCAATAATTCATGGCAGGCTGCACTCTGGTTAACAGTGGGAGCAAAAGAGAAGAGGCCATCCATAAAAATTGTGATTCCTGGAGGGTACAAACTAAATGTGTTTTGTTTGCTCCAGTTTCTTGACCTGTAAAGCGTTAAACCTTAAGTCCTTGTATTTTCAGTAGTTCAGTGGAGTGACATATGGAGCACCAGGCTATATACAGAGTAAATGTAGCAGAGTGAGGGCTTTCTCCTGCCAAAGGACAGGCCTTGTTCACTTGCTGGGATGATGCTACAGCTGGGACAGAGCCTACACCTCCTATTTTATGTGTGTTTTGAAGGCTCTCTGCCCTTAAAAGTGTTGAGGAAAGGTCTCTCCAAGCCTTTCTCATCCATTAATATCAAGAAATTTCTTTCTCCCAACAGGGGTTTTCATAACAACAACATCAAAGCTATTCCAGAGAACGCATTTGTTGGGAATCCCCTCCTCCAAACAATGTAAGAAACTTAAACAGTATTTCCTAAATCCTTCCATCCCTCAGAAATGGGCATTTCCTGATGTCTCTGGCTGGGATTTCTGACAGCTGTCAGCATGACCACAATTCGACTTTTGTTGCATGTAGAGCAATGCAAGGTGAAATTTGCTCCTTCTAGCTATGTCTCAGGTTTTCTGCCATGGGTTCTCCTTTCCGTGCAGCTGAACTTTGCTGCAGTACAGGCTGATACCAACGCAGGAACAATGGTCTGCGTGGAAATCTTGCCATGCACAACAGGATTTTCTAAGCCCTGTTTGACATCTGCCTGTGTTTATTCCTCATATTTAGAAAAACTGCTAGGAAGCTACAGCAGGAGATATGTGTGTCAGGGAGCTGGGACCCCAGACCATTGTGTGTCTACCCCAGACCCATGGAAGCAAAGTTATGCAGATAAATACACCCAGTTGCCAGTGCATTGCCGCTCTGACTCAGACACAGGCAGAGATCTGGGACAGCTCTTCCCTGAACAACAATGATATCGGAAATCACAGCAAGTGACAAAGCCCTGCTTGGCCAGTCTGGGACTTAATTTATAGAAATACCAACATCTGGAAAGCCACAGCGACACAGGGTGGAAACAGCCACTGCTCCAGTTGAAACACACCAGCCTCATCCCCATCTTGGGCACCATCCTTGGAGTGATATGGGGATGGACACATCCAGAATACTCGTCTCCATTGGATCTGCCCGTATAAAGCCTTCCACAGCTGGTGGGGAGAAAGCATTTACTGCAGGATGTGATTCAACTCCTCCTAAACCTGGTTGGATCCTAGAAGAGTTCAGTTCTCTCCACTGACTGTGACAAGTAGGAAACATGCTAGTGCTGTGGAAATGTAAGATCAGAGGGGGTGCCATCAAGTGCAAGGTGTTACCCAACAGAGTTACAGCACTCTAGCAGGGTTAAAGGAGGGGTTTGCATCTTTCCAGCCTGCCTGGTTTGACAGGATCCTAAAGGGCCCTTCCAGAGCAGCAGGAGACCTCAGTTGTACCAATGTTCAGCCAAAGAGGCTAGTGGGAGATCGGGGGGTTAGCTGGAAAACAAGGGTTCCTCACAGGATAGCCAGCACCTCCTACATTGCTTACTACTAGTTGCTCCAAGGCTCTTAACCTGCAATAGCATATTTACATGCGCAGCAGAAACTGACCAGTTATTCATTTACTTTGCAGCCACTTTTATGACAATCCCATCCAGTTTGTTGGACAGTCTGCTTTCCAGTACTTGCCAAAGCTCCACACTCTGTAAGTTCACCAAGCACATCTTCAGAGAGGTAACACAACCAAGCTCCAAGGCCTGCGAGCTGGACACCTTCGTGGTCTTCTCCCTTCCTCTTTGGCCCTGGTGCCAATAGAAGACCATGATGCCACTGTTCTGGCCAGCCCCAAAAGCACTGAGCCAAGGAGCAGACACTGCAGATGCTTTCTGCTGAGGAAGAATAATTTTGAGAAGGGCATTTTGGAGGGAGGAATTCATTCCTCCTGCCCACCCAGCTGACAGGCACTGGAGTCTTCTAGGGTGTCCACAGCTGCATCAGCACCAGCAAAGGCCACACTCACAAGTGCCACAACTTTTGCTGCATGCTCCTCAAGCAACCCTTGCGCTGTTGTGTAGTTGCCCAAACACAAAGCCGCTCAAGGCATATGCCTTCCTGCACAAGATGGAAAAGCAGAGGAACACGTGTCCCATAACACCAACACTAGGGCACAAATAATCTTACTGAGCAGCCAGTAGTGACAGTGTTTCCTTCACATGTATGGTCCTAAGCCTGCTCCAGGGCCACCACCATATGTTGGGCACCATCTGGACCAGAACAGCTGCTCCACATTGGCTGACCTGGACTGGCTGGCTGTTCAGCTAATCTGTTGTGGAACGGTATTAAAAACTGAAGCAGAGGCAACCTCAAAATCTCTATTTATAAGCCTCACTCAGTCTCTCACTGCAGGAACACACATTCAGGCAAATGAAACCAAATCCTTCAAATACCCATGCATTCTTTAGATCCAAATGCGTAGACTCTGGGAGGCTTGTGTGGGATGCCCTGCATACAATCCCCATGGTAATTGTTTGGTTGTTTTTATTTAATTCGGGTAGAGATCACGCCAAGAATTTCAGTGGTTGTGGGAGGGTCTGAGCTTGCCAAGCCTCCTTGCATAGAAATGCTCAGCTCTGGCTCCCTGCATCTGCTCTGTGTGAGACATCTGCTCCACCACCCAGCCAGCAGTGGTGAGGGGGGGGACCTTTGGATCTGCACCTCTGATCACCACATTGGGGTGTGAGGAAGCAGATTTGACACCATGGCTGATGGTTCTGGGGCCTTGGGCAGCTGCGGTTGCTCCCAGGTCCTCTCTCCACCTCACTTCACCCTAATTTCTCCGCAGGTCACTCAATGGTGCAGCGGATATCAGAGAATTCCCAGACCTTAAAGGCACCACCAACCTAGAAGTTTTGTGAGTGGCAACTCTCTCCCTTTTACCCTACTATTTGTGCTCTTCCTCCTTCAAGGCGGTCCAGACTGTTTCAGCGAGGACTTTTGCAGTGCTGTGCAGTTGGTTGTCTTCAGCTCTGCCTCTCCCTGGTCGCTCACCTCTCTGCTTCGTTTCACCCCTGTGGCTCCTGAAAGCAGCTTTCCTCTCCGTGAGTTGCTCTCTCAGTACTCTTGAGTGTGCACCGATCTTTTTTATTTTGGTTTTTTCTCTTCCTTCCCTTCTGTGTCTGTGAAGGAACAAGCCTTTGGGTGCAGTGCTTCAGCGTGGTCTGCTGAGACCCAGTGCCTCTGCCCAGACAGCGACCAGCGCTGGCAGTGCAGAGCAGGAAACATCTGCTGTGTTTGCCACACATCTGCCACCCAGTTTTGGGGCTCCTGGAACTGGTCTGGTCCCATCTTCACACCACCAGACCCAGGTGCCTGCAGGACGTGCTGTCCTGGCCACCCACAGTTCTCCTCTCCAGGGCACTGGTCCACACTGTGCCCCACCTGGGAGCACAGCTGAACAATGCAGCCCAGGACAATGACCTGACCGTGCCTTGCCTTGGGGACCCAGGGACACACCATCCATCCTCCATAAACACATTTCTGAAGCAGCTGAGGCTCCAGGCAGATCACAACGGGGAGCTGGGATGGCAGAGCATGCCACTGAGGGCACTGCCACCTGCCATCAGCATGGCCAAGGACAGCAGCGAATTCAGTACCCAGCAACCTCCCAGAACTTCTTACAGGCACTTCCACCTTTACCAGGTGCAGCAGCAGTGCCAATTTCCAAGTATTTCATTATCGCACTGATATTTTCTCTCCTGCCACCACCTGGGACCAGTAGCTGGGCTTGTGGGTCACAGTCTGTGTGCTGGATCTCAGTAACATCATTTCTTCTCTCTCCTCCATTCCTCTAGGACCTTGACCCGGGCAGGCATTCATTTACTCCCCAGAGGAATGTGCCAGCAGCTGCCCAGCCTCCGAGTCCTGTGAGTAACACGTATTCATCTGTCCTGCCTGGTCTTTAGAAAAGTGCCATCAGAAACTGGGCTTTCTTCTTGTCTGGTTCAGGGAGGGGACAAGATATGGAAAACCACCCTGTGGTTCTTGTTCCTGTTTTCTTTTCCATGCAGAAAACATCACCTTCTTAGGCACTGCCCTGAGCTCTGCCTGTTCTTGAACTCGCTTGCTTCATCCCAGCATGATGCTCTGGACTCAGGTCTGCAAGCAATAAGGCACATCCAGATTTGCCTCCTTGCTCTGCGCCTGTGAGAACTGCCTGCCCCATGCAATGAGTGTAGAGAGGGTGCAAAAGACAGTGGGCAGGAATGGCAGCAGCATTTCAGAGCTCTCCGTTATACACAGCACAAAAGCCAGCGGTAAATCAGATCCACACGATACTTTGTCCAACTGTTGGCTTATTGCAGTTGGAGCTCCAGCAAGTGCCATCATCTGGCACTGAATGATGCCGAGCGGGGGAATGCGCCTTTTCTTTAACTTGGTACATGGTGAAATCAGGATCTCAGAAAGACTCCTGAGTCTTCTCAGGAATAAAACCCCTGTTCCTGAGACCCCCAACCTTGTCTGCAGTTGAAGACGCCCTCAGGAAATGAGTCATGAGCCAGATTCATACAAGCTTGCGAGTGTGAGGGCAAGCAGGAGGCTTGCTTCTCATCAGTCTTTATACAAGCAAGCTGAAAATGAAAACAAGTTTGTTCCAGGAAAGCAACAGGAGTAAATTTCTTCATCACAGAAACTGGAAACAAGAGAAGAACATAAAAATAAAATAACACAATTAGTAACTTAGCAGATCACAGCATCTTGGCTCCAGCTGTCTCTATAGGGAAGATCTCTCATCTTTAGACATCTGGACCAATTCAAAGGACATCTTGCTGTGAAAGAGTAGCCTTTGGAATGGCCCAGGCTGTAGGATCCCAAGCACTCTGTTTATGTTTGCAAGTTATCAGACTGTAAATCTTCACAGTAGAGCCTGTTCTTCATGCCTGTACACTCCTGTGGAAGGGTTTTATTGGGACACCCCACCTTGATCTTTGTTCCTTGATGCTCTTTCCCAGTTAACGCTACTGACATTAATTGCATTGCTTTCAGAGTTTGGAGAGAGAGCATGTGATCCAATGTTTGTGCATGTTTACATCCCTCTTGCCTTTGAAATCTGTTGTCCTGTCCCTGCAGAGCTAGTGGCCGTTCTTGCTGTTTTCCCCCACTTTGCCAGCCAGGCAGTTCATCAGGTTGACATCAAAACTGTGACACATTTGAACAGAGATGATACAGTTAATGCCACATTTCTGGCCTCCTACTGCTCACACCACGTTGCAGAGCAGAGATCCCCTCGCCTGGGGCTACTGCTGCCTGCAGCTGTGCGAAACAGAGCCAGCGCATCCCCTCTCCAGCAATATCTGCTTCCCAAGGGAGGGCTCAGGGGCGCTCACTTGTGATCTCCTAATGTTTCTGTGTTGGTCCTTCCCCTGCAGAGAACTGTCACACAACCAAATCGAAGATCTGCCCAGTTTCCACCGGTGTCAGCGACTGGAAGAGCTGTGAGTAAAGAGATGCCCTCTCTTGCGCTGTGCTCTGGGAGGAAGGGGCTGTTTTCGGGGGAGAGAAGCAGCTCCCAAACACAAAACTCAACCTTCACCACACACTGGGAGAGCTGCGGGTTGTAACTCACTGCTTGGACTGCAAATGGACCACAGCTCCACCTCTGTTGCTCTGAGACAGAGTATTCATGTTCAGTTCAATGTGACTGGAGATTTGGCCCTGCACTTCAAATCTAACAGAAGTTCTTGGCCTTTCTGGGGTAAAAAAAAAAAAATGTATATATATATGTATATAATAGCAATTTTCTCAAACCAGTTTCTGTTTTTCCAGTGGTCTCCAGCACAACAAGATCCATGAAATCAGAGCAGACACCTTTGTACAGCTGATGGCCCTGCGCTCCATGTGAGTGTTGTCTGGCAGGGGGAACATCTCAAAAGCATACAGAATCATAGAATCATTTTGGTTGGAAGAGACCCTCTAGATCATCAAGCCCAACCATTAACCCAACACTGGCACTAATCCACGTCCCTAAGAACCTCATCTCTGCATCTGTTCAACCCCTCCAGGGGTGGTGACTCCATCACTGCCCTGAGCAGCTTGTTACAGTGCTTCACAATCCTTTCTGTTAATACATTTTTCCTAATATCCAATCTGAACCTTCCCTAGTGCAACTTGAGGCCGCTTCCTCTCGTCCTGTCACTTGCTACTTGATGTATTAATACTAGATGTATTAAGTATCAATACTAGACGTATTAAGTGCACACAACATGCACATTTCATACATGCAAAGTAGACAGCTCACTTAAGTGCTTGGCACCTTTCAGAAGCTCATAAGGCTCCAGAGGGCATGATTCTCCTTGTGAGATGTGGGAAGAGCCCTTCAAGTGCTGACAGTCTTTATTTACTGTTCTGTTAAGAAGTGAACTGAAGTGCATAAAAGCTTTTTCCCACAGTGCAGCAATTTGAGTGTCATTTAATAAGCCAGCATTCCTAGAGATCCCGCGAGTGTCACGTACACCATGTCTGTAACTGCGCAGGAACACTCACGTATTACATGCAATGCTACAGACAAGCATGCAAATACAAGCATAGTGCTGCCACACTACAGTCACACAAATGTACAGCTGAGTGTGCAAGCTCTGGCATTTGCCAGGGGCTGTGTTTTGGGTCCCTGAGGGAAGGATTCATCTCACCCAACGTCAGCTTTCTGCAGTGTGACACATCTCAGCAGGCACCACCGGCTCCCTTCACAGCTGGAGAGATGAAGACACTTGTAGAAGGTTGCTCATGTAGCCAGCCTTAGGAGAAGAAACGCCTCCTGATGTGCTGGTTCCTCTCTGCTGGTGACTGAGGGAGCTGAGACCTCTAGCTCCAATGGAAGCAGAGCTTATTGAGGAGCCTCAGTGAATCCAAGTCAATGGTACATGACAGGAGACACCCTAAGATGACTCTGGTTCATCTTCCACACAGCCCCTGATCCTATCTGCCCTTGCCTGAGCACCCAGCACTGTGAACGCATCAGGGATGCTCTGGCACTAAGGCATAACCTGTCTGCTGCTCTGAGGTTTAGCATGTTAGCGTAAAATCCCCAAATTCACAGAAATGAAGTGAAAAAGGAACCTTTCCCATTGGTCTCAGTGGAGGAGCTCCTGCAAGGCGAACTCTTGTGCCCTCTGTTAGAAACCACACATCTATAGATCCAAACATATTTGTCTCCAGGGAGCTGCAATGAGACAGAACTTGCTGTCAGTCACGGGACAACAGATCCCACATTTGCTCGTATCAAACCCCTTGACCAGACCGGTGTCAGCAGCTTCACTACCCTGCTCTGCATCCCTCTTACTGGCATGTCCTTGTCTTGCAGAGACCTGAGCTGGAATTACATCCACTTTATTCACCCTGAAGCGTTTGTGACCCTGCACTCACTCACCAAGCTGTAAGTTGCAGTGATTCTTCTTTCACAGTGGGCCATGGTCAGCAGGTATCTGAGGACCTCAGACTGACCACCTGGCATTTAGATGTCAGAAGGCTGCAGTGCTGAGGTGCATGTCTTAGCATTGACATGGGCAGACCGAATCCCGTGGTTTCCTGTCAATATTAAAGGGATGATGAAAGTGCAGAAGGGGCCATCTTCAAGATGCTCTCACCCTGAAGACTTAAACCTCCAGCTTCCTGATGCTTTCATACCTGCCCCAGATGCCCTTATGAAAAGATCTGCATGATGGAGCATCTCAGCAAGAGTCACTGCAGACTATCTTTGCTGGCTCCGAAGTGGTCCCCAGTCCTCAGCCCCCTCACTAAGACCTTGTGTATTTTATGGGTTGGGAGCTGCAGTCATACTCGACCTATCATGGGGGAAGTGGTGGGGGAAGACATGTGTGGGGCAGATATGTGCACAGGGAGGTAGATACCACCCAGAGCTTTCAGCATGGGCATTAACTCCTGCCCCTCATTTTCCCCAGGGATTACAATGTCAACCTGTTTATCTCCAGATAATCCTGGTCCCCATGCAGCACTCAGCCCCATTTCAGCATCACATTTGTGGGAGCGATCAAGGCAGGCAGCAAGGCTCTCCAAGCCTCTGCTTGGCTAAGATACCAATAGCAGCAAAACGCTGACCACAGCCTACCTCTCTGCTCTCCTCTCACCAGGGACTTGACTGATAACCGGCTGGTCACGCTGCCTCTGGATGGTTTGGGCGGACTGACCCATCTGAAGCTCCAAGGCAACCCAGGTCTCTCGGAGCCCTTCACCAAGGAGAGCTTCCCCAAAATGAGGTACTGGTGGTGTTGGCTTTTTCACTTCTGGCGCTCAGCACGGCCTGTATTTGCTTATAGCAATCAGTCTCCTGCTTTCCTTGTTTATCTGATGCTTTCCTCCATCCTTTCAGGCCAATAGGTTGAGGAAGCTCCATCTGCTGCTAATGTGCCTCATCTTTTAAAGTCATCCACGGGAGAGCGGTGATGTGCTCCCGGGCCTGCCACCCCCACCCCAAACACACACAAGTGGAAAGCGTGGAGCGGGCCCAGCTCAGGGCTCCTCTCAATGGAAAACATTCCCAGAAGCCAGTCCTAGCTAATGACATCCAGCTTTCCTTCAGTAAACTGTGTTTGTGTGGCCGTGTCTTGTCTGCTATGGATTAATGAGGAGCCTGAAGGGGTCAAACTGAGCAAGACGAGGCTGTGAAAGGCTTGGAGCGCAGTGCTGCACCACGAGCTCTGGCTCCCCGGACCCTCCCTTAGTGGTGGGTCTCCAGCATAGCATCTGCCCTCAGGCTGAGAGACCCATTTTCCAGATGACTCAAATCCCCCTGAGGTGAAAACGTCATTTGCTTGAGTCTCCCAGGTAGTTCTCTTGGATCCAAGGATGCACGAGCTGACACTCCCACTCATCCAGCACAGGACCCCAAGGCTGGAGCTTCTCAAATTTTGACACCCACTGCTGGGGTCACAGGCAACTGCACCAACATTGGGCTTAATAGCTCAGGTCCGATGAAAGCGTGGAGCTCTCGCTTTGGTCTGCCACAGCAGTGATGCCTGCAGGGGTTTCCCTTCTGACTTTTTTTACTTATCATAGCTGAGATCCACTGACCACCCCAAAGAGCAAGGGATCCCAGAAGCTTCTGGAGCACTTTCCACACCCCAGATGGCAGTCCCTTGTGCAGAGCACGTCAAGTTCAGCGCTTCCAGAGGTGTTCCTCCTCTAAAATAATTCCACTGACATCTGTGGAGCTGTTTTAGATTTGTACCAGAGACTGAGTCCGCAGGAGTGGTTCATTGAACCACGCCAGGCGATGGACCCATTAACATTTCCTAAATTTTGGGGTACTGCCATTAAGTAGTCTTATTCTTGGGGCATATGTCTGGATGGATCATCTGAGAACAGTTCTTAGCCATCCTGGGAGGATCTGTACCTTCCTACCACCTTTCAATAACAGCATTTAATTTGGAGCTTATAACAGGAAGCAAGCTTGTATACAGAGTTTCCACAGCCTCCCAGGGCTCAGCCAGAAATGTTTGGGAACTTAAAACAAAAGCATATTTTTAGAATATAGAGTTTCACCATATTTACTGGTCTTGTCAGAAGACCTTAATTGTCTGGAAAACCTGAGGTTCCTTTGCCTTCATCAGCAGTCTTCCTGACTTCCAGCAAAGCAGCAAGATTTTGCTGCCTTTGAAGAAAATGCAGCTGCTGACTGATAGCCTGGTATTTCATCCAGATGATGCTCGGCTGCTGTTTAATTAACCTTGTAATACACGCTATAATTAACAACTAAGAATTCTACTTTCAAGTAGAAATCAGACATATTGAAATAAGCTGCCACAGTTGAGAGACCTGAGATTTCCCTGCCTGAGATGGAGTTTGGAGGTGCCTCTCTGACCTGCAGCAACACACAAGGGGGACCTTGCACTTGCTCAAGCTCTCAGGAAGCTTCTCAACTTGAACAAAAGGATACCCAGCAAAAAATGGCCTTGGGGTAAAAAACAAAGACTCCACATGCACATGGCATATCGCCAGAGGGCATGGGAAACAGGCTAATTCCATCTATGCAGAACCACATAAAGGTTTTTAGGAATTATCCAGGGACTTTAATGCAGTTTCCAAACCTGGTGTTTGACAACATCCCATTGATAGTGTCTCAAGCGCCAAAAGCAGGGCAGTGCAGAGACACCGTGGGGCAACTTGGGTCCACAGTCTGTCCTATATGGAGTCCTTCACCAGAGAAAAGTCCTGCCCCAGTGTAACCATCACCTGACAGACTGGCTTTTTTCACATGTGGAAGTTAAGCAAAAAAGTGCAAAGCAATGGAGTGTCAGGTCATGGAGGTGACACCTCAAAAAGTTCTGCTTTCCCCCTCTGCAGAGTCCTCGAGGTACCTTACGCCTACCAGTGCTGTGCCTATGGAAGCTGCAGCAGCTTCTTCAAGATGTCCAACCAATGGGAGGCAGAAGACATGAGCCCTGAAGAGGAGGACCCCCACAAAAGGACCATGGAATTGTTTCCAGGTCATACTGATAATCACTGTAAGTAAACTGGGCTGAGTGGTGGTCAGTCCATGGGCAGGGCCATACTGTGAGCTCGGATGAGATCCTGCATTTGCAGGAGTGGTTGCACTGCGATCCATGGAGTTCTACCTGCCTTGGGAAGGCAGACTGATCCTCCTTCAGCTCTGGTGGCCAGTTGCTGTGAATGGGTTCCAGTGAGTGTCACTGCACTGGAGAAAGAGCTGACCTGGTGCATCCAAACCTTCACAATCCAACAGAAAGGTCTGTCAGTCCTCACCAGCATGGACATGTTTTCTAATTTGGCCTTGCTGAGTACAGAGGGAGGCCAACCAAGCCCCCTGAGCAAGGCAGCTGAGGCTACATGGGACAGCTTCTGGGCTTGGTCATTAGGCTTCTGGGCAATAAGGAGGCTTTGGCAGGACATCAGCTCTTCTTGCTACAACATACAGAAGATGGACCCTAGGATTAATCTGAATAAGGCATGAACTCAAAGAACTGGAAAGTGCAGCTGGGTGGAGGTGTGTGTGTCTGGAGAGACCTGTGTCTGTGCTGCTTTTGTGCACATACCCTGGCGCTGCAGCAAAGGTCAGGGTTAGGTATGAAGAAAAGGACACATTTGGGGAATATGATGAGTTCAGCCTATGCAGAGCAGAAGTGGCTCCACAGTTCAAGATGAGCAGCGCTTTCTGTTCAAGAGTCTATTTATTCTATGCTCCAAAATGCTCTCCTGCATAGACCTCCACAAAACCTGTTGCACGAGGCCAGCAGAGAAGTGTGCAAAGAGTGAGTCACGAGCCCTGTGTCCCTGCTCCTGCCATCTGCCCTGCCCCGATCCCTCACAGGCTGAGAACAAACTTTAGCAATGTAGGGCTAGCAAGGGTGATTCCCACCAGCACAATGTGGCTCCTGGAAGCATGATACTCTTGGTGGTTACACTGGGCAGACAGTACAGAGGAGCCATATGTTACAGTCATTGCTGCAGGAATTTCTTCTCAGCTGGGTCAGTTTTTCCGTCATTAATGCAGCCCAAACTTTAGCAGTCCTTGTACATATAGTTGGGGTGTTTGCCCAGTAAATTACAGCATCAGTTAAAAGATGCGGTTTGCAGCCAGGGCCCATAGTACTGCTTACAAACCTGCTCTTGCTGGGCACCGAAGCACTTGGTGTCTCAAAAGATACTCTTTCCTGGCCCTGTCAGCAGATCAGAACCTACCACAGGATCCCAGGCCTCCCAGCCAGTCTCAGCCTCACGGAGCAAATGTGTGATCATGAGATATTAGGAACAGAGGGGAATGCTGGCTGATTCTGAGATGTGCCAGATGAGACTATTAGCAGCTCATAAAGGCTCGTATTTTCAGATGTTAAAGCACTGGGTTTGTCTTGAATATCAAGCCACAGCGGCACAAATGGGAAATGCACAAGAACATCATCTCTTGCCATGCGCAACTTTTGCAGATGACTCTCCTTACCATTCAGTAACGCATGGTCTACTCCTGACGATGAGGGTTTTGTAATATTGCTATTTTATTTAATTAATTGTTGCTTTATTTCTGTTCCCAGTGCTTACTTTCCAATGGCTACCAGCGGTATTTAGCTGTTACATGAATCTTGTAACACTTCCTCATTAAAGAGGAAAAAAGCTCCCAAACATTCCTTCCATTGAAGAGATAAAGTGGTCTCGTTAACAGAAAATAACTCGAGGCTCTGTCCCTGCAGTGTACATCCAGGATCGTCAGGGCTTAGATGCTGTGGGAGAGCTTGTGAGAGGGATGGTGCACGTCTGCCTTGCTAGAACACAACAGCCATTTTCTCTTCTCTACAGTTCCCAGGCTGGGAGAAGTACTGACTTCCAGCAGAGAGGTACATTTTCTGCTTTGAATCCCACTGTGCTGGCCAAGGATTGTTTTGCAATTCACAGCTAGCCCAGTAGTCCAGGCAAAACAAAAGATCACTCCTTCACTTCATGCAAATGTTTAACCTAAGCTGAAAACCAGCCTTTGTGCATTCTGGCCCTTTGAAGGAAAAAGAGATAGGGCAGATTACGCTTCATGGTGGGCTGGGTGGCAGCAGGGCACAGAAAGTGCAAGTCTCTGCATTGGTTTGAGTATCGTGACTGCACATCACAGCCTGTGCACTGGGGATGGAAAAGACACTGGAGATTTATAAGACTATAAAACACAAGAAGGAAATATTTTTCCATCCCACTGTGAGTGTTTTCTTGCCAGACTCCAAAGCAGCAGTAATATTTCAACTCTTATACAGACAGATTTAAAAAATGGCTTTTTTTTTTTTATCCTGCAAAGCTCACTGAAGCCGAGAAAACCACAATTCTTGTCAGGACACACTAAAGATAGCACGTTATTTGTCATCATTCTTTAATCAAATAATCTCCGCTGAATTTTCGAACACTGGCAGGGAGCAGACCTCATGAGAGGCACCATTTCTGAAGAACTAAACCCCACTGAGGTTAGCCACATCTTCAGCGCTGTGGAAACTCACGGTCCTGGCCAGTGTCTGAGATGCCAGGAGCACACCTGCGCACCAGCATCAGTCTGTATCGTCCAAGGGAGAGATCATCCCACAGCCACAGATCCAGCTGCCTGGCTGTCAGGCTGCCCCAAGCAAAAAAATACATCCTTTCCCCTTCCTCCCACCTGCAGAAAACCCTCCAGAGATCTCCACGGGGAGCAGAGGGCCATGCTGCTGCCACGGGTGGGGATGGCACAGCGGGACAGCAGCTGTCCTCACCGTGTCCCCGTGCTGCGGATCAGTGGTAGCTCGAGAAGAGGAATGAGGAACAAAGCAGAAAATAACGTCTTGGATTAGATTAAGGGGATGCTACTCCCCTTGGTGATGGCCTACAACTACAGGCCATCAAAAACACAGCCGAGGGGTCAGGCGCGTTCTCTTCCAGCAGCTTCTCCTTCAGCCAGGGAGTGTCTGTCCGACCCCCAGAGAGCCCAAGCCTGGCTCAGGGTGCAGCATGATGGAGATGCTGGCCCAGGCTGGGCTCTGAAGTCTGCAGGCATGGGCCTTTAAGCAAATCCAGGACTGGGAACCTCCAGGGCTAAAAGCAGGGCACCACAGCCCCAAGAAATCACAGGACATAAAATAAAGCAATAAATGTTGGTTTCTCTTGTCTTTTTGCTTCTGAACCGTTTGGTGGTGGTGGTTGCTGACGAAGAATTTGTGCTGCAAGTAGAGGCTAATGGCTCTCTTTGAACAAAGCTCCAGAGTCCTTCTTGATGAACATTGGACAAGGCCTGCCCAGAAAGCTTCCATTTAGAAGATGCATTTGAAGGCTTTGTTTTCTGTAACCACACAGGCTAGAGTATTTCTTTATTTTTAATACAGCATGCTGAGATGAGGGATTTGCAGCCACACAACTCTGGGATCTGGGGCTCTCACACTTCAAATGTTGGGAGTAACCTAAAAACAGAGGGGTTGGACAAATTGCAACTCACCAACATTTACAAGACCTTCTCCCTCTACAGCAGTCACTGCAGGGGACAAACTGGACACCAGCAGCTACTTTGAACTTGTGAGCTGGGAACTGAATGGGAAGGTCTGTGTTGAGGACAGGCAGTGGGAAAAGCTTCTGGCCCACTTAGCCCTGATGGCCCTGCTTGTTCTTCTCTGAGCACCGTTTCTCATTGTTTTCTCCCCAGATGACCTAGATGCTGATGACCTCCAGCTGGACCTTGAGGAATCAAAGCTGCACCCCACTATTCAGTGCACGCCAAGTCCCGGTGAGCAGCCAGGGAAACCCTTTGAACACACTGGGATCCTTTGAGCTTCCCTAAATCCCCAGGATCCCACGATCCTTCCTGCAGTGTCTCACAGATGTGCAGATCAGAAGCCTGAATGGTTGGGCTTTAGTCAAACTTGGCACAAGTGAGGAGCTTCCTTCTCCCTCTCGGATGTAGCTGTCATCCTATGAGGAGAGGACAAGATCATGGTACCCTGTCCAGGAATCCAGGTATCACCAGCTCCTCCATGCACAAACCTGCCTGCACTCACACTCTGGTCTTCAAGAAGATCCTGTTCCCTTGCAAGACTTAAACTTTGCTTTGTCCCAGCCAGCCCAGAATATTTCGCTACCGGACCTTATCCTTGATCTCCTGATCATACTTGCAGCACTGCAAACTGTAGGGGTACCTTGCTGTGCTGCCTGAGAAAGGGAGAGAAGGTGCTGGGCTGCACCCGCCCGCTTTCTCCTTCCGTCAAAAACATGACAGTGGGCACAGGCTGCCTGAGACACGAGGAAGATGCCTTCTGAACTTGTCCCCATCCACTGCTCAGTGGTATCCTACACAAGCACAGCTCGAGGCTGGGTAGGCCTGGCTCAATCCAGGCAGCTGTGGGACACTGGCAAGGATGGAGTTTTCACCACTTGTCCCACTGAGTTTGCTGCAAAAGAGACAATAAGGAACAAGAATTCAGCAGAGACTGTGCCCTGCTGCCTGGGTACAGAGGTCCTGACTCTGAGGAAAGCTGGCCAAAGACCTCCACCCTCTTTGAGCTGAACAACATTTCTCAGTTTCCTCTAATTTATTTTAGTCCCTACCACCTAAAACTTGGCCCATCCTGTTTCTGTTTTTGCTGCGCTCCCACCCTGAGCCTCTCACTGTAACACCCAAACCGCTCCCAGAGACAACCCCGTCCCAGTGCACTGTCTCTCCACCCTCTCTTCTTTTTCCTTTGGCGAGCAGTCTCCACCACCAGTCCCATTTTAACCCCTCCATGACCTTCCCTTACTCACCCATCCTTCTCCCTATGTCCATCCTCCGCCACTCTTTCTCCTGACGTTCTCCTTTCTGAGGTCCCTCTGTCCCTTCCCTGCCACCCCAGCTCTCCCCATCTCTTCCTCCCTGCCTGTTGTCTCTCCCTCCTGCTCTAACACTTCATCTCATCTTGGCCATCCCCTCCGTGCAGAGGTCATTCATGCAGAAACAATAAGATACCACTTAGCCAACATCTTGAGTATAAGGGCAGCGGATCCCAACGTCAGCATCCTGCCATCTCTCGCGTGCCTCCACACCACTAACTCCAAGAATCCCACAGAAATGGTCATGAGTTCCTTCAGATAAAAGCCTACCTAGAGCTCAGGCTCTGCCCCACTGAACAGCATAGGGCAGCTGGGACATGAGATTAGAAAGGCTTTGACATGCATACAGTCATGGGGTGGCAATGGCGGACCTCGACCTTTTTGCATTTTAGGAGCTCTGACAAGTTTGCCGTTTCTCACATTTCACATATGACCTCTCCCTGCACCTCATTTCGGCACTAGACAAGATCTGAGAGCATGTCCTGGCGGGACAGGAGGCAGGCACAGAAACAAGAGGCAGCTGCAGATGGCAGACAACGTTGTATGCTCCTTCCCAGCCCTCAGCACTCAAGGGGCTGGTGGTGCCAGGGGAGGGCTGGGCCTTGGCCGCCGCTCCAAACAGCATCACTAGAGCAAAGCAAAATATTATGGGTGTAACTTCGAGGTTTGTTTTCTTCCAGGTCCCTTCAAGCCTTGCGATCACTTGTTTGAGAGCTGGATCATCCGCTTGGGAGTCTGGGTCATCGTTCTGGTCTCGGTGCTCTGCAACGGGCTGGTCATCCTGGTTGTGTTTGCCTCTCCCAGCTACCTCTCTCCAGTTAAGTTCATCATCGGCTCCATCGCCGGTGCCAACATGCTGACCGGCATTTACTGCAGCATGCTGGCCCTCGTCGACGCCCTGACCTACGGCCACTTTGCCAAATACGGGGCCAGATGGGAGACGGGCGCAGGCTGCAGAGTGACGGGGTTCCTGTCGGTGTTCGCCTCCGAGGCTGCCATCTTCCTGCTGACGCTGGCTGCCGTGCAGTGCAGCATCTCGGTCTCCTGTGTGCGGGGCTATGGGAAGTCACCCTCCTTAGGCAAGGTCAAGGCTGCTGCCTTTTGCTGCCTGTTGCTGTCATCCATGGCTGCCGTTCTGCCTCTCTTCTCCGTCGGGGAATATGGAGCATCCCCTCTCTGCCTCCCGTATCCCACTCCAGATGGGAAACCGGCCACCCTGGGCTTCACTGTGGCCTTGGTGATGACAAATATGCTCTGCTTCCTGACTATCACAGGCACCTACATCCGACTCTACTGCAACCTGCTGAAGGGGGAGTTCAGCGCTGTCTGGGACTGCGCCATGGTCAAGCATGTGGCCTGGCTGATCTTCACCAACTGCCTCCTCTACTGCCCAGTGGCCTTCCTCGCCTTCTCCTCCACACTCAACCTCTTCCTCATCACCCCAGAGGTCATCAAATCCGTGCTCCTTGTGGTCCTGCCCCTGCCTGCCTGCCTGAACCCCTTGCTCTACCTGTTCTTCAACCCCCACTTCAGAGATGACCTGCGCCTGCTGAGGCAGAAGGGCCAGGACAAAGGGAGCTACCCCCAGTCCTGCGGGGCCGATGACATGGAGAAAAGCTCCTATGACTCCACTCAGGCTCTGGTGAGCTTCTCCGACATCAACCACATGTTCGAGACACCCGATTCCCTGGGAGTGCACCCCATCCTTGACAGCTACAGCTTCCCCTCCATGACGCTCGTCCCCTGCCAGCAAAGGCTGAGCACCATGGGGAAGGAGAGGGTCTTCTCTGAGCATTGTCCCTGCCTCAGTGACAGTGAGGTGCTGATCCCTTCAGAGAGCCGAGATCTGGCCAGCAGCAGCCTCCGGATAACCTTCTTCCCCTCTCCACCCACACCACCCTACACGTCTCACTTATAAACCTCCTCTGAGCAGCCGTGCCGACAGCCCCGCACCACACACTGAGGACCAGCCCCAGTGCTGGGTGGCCAGCACCGTGACAGCAGGCTGCTCCATGTAAAGCACCAGTACAACCCGTCTACCCTCACCCCCCATCACATCTGCCTGGGCAACAGGCACTGCTCCACCGGCTGCTGCTCTCCTGGAAGGGCTCTGACTGAGCTCCAGACACTCAGGGCTGGCCATGGGAGGAGATTAACCCCCTGTGAGTGTTTCTCCTGCTAGGGACTGCCTGGGAGAGAACCCACCAGCCCAGGAGATGGGTCAGGGAGACCTTTCTCCTTGTCATCCCGCAGCATCACAAGCCAGGAGGAGCCTGCAGCAAAGCCAAGCATGTCTTCTCAAGGCAGAGACATCTTAGCAAGCGAAAGTCTTTGCTTTGTGGCAGGAGCACATGGAAATGGCCAACTGCAATGACGTGGCCACCCATAGGGACCTCAGGCCTTATCCTTCAGGGTTCTCTGCAGGTCCCATAGACCCCTGGAAATAGGCTTGTGTTGGCCTCACGCCATCAACTGGAAGAGCAGAAGTGGGTTAAAAGCAGCGTATCCATGTGTGCACCTGAGGTTTGGACCACTTCTGTTTTGGGAAGCTCTGCTTCACCCACTGGGAGCCTCATGGGCTGGGTAGGACCCCCACCTCCAGCCAACACCAGGAGCTGGGGACGCTCGGCCCATCTTTCAGTCTGACCCACGGTGTCTAACAAGGGGTCTGTGAACACCAAGGCAGCCAAATCCAAACACCTCCCCAGAGAAACCCGTGTGCTTTGCCTGAGGTCACTGGGCAGCGCCTGGACAAGGCACCCCAGGGGACACTGGGGTCCCGCCACCCCCGCAGCTGCAGCACACCCAGGGCACCCCTGTCTGTGGGCACCTGGCTCCTGGTCAGGAGCAGTGAAACGGGGTTTGACTCCCCTACTGCCCGCAAAACTCATTCCTGGAAGAGGCTGTTGGTTCTCAGGAACATGTGCCCCCCACAGAACAGCCATTTTGGGGACTGCGTTTGCCCTCCCCTATTTTAAGGGCAGCTCGTGTAGAAGGAGGGAACAGAAATCCTCCTTGTGGGATGATGGCACCAAGAGGACACAGGCCTCTGGGAAGAGTCTCAAATTCGCTCCCTGCAGCTCAGGGATCTCCCAAATCCATCCCTTCCATCACAAACCCTCTCACTGCCGCCTAGCGCAGCAGGGAGCCCCATGGTCAGAGCTCAGGCCCTGGGCAAAGCTTTGGTTCTGCTGATGTTGCTGCAGCTGTATGTCACTCATTCTTGTGAGATAATAAATGAGCCCCGTTGCTGACCAGTGGCTGCCTCCCGACCTCTTGCATGTGAAAAGCACCCTGTTGGTTGATTCAGCGGTCAGCTGCCGGCCTCTCCCAGCCAAGCCGGGCTGTGGTGGCCTGGATGGTGTCTGTATTGCCTGAGTGGGGACTGGGAAATTGCACAGTGTCCACACGAGGTGGCACCATCCTCCCCACCGCTCTTCTGCAGAAAGGAGAGTCAAACCACCCACCTTTATGCAGCAGAATTACACCACTAGTGCCCCTCTACAGACCCTGTGGACCAGAGCCAGCTGGTTGCACCCCATGATCTGCTGCTCGGCTGTCTGGGTTCGTGAGCAAGACAGAGTTTGCTGCAGAAAAGTTTAAGGACCTCGTAGAACAGAGTCTCTTGTGCAAAGACAGATTCCCCAGCAAGAGCCTCGCTCTGCTTCCCTGGTCTGCACAGGAGCCCTGTAGTCTTATTTCAAGAAGGAAAACCTGAGAGATGAGCAGGAAATGACAGGAATGAGATTGAAAGGTAAGAGGATGGGAACCCCAAATTTAGTGACAAACTTCAAAGCTATGCTACACACTTCAGGTGGGAACTATGAAAAAACATGTCCTTTTGTGATACTTGAATCCTGATCCAGACTTCTGATATCCTACAGATGCTCAAAATCAGTTCTCATGCTCAGCTCATTAAAAACACCGAGACATTTTCTTTCATTTCCTAAGGGCTGCTCATGTGCACACGACTGGCAAAGACTCATGCCTAGTTTGATTTGCAGGAATAAAATGCTTCTTCAGAAATGGGATTATACGTCTCCAGCAATAACCCAAATTCCCTAGCATGTATCCTAACACAATAAGGAAATCCTTAATTATAAGACACCCCAAAATAAACCCCACTGACATTGACACAATGAGCATCATTACAAGACACAGACTAACTGCAACGCTCTCTTGCCTGAAATCCCGCGCACTGCACTGCTGCCAGGACTATTCATGCCACACTCGCAGGCATTAAGGTACCCAAATGAACATCTGACAAACAGCTGTCCCCAATGGATGGAGCACATAGGCTCCCACAGCAGAGATGAAACCTGTTCCATCTGCTTCCCCAGGGCCACGAGAAGCCCCTCAGAGCCCATTTAGAGCAAATGCCCCCTGAAGCCCTCTGAGCTGCCATCCTTGCAAGAGTACTAAGAGGAGAGAGTATAGACACAAAGCACGTTCTGTCCTGACCCACAGAGGTGCCTGAGAAACAGTGAGAGCCTATGGATCTGCAGAGACGCAGGAAACAGAAACCAGCATCCTCTCCTGTGCTACCACAGGCCATAAATTTGGAGCCTGAACTACCTGTCAAATGCTCATTAAAGTACCTTTCATCACACCTCTGACAGTGTACATATGGCTTTCCACCCAAGAATTATTAAAAATGAAAGTAAAAGCAACCCTACACCATCCCATCTCCCTTCCTCCCGGTGCCAGGCTGACCACCTTCAGTGACAGAGGGCGACCCTGCTCCACAGGCAGCACAACCAGCCTGGATTACCCAGTCCATGGGCACTCAGGAGTCAGCTTGAGCTCTGTAAACCGCTGCTGGTCAACCAACAGACTTGTGAAGTGGCTTCAGTAAGCCCAAAATAGAGGGAAGTTCTTGCTCCCCACCCTCCACCAGCAAGAACTAATAAGGCTGCTCTTCTGCCTCTGGCACTAAGCTTTGGCAGTGAGACACCACCCGGTTTGGATACCTCCCCTCCAGATGGTCCTCTTCAGGGTCACCAAATGCTAGCACAGGCCTCCCAATAGCAACCAGAGGTCCTTGAGGCATCATGAGCTCTTCCCATCGAAGACAGGGCTCCCTTGGATTCCAGCCTTTGCAAGGGGGTGTGTGCAACTAAGTGGGTGAGAGAGAAGTTTAAGTCTGGGCCCCCTCCCTGCAACACGATTGCTCCTGGTTGGAAGAGGTCTGGCTGCTAAAGAGCCCCAGACAGCAGCCAGGGACTTGCACCTCGTGGTCGGACAAGTGGAGCTGGTCTGTGAGTCCCAATGCAATAAGGCTGTGGTTTGGTCGGTGTGATAGAGGGGTGACAATGCCGGTGGTGCTGGGTCCCTCTGACACACCAGAGCTTTCCCGGAGCTGCTGGTGGCACAGTCTATAGCCCGAACGAGCAAGAGCACACAGAAGTGGTGGAACACGTTGGAAGGGAAGAGGACAAGGCCACCCTGCCTCGTGGGTTACATTTTGGCTGATGTGGCGTATTCCAGGTAGAGGCCCTCTGGGTGGCTGGATGACATGTGGAGCTGCTCTGGAAGCCATTGTCAGGGCTGGGCACCTTTGAGGTTTCCCCTGCACGTCAGCAAGGCACTGCCAGGACACCCTGAAGGGGACAGACAGCATGTTTCAGGAAGAATTTTGGCCCTGAGGGACCCGGAAGCATTGTCTAACAGGACAATGTGGAGACAGTTTGTAGGCATTCTCAGATGCCAATATTTTACTTGTCCAGCCCTCGTGGCTGTAGATGTGCAACTCCTCTGGAAAAAAAAAAAAAAAAAGCCAGTGAAGCAAGCACCCTACAGTATTATTTTTTCAATCTCATTGTTTTTTCCACCAACATTGTGATTCCTGGAATCCTGGGCCATGATTCGGAACGCCTGGGATGGCAGCACAGCCACAGCCATGGGAATGCAAATGATGAGAAGCAAGCTCTGCATGGGATTGCAGTACCTGGTACCGGCCTCCTTGGACGCCGAAGAAAACCAGAGACATTTTAGAGAATGCAAGCTCCTCTTTGAGATGGAGATAGACCACATGTCAGATCTGGCAGACGACCTCAGCAGACTCAGGTTATACCTGTGCTACCAAAGGGTTAATGCCTTCTCCCTACTCTGTAGTTACACAAAACCATATTCACATTTCCAGACTATCTCTTCCAAACATGACCCAAGAACCATTACTGTTCAAGACCTGATTGGCAACTTCCAGGCTATCTCGTTTACACCAAGTTTGCTGGTTTGAGCTCCTAGAAGCAAAAACAAGGCATTTAATCTCAACTTTTTGTCTGTGAATACTTTTTTAGCTCTAATTCCTGCTGGGATCTTTTTCCTTCCATCCAGACTCAATATTTCTCCATAGGGACACTGTGCCCGCAGCCCTGAATCCCCACGCACCTCCTCCTTCCATCACAGACTCCAGGAAGGGGATGCTGGCTGGTGTAGGCACAGACAGTCCAGAGCAGGAGCATCGGGAGGACCAAACATATCAGTTTTTGTTCTCAACGCAAAAGACATTGTGATCTTCAATCTCCATTGGCTGTGGTGTAGGTTTCCCTTGTATCTGCTGCATCCTATGGTCTCTATCAGAGTTTCAGAACGGAGCAAAGATGGGCAGACTGGCACAGAAAAAGGTGAGATCTGACAGATGACGTTTCATTCATGCAGTGAATGTCACCTACGTTGAACCATCGCTAATGTCATAACTCCAAGAAGGGAAACAAGGTGTGCTCTAGACAGTCATATTGGTGTCCAAAACATGGAGAGTAATGAGACATCTTTTCCTCATAAAGAATCAAACATGCTCTTTCACTACTCATCACAGTTTCCATCACCCAATAATAAAAGGGCAGAAATGCCAGGCAGCCAAAGTACTTCTTTTGACAGCATAAAGCAACTGCTCACTCATTTATGACTATCATCACAAATGGACTGTGACAATCAGGACAATCAGAATCTATTTTCTATTTATTCTTTTTCAAAGTGTTCCGAAGTAAAATAAAATATAAAATAAAAAGCAAGACCCACTAGGGGACACAGGAGGTGCATTCTTCACAAGGAATAAAGCGCTGTGTTTGAAGGTAATAACTAACACCACATCAAAGACAACAACCTAAAACCAGAGACGACTGGCCAACCAGTCAGCACCACACATAAATACTATAAGATCTGTTTCTTTAAACTTATTAGCTGATTTTCCTGAAGTGCAAATCAAGTTGACAGCAAAGCCATCTACAAACATGCGTTTTCCCCTCTCCCTGATGACAGCATTTTCTCTGCTTGGGGAGAGACTGGATTCTCTGAGGTCTTGTCTCCCTTCCTTATCCAGCAGCCTGGGACAGCCTTAGAGACAAAGAGAACTTCTAGCCTGTAGGACACGACCCATGGTCCCGATTCCCCCATCATCCAGCTCAGGGACATCCTTATGCACCACAACACACTCCCAGGCTGCATGTCCAGGTTTTCTCATCCCATTGCAGAGGAACAGGAGGGAAACAGGGGAGGTGCACAGTTGGTCTCATCTTGACATAACGCTTGACCAGAATCATGGGGGGGTCCTGTTGTTTGCACATAACCAAGCACCTTTTTTAAAACTTATTACTATAACTTTCCCAGCCAAGACGTAGGAGAGAGCAAAGGGACAGGAACTTTGGGAGTAGAGGCAAAAGCTAGCTCCTCCTCTCAAAAACATCACCCTACATCCCTGTTTACACTGCGGCCTGTGGTAAGAACTGATGCTGAATTGCTGCCAGTCTAGGGATAAAATCCAGCAGCTGCTCCACACCACCTAGGAAATGTTCGAGGTTAATTCTGACCACCACCAACAACAAAAGACTAGTTTCATTATGGATTATTTCCTGAACCAGGGGAAGAGAGGAGGATGGAGCCAGACGAGTTGTTTTAGTGGTAATGATACTTTTTCCTAACATGAGGTATTCAGGAAACTACAACCTTTGGCAACACAGCTAAAGTGACCCAAGTCCTCAAGGAAAAAGCAGATGCAGAGTTGGGTCCAAATTTTTCACTGAGGTTGAAGGGTGGCCCAAAAGGAGTCCTTGCTCCCACACAGCGCTTCACAGCCAGGCTCTGCCCCTCCTTTGCTGCCCCACAATAACGGAGCCAGTTAACAAGCAGAAAAACAATTGCACCAAAAATTCTGCAGTTGTTTTAGCTCCAAGCCCTCAGGGGAAAAGCCTTTTATGCTTTTAATTTTTTGTTTTTCTCCTGCATTTTTTGCCAATTGAATCAATCAGCTAAAATAACTGGATTATTTTTCTCTTCCACCTCCTCCAACCCACCTCTTCCTTTCCTTCTTCTCCCACTCTCACATTTAGATCTTTATTTTTCCTTTACTTTTTTTTAAACTTCTGGTTTGGAAAAGTTACATAACCGGAGCTTCACATTTCGTTTTGCCACCACATTGAAGACATTTGAGGAACGTAGTGAAGTGAGTTTCACCCTGGACACACACATGTTCAGTTATATTAGGGGCAAAGGGAAAAAAGACAAGAAGACAAAGCAGCTTCCAGTCCAGTTTCTATGGTTTGGCTGGCATTTCTCTGCCTTGCTGTGACTGCCTGGTTGTTTAAATCACTCACCCGTCTCCATCTCTCCATCTTCACTTCACTGCACCACTTTTTCTCTTCCTGTTCCATCTCAATCTTGTTTCTGTTAATGGATTCTTGTTACATACACCTCTCCATCCCCCTGAAGAGAAGCAGCTAAATTAACCTATACTATAAGTTATAAAAGACGTACCCATCACTAACCAATTGACATGATCAATGCTTTCTGACCACCTGCAAAACGAGGGGATATTTTTCAAGTTTTAGATCCTTCTGCACGACAAGAGGGAGACAGAAGATTAAGTAATACATTGTTTAGAAGCAGAGTGCTTAGCTTATATTTAACTAATAATTAATAGATGTATTGTAAGTAAGAAACTAATAAATTATAAGTAACTTCATCAATTATTTCTTAGTATAGATATATTGTACGTTAAAAATTTCTAAAAATCGTAATTACTATGTAATAATTGTGTGAATATAAGCAACGCAAGAGCATCCAATCGTGGGAGCACTTACGGAGGATGATCCCCAGAGCTCCCCAGTCTTGTCAATAAAGAATGTCACTTAACAGTATAATTGACTCTGCTGTGAAGTTTATTTCTCCTTTTCACCCCCATGCAAACTAAAATAAAATATAAGAAAACAGAAACAAAACTGTGCTGCAGATCTGAAGCTACCAGGTGTAAGTCGAATGAGCAAAGCTGTGAAGAACCCAATACTCTGTTTTGACAAATGCTGGTGAATAAGGAACATCCCAGGAACATTCTCACCCAGGTTTACCTGAAAATCCCAGTTCCAAAGAACAGCAAAACACAAAGGTGATAAGCCCTGCCTGGATGTCTGGTGAGCTAAGAGGGACCGTTAGCTCCTGTTGGGTATTTCAGAAGAGACACCTGAGGCTTTCCAGCCATTGTCACACACACATACACACACAAAGAGTTTATATGGGCCTTAGGACACTGATTCTGGGCAGATCCTTTCCTTGGAGAGCAGCTGGAGCAAACTTGGAACTGCTCTGCCCTCGCGTGGTGTGTGGACACTCGTGCAGTGACACATCTCGCTGCATCTTTATGTTTGTCACTATATCACATCCTTACAACTTGTCACTATACCGTCTCATCAGTGGCTGTAGAAGATGCTGTACTCATGTGCACATGGACCATCTTGAAAGTACCTGACAGATCACGTCCAACAAATACCTGAATGACACCCTGGCGACACACGCCATTATGAAGATGAGCATAAAATATCATCGGACACTTTTTAAAGCACTTCTCACATCACACTTGGGAGACGTTTCTTATAATATTCTGACAACACTCCCCAACTCCGGAACTTTGATATCCAAAAGCCATTTTTAATTGACTCCAAGAGCTCATCTAAGGGACAGAGCCAAGAAGAATTTCAGAAATCATTCAAAGCCTCGGCCCAGGAACCATCCTGTGACTCCTGTGAAAGCTGGAAAAAATTCTGAATGGCAGATCCAGCACACCAGAAACCACCGCCAAAGGCAATTTTGTAAATATATAGATCTAAGGCCTCACCAAAGCAATTTATCAAAAGTCTCAGTGATCCCATTGCAGAGACATTTAGAAAATGCCCATAGGGCATTACTGATGAAACAATTGTGCTAATCGTCAAGGCAGTTGTGAAGCTGCCCTAGAGTCAAACCATATGGATTTACTGTGAATATCTTGGTGATCCTAAAACCGCCCCAAATAACACCACGTAGAAACCATTTTGGAAGTGATCTGTAATGTCAAAGCATATCCATAAACACCCCATTAAAAGGAACAGGAAAAAAAAAATCCCGCAAAGCATCCAGTATTAAAAATCTTTTGTGTGATTTTTGGAAGCATTCTCCTGGGGGTCTTTTGAAGGGATTTATACAATGATCCCTCAATTTTTTATGGTCTTATTTACAATGGCTCCTTTGTGGGGATTTGGGCTTACTCTTGATAGCTCCTTGGCAGTATTTTTGGTCTCTTCAGCATGTTTTCACAATAGTTCCATGATGGAGGTGGGGTATTTTTACAAGAGGCATTTCATAGATTTTTTTTTCAGACAGTTTACATAATAGTTATGTAATGGTGTCTTGGGGGAGGATCAGAGATTGGAATTAAACCGTCTGACTGATGTTGGATTTACGAGTATTAATATTTTCCCTGTTAAGCCTACATTCATTGGACCACAACCTCCATTTTATGCCGTGCAGAGCAAAGAGAAGACAATCATAATCACAGGATTTTCACTGCTGACTCCAGTTGCAGAGGAAGGGCTAGAACAGCCCCACTGCAGACAGCTGAAGATAACACCACCCTGCAGTTCACGGAGGAAAAAAATGGAATCTATTATGAATCTTCCCATGCTTACAGACTGCAAAACTCCCAAATTGATCATCTGTGAGTCCCTGCCAGTAGTCAGTCCCCTACAGGAAAACATGTCATCAAAGGAAGATAAGCAGGGCAGCCCTAGAAGAAACACAGCCCTGATGGGTCAGACGCAACTTCTCTTGGAGATGCACCCAATCATGACCCAGTAAAGCAGCCAAGACCCTTCCTGTGATGCATCTTGTTGCTAATTGGAAACTGGCAATTTTCTGGGCAATAATTCTGGGCCAAACCAGATCTGATTTGCAGCGTGAGTGGCAGCGTGACAGCAGCTTTTCCAGCATGGCTTGTGCAGCAGACATTGAGCCGGGATGTACTGCAGCTCTGCTGGGCCAAGCCAGTGCATCTGCTGGGGAACTGCTTCCCTGATGTCCCAGCACAGGGATGGGAGAACATCTGAGTCACCATGAGTGTTGTGTTTTGGCCAAGCCCTTCAGCAGAGCAGTCCTGGGGCACAAGGAGCCAGGCCCTGGCTGCCCTGGACAGGTTTGCCGCACGTGATGTTCAGTATGACCTACCCCAAAAGGCACGCCACGCAGACCACGAGCACTACTTCAGCGTCAGACCTCATCCCACCACATCCCAAACGCCTCTTCAAATACACCACAACGCAGGCGGCTCCTCCACTTACTGGGCTGGCACTGCCCCAGTGGCAAGAGGTCTCTAAGTTTGAGCCAGCCTGAGGGAGCAACCAAAAACGAAGCCTGGAGGAGACCGAGGGCAGAGCTCATGGGGCTGCAGGTTCCTCAGCAGGAGCAGGAGGGGCAAGGCTCAGCTCTTCTCTCTGTGACAGTGACAGAACCCAGGGAATGGCAGAAGATGTGCCAAGGAGGGTCAGTTGGACATGAGGAAAAGGTTCTTCACCCAGAGGTGCTGGACACTGGAACAGGCTCCACAGGGAGGGGTCACGGCCCCAACCTGACAGTGTTCAAGAAGAGACTGGACAATGTCCTCAGACACACGGTGTGAACTGTGTCCTGTGCAGGGACAGGAGTTGGACTCCATGATCCTTGTGGGTCCTTCCAACTCAGGACATTCTATAATTCTGTGATTCTATTATAAGGTTCTCCCAAGTTTCTCCCTTGTACCATATGAGCTGGGACCTTTTTATGTAAGCCCAGAGGACACTCCAAGGACAGGACAAGTCCTATCAAGTCAAGGAATTCAGCTCTGTGGACATTAAGATAGACTCAAATCACAGATCAGATCAGAGGTCTGGAGACCTCTGGAGGTCTCTGGTCCCACCCCACTCAAAGCACAGGCAACACCAAGATTGCGTTAGGTTGCTCGGGGCCTTGCCCAGATACCCTCTGGGTGTCTTTGAGAGCACAGTGCATTCTTACAGCATGTTGTAGATACCATCACCATGGCGTGGTGGAACCACATTCTCACAGACAGGGATGACATGTTCATTTCCCAAACCTCTCCTCTACAAATGTTCACTTACACTGAAACAGTGCTACTGTGGTAAATTTATTTGTACGTTATTTTGAATCCTATGATGTACCTTGCTCTTGTTTACACCTTTATAACTTTGATGCTTTTTGTTTTCTCTGTTTTAATTCCTTTTTCCTATTTTAAAATACTTATTTAAAAGGAAAAAACTTATTAAGAACATTACCGTGGAGAGCAACTCAATACTCGTCAACATTCACAACAATGTGTATAGACTTACAGCAATTTCTGTGCAATATTTTTCATCCTTTGTGATTGCAGAATCATAAAATGGTTTGAGTTGAAAGGGACCTTAAAGATCATCTAGTTCCAAACCCTCTGCCACTAGATCAGGTTGCTCAGAGCCCCATACAAACTGGCCTTGAACACTTCCAGGGCTATGAAGTTTAATTTGAATATGCATTTTTTACTGTGGCTACCTTAGTTTTCCCTGGATGTTAAAGAACGTCTTGAAAAAAAATAAAGGGAGTCAAAGATTTTTTTTAAAACAGGTCTTTAATACTTTCAGAGATTTCATGGATATCTTCGCAAAATCAACATGAGGTGGATGCAGAGACTGATCCAATGTGTCTGTTGGGAAATGAGGAGCACGTAGCGTGAAGGTAAAGCACTGCGCAGGCATATCCTGACTTTATCTCCGTTATTCCAGGCTGTATCTCTCACAGGCTGATAGTCAAACATCCCTCTCGACTTTAAGCTCCGAGAGGACCGTATGATGATATAACCTGACACAAACTTTCACTTACTGGTACCTGTCTCCAGCACAATAATTTCTGCTTGAACTGTATCTAGAGAAAGAGATGCTGCATCTGATTTAGATCCTAGATGGCAGAGCGCCTACCAGCTCTGATGGCAGCGGTTAACTGCCCTCCCAGCTAAACACAGATTCCTCAGCCCCGGCTGCTGGCTCTTGCCAACCCTCTGTTTGCTGGATTAGTGCGACTAAGGTCTAACAAATCCTCCAAACTCCTGTTCCACATGCAGCCTCAAAACAGACCGATCCTGCCCCTCCGATAAGTTTATGAGTTAATGATCAGCCTCCAGGCCATGATAATATCTGAACCTCTGCATACACATTCCTTAGCTCGTCATTTGTTCTACATTTAGGTGAGAATTTATCTCGGGTCACTAACAGTGACTCCGTATTGACCACCTATGCAGAGTTCAGGTTTTAAAACACGTCCCTGCCACCTGGCAGGGTGGAAATGGGCTGAGGGCAGGGGCAGAGCTGGGGCGGCCGCCACCATGAGCTCAGGGCTGTCAGCTGGAGATCTTGAGATGGGTGTGTGGGAAGAGCTCAAAAATAGCACTCGCTTAAAAATCCTGGGATTTTAGAGCAACCTGCTGGGGCCTCACTGCCGGTTCGGCTCCAGCACTCCCGGCAGAGCCAATTCCTGGGTGTTCACCCCCGAGGAGCCACAAAACGGGCAGGTAGAGCCTGCCCCGTGCCCGGCGCTGTGGGAGGGACCTGCCCGCGCCTCCGGGCCCGTCCCCATCGACACAACGGTCAACACAATTGCAATATTTTACTGGAACCTCCCAGATCTGAGCTAGCCCAAGTAGCTCCTGCGGGCCCGGGGTCCCGCCCCGCGGGGGTCACGCTGGACCCGCCCGGGCCTGGCGGAGGCCGGTGCTGCTCAGGGGCCGCGGGCCCGGGCCTGGCGGCGGCAGGACCACGTTGCCAGGCAACCGCCAGGCACCCAGGGGCGGGGTCGCGCTACGGCGCGGCGTGATGACGCCATCAGAGAGCGCCGCGCGGGGAGAGGGAAGGGCGGGGGGAGGTGAGGTGCGCGGGCCGGACCCGTCCCCGTCCCCGCGGCGGTGAGTGCGGCCAGGCTGCCCCGGGCGGGCGCCGCCGCGTTCCGGGGGGGAGGCCCCGGCGCGGGGTCGCGGGGCTGCCACCACATTGAAATGAAATTGCATAGCGTAATGGCATTTAAAAGATTC